>VDFB02026320.1:73909813-74093888 GCA_007258455.2 Sequoia sempervirens
AAAATAGTTTGTGTGGGCCTGAGGTTGACCAACTAGAGCAACTGCATTGTTTCTTTTGTCATAACATTGATTGCTACCCCCAAGTCTATCAAATTATTCTTAATGAGGGTTCCATTAATCTTAACATTCGCAACTAGACTACCAGGATTTGTATACTTAGGGACTATAATGTTCCCTAACATGATATCTACAAGATTTCCCAAGAAATGAACTATCTGAGGATCGTTTCTTTTCCTACCTAGTTTCTTAATCCATAGATCCCTTATAGTTTTTATATAGATAGGGATGTCTTTGATAGCTTGGATAAGTGGAATCTTGATACTCACATCTTTTAATTGTCCTAAAAGATCTATCTCAACCTGTGTGTGATGATTTTGTATAGCTAAGCAGTTAGGAAAAGGTGGCTTGGGACTTGAAGTGGTTTGGTGTACCTAATTTGACTCAAGTTCTAAAGATGGTTTGTCAGATGCCTCAACTACAGGTTCCTCATCCTCCATTTCTATAATTTGGTGGGATGAAGGTACAGAAAGTTGTTTCACTAATTTGAGGTGGACATCACTCACCTCTACCCCATAAGTGGGGTATTGCATAGCTTCGTTAGTATAAGCCTGCTGAATAGGCTTATTGTTAGGGTTAGGTGCAGGTTGGATAGGTATTTGTTGCTGCTTGGGAAGTTAGGATGTAGGATTTGATGGAGGCATTAGACCTTGTTATTGTTGTGGAGAAAGCATAGGATGCTAGTAGTTCATATTTTACTACAGCCATTGTTGGCCTTTCTTCCATTTAGGCTGGCACTAACTATGCTATGTTGGCCATTATGTATTATAATTGGAGCCCTAAAAAAAATTCTATGGCCAAGAGTTTCGCTACTGGTTCCAATTTGGCTGAGCTTGTGGCTATTGTTGAGGGTTCTGCCACTAGTTTTGGTTTACTTTCTAGGGATGAGAGTTCCAAGCAAAAAAAAATTGATTCCTAATAGGAAAGGATGAGTTAAAGCTAAGGGGGTCTTGTGGCATACCTTATCTTTGTTGCCACAACCTCCTTTGTGCTATATAAAAGAGTATAAAAGAGTTTTACATCATCTC
This sequence comes from Sequoia sempervirens, assembly GCA_007258455.2. Taxonomy (NCBI): domain Eukaryota; kingdom Viridiplantae; phylum Streptophyta; class Pinopsida; order Cupressales; family Cupressaceae; genus Sequoia; species Sequoia sempervirens. Next base: position 73,910,899 of record VDFB02026320.1, read on the forward strand.
CTTCAATTGGCTAAAAATTAGGCTTCTCAACTTTATCTTGTTGGATACTGGCCACTCTTTTGCATTTACAATTTTCTTTTCATTGCCTATAGCTTGGACAATATTTAATGAGCATAGCCTCCGCTTCCTCCTATTTTTTCTTAATGTGGATAGTATCCAACTGAGTTTCCAAATGGATGATGATGTCTTCCTTCATATTGGATAACAAATTGCTTAGCTCTCTTTTGGAACCCCTATAGATGATTTACCAATAACTGATGCTCTATCTCCTCTTGGTCTTTTTGTCAAGGTTCTGGAATAATTATTGTAGTCCTTAAAAATGTCTAAAAATGGTAGTTGGGAGATATCCCCCTAGCTAATGAGATTAAAGGAATCCATGCAGTCTTCATTGACTCCCCTCAAAAAGACTATCTTGAGAGACTCTTCTGACAACCTTTTTTGTGGGTTTTTCTTTGGATCAAACTGAAATCTCTCAACATAATCTTCTAAGGGATCATCATCCTTTTGCGTCATTTTGAATATATCATCTTTCCTCCTTTCAGGTCCTCTACAATAGTCCTAATACTTCTCTAAAAAAGTGTCTTCATGGTGTCTCAATCAAGAACAACATCCTTACCAAATCTCATGAACAATCTCAAAGATACATCTTTGAGAGTGGTAGTGAAAAGCTTTAGCCTATGTGCATCAGAAGTATAGTCATAACTACTACATAAGACATCAAATTCAAAAAGAAATGTATTTAGGTCTTCAGTCATTAACCCATAGAAGACTGGTAATGTTGAGGGAGGAATGTTCTTCAACACTGTAGCCCTTTGTTGGTCAATGATGAGGAATTCAAATTTTGTTCAATCAACATCATCATCTGTTGCATCACCAATGGTATGGTATGTTCCTTTTGTATGTGTGCTAGAGGTTGGTGAGAAGGAAATTTCTTCTTCAATGGTACCTTCACTCTAAGTACTTTGATCACCAATTTATGCAATAGCTTCCTAGCCTATGGAGGGAAGGAACCTACCCAAGGAATCTCTCTTCCTCCACATACATGAAATATGGCTTTAGATTCAGTGGTCCTACATAATGTTAGTATATCTATGATGTTGAAAAAGATGGTATCTAACAGTCCTAATGCTTGAAAAGAGAAATTAACTATGAAAACTATAAAAACTATTCTATAAAGATAGCACCATCCTCAGCAACAATGCCAAAAATGTAGATTCTAAGATAATATGTTGTAAACTTGGTACAATCTACTCAATTCATAGGTTTAACTGACTGAACAGTCCACTTTACATTGCTTAAGACCACATTAAATTATCAACCCGAGGCTTGTAAGCTTATGATGGTGCAACATTATATATGCCTTCATGGACTTAAAGGTACCTAAACTACCCTACTTAAGTCATTCTACTTGCTGGAAATTCACAGAACTACAAAACAGTAAAAGCATAAACCACAACTAGTTGCTATGAGTACCTACAACTTAGACTATAATTGAACTACTGTTAATAAAATACTACTATATCAACTAAAAACTTAAAAAAAACTAATGACTCAACTGAACTACCCTCCAAAGTGGTACTAATAACCATTACATGCATATTCACAAGCATTCATTCACAATAAGCAATAGATGAAATTCTAATTAAATTGCATATAATTCATGAAACAATGATAAACTAATAACAGTTATTAATAAAAAATAAGTGACTGAAAGATGAAGTGAAGAACAATACCTTGAGTGGCCTACTCAAGTAACTGTTCTCACTTTAACTTAACTCAATCTAGCTAATAGATTCTACACATGCCATAAGATTAACTTCATTCATTGCATATTGTAAAAGACTACAAAACATCTTTCCATAGATTAGACTCAATCATTTGGAATATTTTTCATGTCTTGAAAACTAAAAGTAATTAATACATAAAACTGATAAAAACCAACTAATTATCCTATGGATTCAACCAATAGTTATATACAAGTTGGGGGAATATTTATTGAAAGTAACAACTAATCAAAATCATTAACTCCACTCCCAAATAATAGAGCATAGAATTAAGACTTGAATTATTCAACCTATAACTGGAAAGGAAAGAGAATCCTATTAGAACTAGAACTCTCTCAAAATAGAATTGTATGAAAACATACAACCACTTGTCAAAATTCCATAAGTTCCTTTGATCAAGGATCGCCATGTTTAGCTTGACTTGGAGCTTCCCCCGTTTCGATGTCCAGTCATTCCTTTTGCTACGAGTTCATCCTGCAACTACTATGCTATGGTTCCTCTTTAGCTATAAACAAGTTAATTCTGCAAAACATGTACATGAGGATAACTATCACATTTAACCCATAGCATTCCATCAGCATTCCATACATTTATTCATATAAACCATATAATACTAATATATTATAACCATAATTCCATCACCATAATTAAGGTTTAAGTCTGCATAATGGATATAAATGGATAGTATAATGTAGGAAAATTGTCTTAAAAATATGTTTAAAAGTATCTTGAAACATGTATAAAAACAACATAAGATAAACCATTATCTAGACCTATTAGATAGCATAGATAGGCTTTGTAATCTTTGGTAGATCTCTCACTGCTTCAACTAAATTGATTCTTTTTTATATTAGCAAAATTAATATGACACATCCTCGTATGCCATAACCAAATTTCATTAATCTAAGTCATAGAACAATAACCATTAGCACCCTTAAGTTGATAAAAATTTCCATTTTTCCTTCTTCCACCAACAATCGCAATTCCAAACCCTTTTCCGATCTCACATCCATCATTCTGAAACATAAGATTGTATCCTTTTCTACACATTTTTCCAACACCCAAGAGGTTATGCCTTAAACCCTTAACATAGCAAACATCATCAGTATTATGCTTGCCATAAAAACTAATTGAACCTATTCCACATATCTTAGCACCTAAATCATCACAAAATCTAACAAGTCCTTTGATGCAGAAGCATCCCAGGTGTATGGAAATCCTATATCAAATAAAAAATGGAGTTGTTTTTGTTTGATGAGTGTTTGCATTTTGTAGGAAATTAGAGGTTTTAGAAGTCAATGGATAACACATGAGGGAATTTGGCATTAGAATTTTAAAAATAAAAATAAACGTTGGAGTTAATGTGTCGGTAAAGAATCATCTAGCAACAAGTAGAAAGAAAAAGAGGCAACACATTAAAATTGGCAAAGCAAGAATAAAATTTAAATGAGAGAAATTTCAAAAAAATAATAAAATGTAATAAAATAACAAGGAGGAAACATAGAATTGGAAGAAGAAAGGAAAACACACAAGGGCATGCAAGTGGAAAAAGAAGAATTTTAAATTAAAAATATAAAAACTTGTAGAGTAAACATAGGAAAAATCCAACGACATAGAGAGTTGAAAATTCATTGAGAAATTAGCACTGGAAGAAGAAAGGGGTTGCATACAATTTTACTTAAATAAAAAATTGCTCAGATAAAGATACAACAGGGGTTGTGCAAAAATTGAAAAAAGAAGATTGGAGAGGGGGCTACGAGGAATAAAGAGGAAGTTGAGCCATTTTTAATGACATCTTAAATTTATAATAGCAAATATAAATGAGGATTTATGTAGGAAGAAGTAAAGACTAAAACCACATAGCTAGATAAGATTAAAAGATAACCACACAACATATTGAAAGAAATGGGATGGTGCCATAAGGAATGTGCAAAGAGAACAAAGCTCGTAATAATAAGGGGTATATGTACAGAATAAAATGTTGAATTAAAATGGCAAGCAATTGTGCCAGGTAGATGAAAAGTTGTAGTAGTTAAAATTTTTAAATTGGAGCAATATCAATTGAAAGATATTTGAACAGAGAGATTGTCAAAGTTTAAATGGAAACATGAATGTAATTTTGTGTAATTGGTCATCATAATAAAATTGAGTTGCTTCCATTAATTTTATATCAATTTAGATTTGAAAAATGAAATTGTCAAAATAATTTTGAATTGCATGTGAACCTTATCAGTTTGGTAAGACTTTGGGATTTTAATCCGTTTGCATCAAATATTATAATATGTGAATTTGTGGTTAAGTATGTTGGGACAACAAGAGTATAGTTTGAGTTTTTTTTGTCTACGTCAATTAGTATCATAGTGGGTAATTCTGAGTGTGGAGAAGATCCATCAGGACAACAAGAGTATAGTTTGAGTTTTTTTTGTCTACGTCAATTAGTATCATAGTGGGTAATTCTGAGCGTGGAGAAGATCCATCAGGACCTGCAGGTGAAAGTGTGAATGGATCGTTGACTATGAGGAATTTTGCACCAAAAATTAAGTGTGAAGTGATAGAGAAGAAGCTCATGAGGGTTGTTGCAGGTAAGGGTAGTCTTGAGAAACAAGAGAGCTTGAAGCTATGAAAGAAGTTGTTTTGCAGATTGAATGTGATGACAAATTACAAATTGAGGTAAGATTGCAACAAGCAAGATGGGTTGGATTGTCAAGAGACCTGTGCGAATACTATTTTGGGAGAAGTATTGGGAGAATGTGGAGAATGGAAAGTTTGAGGATATGGAGTAGATGGTTTGTGAAGTAGGAAAGATCGAGACAAGACTCGAGAAATTGGAAAATATTTTTTGCAAAAGTGAGAGGAAAGTGGTGAAGAGGAGTGAGACGCAGAAAGAGGATAGTGGAAAAGAGTATTGTAGCCTGAGTTGGATGGAGAAAGATGAGAGAGAAACCCATACCAAAGAAGTTGCAATGAAGACATGCTATGAGAAAGGCATGGAGAAAAGGGAAGAAAAGAAGGAAGTGAGTAGTGAAGAGGTTGCAATGAGTGGCAAAGGTGAAGAAGATTTGTTGGCACAAATGTTGGCAATTGAAGAAGATGGATGTCAAAGCTCATTGTTGCAGTGAAAGAGGAAGCAAAATATATTGGTACAACAAAGAATCATGAGGTAAATTCTGATTATAAATTCAGTTTTGATGATTGTTTGCCTTCATTGATAAGAACAAAGGAGAATATAGAGAAAGATAAGAGCTTATAGATGGAAAATTTTAGTTTTCATGAAATAGTAGAGGCAAATTGGTATGAGGATGTGTATGTAGTTATAGATTGGTGGATGGGTAACCCCTTTTTGTAGGTCAAAATTGTGGAGGATGGTGCAGGTTGTTTTTGGTGAAGGTGGTCGATCTGTGGTGGGTTGGAACCCATGAAGGAGGAGAGGAGAGTGGAGATTATTTGGCAGAGGAGGTCAAGTTTTGGTGGACATGAGTGTTGGAGTACGATACCACTAAGAGGGGGCGTGAATTAATGGTATGAAAAATTTCAAACAATCTTGGATTAATATTTAAGACTTTTCCCTTATAAAATGCTAGATCATAATAGTTCAACTATCAAGTGCAACATCATGTCTATAAAGCTATCAAACTTGACTCATCACAAAGAGTATACATAGATCTTCAATTTAACTTAATCAATTTGCACCAATTTATGCTAATGTTATTTCAATGATATAAACATTCATTTATTGAATGTAACATCATACCAATTAAATGTGAAAAACTTGAGCAAACTCAAAGATAATCAGAAGAAGACAATCACATCATAACACAATTATTTTTCATGAGTGGAAAAAACTCATAGGGATGAAAAAACACTTGGTAAAATGCCTCACTGGCTTAATCAAGATGCCTCACTGGCAACACAAGCCTCACTAGCTACAAAATGCCTCACTGGCAACACAAGCCTCACTGCATACAAAATGCCTCATTGGCAACATAATCCTCACTAGCAAAAAAACTACCTCACTAGCAAAGAAACAATTCTCATCAAAGGATAATGTAAATAACAAGATCGAGTATAATCTTTGTTTCTTTATAAAACATTTATTGTTTTGTCTCAACTACACAGGAGACACAAGAATCTGAAAGTATAAACCAACTCCAATCTACACGTTAAGTTCCTTCAATTCCCATTACAAAACTTATCAATGCTTTCAATATAAGAAAAAATGACAAAAATTAACAGTGTATAGGATCCATATATTCACTATCACACAACATGGTCAAGTGATTTTATCTTTTTGATCGACCAAACAAACACCATTTTTTGAAAACATTTTATATACAAAAACATCGCTCATAACTGAATGTATCGTTGATTGGAGGTAACTACCATAAAGATACTTGTCACCAACGATGAAGTCCATACACTTCAATCTTTGCATAGTTGACTAGTGAAGTTGAAAGCACAAATCCACTCCCTGAAACCAAAGTTTGTTAGCCGACATACCACCAACATCGTCACTTCACCATCGACACTATGATTCTTCAAACCCTAACCTCTCTGCCTCATGCCCTAGCAGCAGTATGTGCAATGATAAATATTAACGTGTGCCCTTCACAAATGAGATTGATAACCTTCCTTTCAATAATAAGTGAAACATTATAGTATGTGCAATAAACTACCCGATCAAATGCCTTTTCAAAAATCAAAACATTATAATGTATATGCCATAAGGTGCCCATGACAAAGCTTTTGTTAATATTAACAAATTAACCTTATTCAAAACTAAACCACTTCATTATTGCTTTTGTCAATGCAATAACACTTTTGAAACTACCTTTGCAATAACAAAAACATTATCATTATGTCATCCTTTGTCATTATGTGTTGTCCATTTTGCAAGTGTATCAAAAAAAACAATATAACACTTGTGTCGGTCTAAGTCTCAATGGCATCAAATGCTAAGTGAAATCCAAGACTATAATCACTATTGTTGCCTTAGTAAAAAAATGATATCCAATAATCACCAACTATCAAAATCAATGTTCCACTTTCAATATAAATCATTGATCAATAAATTGATCGATGATAGATAAATATAATCCAAGTATGCAATATGCAAAGCCATCAACTATACATACCAAGTATGTTGTCCCCATATGTTGCCTCAATAACGATATCAAAACTACCTTTGTGACCAAACCAAGACATGGGTCTTCAATAAACCTAAGTACATGCCAGTATTGTAAATTCCACAAATAAACCTTGACATCAATTCCAAAACCAATGTCAAAGGGATCAAAAATGAGTTTATGACTAGGGGAAGAAGGAAGAAGATGCAATGTTGTTGGAGGGAGGTGGTGTGTGTTCTGACGCGATGCTAGAAAAAGTGGAAGAATGGTTGATCTTGAGCACATGGATAGTGAAGGAGTTTGATGAAAGTTGGTGACAACTTAGAAGAGCAGTTTGACTACTCAACTCCACCATTGTAAGCTTATGCTCACAATATTTCTACCCAACGTTTTTGATGCAGGAGCATCCCAAGTGTATGGAAATCCTATATCAAATAAAAAATGGAGTTGTTTTTGTTTGATGAGTGTTTGTATTTTGTAGGAAATTAGAGATTTTAGAAGTCAGCGGATAACACATGAGGGAATTTGGCATTAGAATTTTTTTTAAAAATGATAAACACTGGAGTTAATGTGTGGGTAAAGAGTCATCTAGTAGCAAGTAGAAAGAAAAAGAGGCAACACATTAAAATTGGAAAAGCAAGAATAAAATTTAAATGAGGGAAATTTCAAAACAACAATAAAATGTAAAAAATAATGAGGCAACATAGAATTGGAAGGAGAAAGGAAAAGACACAAGGGCGTGCAAGTGGAAAAAGAAGAATTTTAAATTAAAAAAAAAAAACTTGCAAAGTAAACATAGGAAAAATCCAATGGCATAGAGAGTTGAAGAGTCAGTGAGAAATTAGCACTGGAAGAAGAAAGAGGCTACATACAGTTTTAATTAAATAAAAAAAATTCTCAGATAAGATACAACAGGGGCTGTGCAGAAATTGAAAAAGGAACATTGGAGAGGGGGCTACAAGGAATAGAGAGGAAGTTGAGCCATTTTTAATGGCATCTTAAATTTACAACAAAAAATATAAATGAGGATTTGTGCAGGAAGAAGTAAAGACTAAAACCACATAGCTAAAGAAGATCAAAAGATAACCACATAGAAGATTGAAAGAAATGGGATGGCGCATAAGGCAGGCATGTGCAAAGAGAATAGAGATTACAATAATAAGGGGTATATTTACATAATAAAAAGTTTGAATTAAAATGGCAAGAGATTGTGTCAGGTAGAAGAAAAGTTGTGGTAGTTAAAAATTTCAAATTGGAGCAATATAAATTGAAAAATATTTGAACAAAGAGATTGTCAAATTTTAAATGGAAACATGAAATGTAATTTTGTGAAATTGGTCATTGTAATAAGATTGAGTTGCTTCCATTAATTTTATATGAATTGTAATTTGAAAAATGAAATTGTCACAAAAAAATTGAATTTCCTTCAAACCTTATCAGTTTGGTAAGACTTTGGGATTTTATTCCGTTTGCATTAAATATTAGAATATGTGAATTTTTGGTTAAGTATGTTGCGACAACAAGAATAGAGTTTGAGTTTTTTTTGTCTGCATCATCCTCCATCATACTTTTCAAGTTTAACAAACTTACTCTTGTATTTGGTCATATGGTTAGAACATCCACTGCCAATGATCCAATAGTTCTTATCTTGTCTAGCATGAAAGGAAGATACCAAAGTAGCTTTAGTCTTATCCTTTCTCTCTGGAGAGAATTCCTTCACACATCTTTCAGAGTTAGTAGAAACAAATTCATCTTTTAAATCCATGAATAAGCATTCATCATCATCATCTCCATAATCAGATTCATCATCATAAATACTTGCATCTTCTCTAACATAATAACTTTTCTTAATCATTTTATCTATGTTCTCTTTGTTTTTGTCATTCAAAGATTTGTTTGGAAATATTGAAGCATAGTGACCTATCTTTCCACAACTGAAAAATTTGAAACGCAACTTACCTTTGTACTTACCAGTACCATTTTTCATCCTTCTCACATAGTTAGCCTCCACATCATCAAGATCCTCCTAATTTGATTCTTCAGTCTTCTTTGATTTTCTAGCCTTAAAAGTAGTCTCAACTTTTGCACCATTATTTGAACCAAATTCTCTAGCATTTCAAATGTAGTTAAAGAACCATACAATTAATCTGTAGAATACTGATCTAGATTTGAAAATTCCTCAATAGAAAAAAATTTATGACTATGGTCACCTTTAGGTAGAGTTCTAAGAATTTTCTTTACCACTTTTGACTATTTGACTTTTCCACTAAGACCTCTGATGGAGCTAACCATTTCATCTACCCTCTGCATGTAGCTTGTAATGTTTTCATCTTCATACATTTGCAAGTCATTGTTTGCATAATTTTGTGATGTTAGAAGGGGATATTTGAGTGCTATCCTATGAGGGAGATTGTTTGCATGATGCCATGGAGATCAGAGGATCAATTTTTGGAAGATTTGGAGAAATATGATGGAAAGGTGAGCATGTTTGCAAATGTTGCAAAGTTGCTCAAAATGTTACAAAGTTTTCATGAAATGTTGTCATGACACTACAAAGGTTGCTTCCATATTCCAGAAGAGAAAACTAAAGCCATATTTTTATGGGTTTTTCAAGAGGATTTGATTGGTGTGGTCCACATAATCTAAGAAGGTGGAATGAGCTGAGGAATGATTTACTGAGGCTCTCTAGTCAAATTAGGGTTTGGCATATAAACCCTAGGTCTTGCATTCATGGTGATTAACAAAGTTTATAATTTGATGTTGACTATGTATAGGCAAATGCAAGTTGCTTAAGTTATCACTTAAGCCATTGGAGTCATTGGTACGACTGATCCCCTTTCCTAGAGATTACCGGTCTAGCAAATATTTAATAACTTTAATACTTCCTAAGTCGCACATTAAATATTTTCTCCTAGCTTGATCAATGGTTGTGATCAAGCTTGCAAGATTAAACGACCTCCTCGCCATCCTGTAGTGTGTGTGGTGGGTCCCCATCTTGCCCTATGGTAATACGAGAAAGTGACATGTGCTAGTTGGGACTAGAAAAAAGTGACAAGTGATGGTAATAGAAGATGATGTGGTGATGAATGATTTCTTGATAAGAAAATTCACATTGGTGTTGTGAATTTTTATGTGATGGCGTAGGTGACAGATGGCGTTAGCTCACCAACCCACTGAGAAATAGTGGGCCCGTGTCTTTGCCCTGTGGGATTGCAGGCTTGTGACATGTGGTTTGTTGGAACCCTACGCTGAGCATAGTGTATGATACAAAGATCAACGATGATTATTAAAAGGAATTTTATCCAATAGTCTTTTTTTAAATTTGAGTGATGAATGAGGATCGATGGATCATGGCGTAAAACAACAGATCAATGACTCGTATTTAAAATTGAAGATTCTTTACGCTTATGTCTGTGTGAATGAGGGTTTCGACTCTGAACCAACACTACAAACAAATTTAATTGGTTCACCAACTTTAGTGAAAAAATTGATTGCTAACAAAATGTGAAGAGCGACGATCCAAACTGCAAAGGTGGTTAAAAAATGGATTAGATTGGATATACAAGGATATTGCATTAATTGCAATATCACGGTTTCTGCAAGATGTTGTACTTAGAGAATTCAATGAACCTGAATCTAATGTTGAATGTGTGTGGCTCGATGAAGATGTAATGTTGAATAAACCTTAGCAGAGGACTCATGTGTGTATGTAAAATATCAAGGCAATTGATGCAGGTCGGTGTGAGATATACAAAAGTGATAATTAGTTTTTAAAGAAGAGAGTTGACACTGTGAATACTGCAAGTAGTGCATATTATTGAAGGTATTATGAGCTTCTTGAGGTGGACAGAGAATGCACTAAAATAAAAAGAGAGAGAACTACAGAGTGTGTGCATGAATTATTGAGGTGGACAAATAATGCACTAATAGATAAGGGTGCAACAACATTGAGCTATGTATCTTTGAGTTCTTGAGGTGGACAAAAGAATGTAGTAAAAAGAAAGGGGAGTGCGAAGGTGTAGCAAATGAGTAGAACCCATACATAAGGTAAACGATCTTAATCAAGGTTTACATCCAAATGTAGAACAGAGGTAGGTGTAGTGTAGAGAATTGAGTTGCATTGACAACAACATAGATTTGGATAGTTGCATATAGGGTTGCAACATTGAAATATGTTCTTTGGAAAAAATTATAATTTCTTTTTTGTAAATATGATTGGTAGGTTCCATTAGATATTTGGGTAGGTTCTTAGAGTAGGGAGTTGGTGCTTCTTTGGAGTAGGTGCTCCTAAAATCAGGGGATTTGTGTCTCCTTAGGGTTGGTGCCCTTAAACTTTGTAATCAAAATGTCTTCATTGTGATGCTATATTAGGACAATAGATCCTAACAGTTATTCTCACTGTGGATTTTTCCATCTTTGGTTTTCCACGTATATCTTGTGTTATGAGTTGTGTGTGTATGTTACTTCTCTACATGTCATGATTAAGCCTACACTGATGCAAGAGCATCCGAGTGCACGGACAATCCTGCACACCAAAATAATTAGTGTTATTTTAATTTCTTTTTTTTGGTTGTGGACTTGCAAGCATGGTTTATTTTTAAATTATTTTCTCCTCATGCTCCTTCAATATGAAATTATTTTGTAAGCATTGGAATCTTCTTGATGCAAGTAGTGGAAGTGTCAGAATGAGATAATGGATGTTAATTTAGGAAAATAATTGAAAATTATCAAGAAAGAACAATTAAGGGGCCGAAGGCATGAATCCCACACCTAGAATGGAGGTAAAGGTTTGACTGGCATTTTGGGGAAGAAGGAGTTTTTCTGGGTCGTGGCTATGAGACCCAATTTCAATAAATCGAGCATAACTTTCTTATATGATAACAAAATCAAGATTTTCAAAATAATCTAGAAAGCTGAGAATGAGGTACACAAAACCCATGTTTTCATTTTAAAATATTCATGATAATCAAGGATCAGTGAAGGACATAAAGTGATGGGTTTGTGGTGGAATTTCACATATTTGTTCTTAATCTTGCCTGTAGATGATTTTTGTAGCAGATGGAGATTATGTGGAGGATTAAATGTATGTCTTTTCATGTTTTTTGTTGGTAATGAATAAATTTGCAATAGATTTAAAATATTCATTCATGGATTTATGTTAATGAAGAGTTTGGGTTTCTTGCGTGTAGCGTGCCAGTAGCTTTGAAGACTAAATATGAGATGGATGACTTGCATAAATCTTGTTGTTGTCTACATGAGTTTTTAAATGTTATTTTAGTGGATTTCTCTATGGTTTTAATTAAATGAATGTGCAAAAATTTAGAGTTTGAGAAGTTGGATTGAATAGGATGCAAGATTGGGTGGCCTGATAAGGTTCCCTGGTCTTGACTGTATCAAATGGTATTAGAGCCAGAAGATCTTGAGAGTGCAGAGTATGCACCAGGACAGGACCTGCGGGTGAAGAGTGTTGAAGAGTGAAGCGGTGAAGTTGTGAGACAGAGAGAGAGTTGTGAAAATGTTTGTTTGTTGCAGGTGTGAAAGAAGATCTGTGACTACTAACCTCCAGTAGAGGTTAAGGTTGGATAGAAGGTGTACGAGAGAGGTGTGTCTTCCACAAACCATCTATTGGGTAGAGGATAAGAAAGAGTGATTTTGTTGCAGGGAGGACCTGTGACTGCAGAGGGTTGATACCCAAGAAGCGAGGAGATTGTTGCAAGGAGAACTTGTAACTACAGAGGGACTTGCAAATCTCTAAAAATAACTTTGAAGAAGAAGACAAGATGGGTCATTAGAAGACTTGTGAGAATGTTATTTTGGGAAGATTATTGGGAAAAAGTGAGAGAAAAGCTCTTTGAAGAGTTGAGAAAAATAGAAGTGAGATTGGATTCCCTTGAAGAAATATTGAGAATGAAAAAGAAAGCTACAGTTGAATAAAATCAAAAAATAGATGAAGTTAAATTATATTGTTTGTTTCATAATGAGTTTGCAAATAATGATTTGTGTCTAGGAAATGAAGAAGGAAAAGAAGTTGTAATAGAGGAAAGCAAAGAGAAGAAAGAGGAAAAGAAAAAGTTTGGCAAAGAGGATAGTGAAAAGGAGAATGTTGAAGTGCAGTGTAGCAGCCCTATGGTGGAAAGAGTATGGAAAGAAATTCATGTAGGAGCAGCCCACATGAATGCAGATGAAAGAAAGCAAGGAAAGAAGAAAGGCGCAAGGAAAGAATGGAGAAAGAAAGAGGTAGCAACAGATGTGCATCTTGTTGATGATATAAAATAAAATAAAATAAAAATGAAATTGCTTACACAGGAAAAGAGGTTGTAGCAGCAAAAACAAAGGTATTATCTCCTTCTTTTGAGTTTTGCAAAGTAAATATTGATTTGCATGAAGAAAAGATAAATGAATATGGTGATTGTGAAGTTGGGGCAGCAATAGAGAAGCAATAAAATGTTCAAGTAAATAGTCATCCATATGATATTTTTGAAAGAAAATTTGATTTGAAAGAGATACATGAATTTGTGCATAAAAAAGATAATATTGTTGTAGAAGATAACCATGAAGTTGCAGCAAAGTTTGGTTTATTGAAGGACTTGGAAACATTAGAAATTTTGGGAAAACAAAGTGAAGAGTATATGGGGAAGATAGTGAATAAATAAATTGAAGGAGCAACAACAAATGAAGAAGAAGGTGACTTATTAATGCAGATTGCAACAATAGAGAAGGAGTGGCTTGTGTTAACAAAAGGTGAAATAAAAGTTGCAACAAACATTGAGGTAAAGTTTGAATTTTCAGAATTATTTGCTGATAAAGAAGAGGTTGATTTATATGAAAATGACAAGGTTTACAATAATGGACATGAGATTGATACACTAGCAGGGAAAGAGGAGAAGATTAAGATATTTGATGATTTTTCAGAAATTGTTGAAGTTGACATTCATGTTGATTTAAACTTTGATGAATTGGTGAAAGAAAGTGAAATGAGAAAGATGGTTAGGGGCAGCAATAACATGTTACAAATTTAAAAACAACAAGGTATGATACATTTTTATTGACATGAAAGAATGGGAGAATGAAGGAAGACAAGGTAAGAAAGAAGTGTAAATGAAATTCTTTGATTTCTATGAATTTGTTAATGCTAATTTGTATGCAGATGTTTATAATGAAAAATTAGGGTGGAAAGAAGAATCTTGGTATTTTGAAGTGAATTTCATGAGTAAAAAAAAGAGAGTGAGGATGAAGGAAGGAAGAGACAAGAAGTAGATAAGGAGGAAAGATGGTTGAAGAACAAGCACTGAATCTTTAAATGTTCATGAGTTCCAACTCACCGAACATTTCTTCTTACCCCGGGTGTTTGATGTAGGAGCATCTGGGTGCATGAGCAATCCTAAAAACCAAAATAATTTATGTTATTTTATTTTCATTTTTTTGGCTGTGGACTTGCAGGAATGATTTATTTTTAAATTATTTTCTCCTCATGCTCCTTCAATATGAAATTATTTTGTAAGTGCTAGATTCTTCTTGATGCAAGTAGTGGAGGTGTCGGAATGAGATAATGGAAGTTAATTTAGAAAAATAATTGAAAATTATTAGAAAAGAACAACTAAGGGGTTGAAGGAATGAATCCCACGCCTAGAATGGAGAAGGTAGAGGTTTGATTGGCATTTTGGGGAAGAAGGAGATTGTCTGGGTCGTGGCTGTGAGACCCAGTTTTAGTAAATCGGGCATAACTTTCTCATACGGTAACAAAATCAAAATTTTCAAAATAATCCGAAAAGATGAGAACAAGGCACACAAAACCCATGTTGGAATTTTAAAAGATTCATGATAATCAGGGAGCAATGAAGGATAGAAAGTGATGGGTTTGTGGTGGAATTTCACATATTTGTTCTTAATCTTTCTTATAGATGATTTTTGTAGTAGATGGAGATTATGTGGAGGATTAAATGTATGTCTTTTCATGATTTTTTGGTAATGAATAAATTTGCAACAGATTTAAAATATTCATTTATGGATTTATGTTAATGAAGAGTTTGGGTTTCTTGCATGTAGCTTGCCAGTAGCTTTGAAGACTAAATATGAGATAGATGACTTGCATAAATCTTGTTTTTGTCTACATGAGTTTTTGAATGTTATTTCAGTGGATTTATATATGGTTTTAATTAAATTAATGTGCAAATATTTAGAGTTTGAGAAGTTGGATTGAATAGGCTGCAAGATTGGGTGGCCTAATAAGGCTCACTGGTCTTGACTGCATCATACACATAAAAGGGGTAAAAGGTATTAAGAGCCAAATTTTAATTGATCTACTGATTCACCCCCCTCTCAGTAGATTATTATGTTCTAACAATTCTCAAATGTGTTCTTTAGATTCTACATCTTAGCTTGTTTAACCTTATCATCTCCTTCATAAATGATTTCCAATTTTTTCTAGATTTCTCTAGCAGTTTTCAAATTCATAACTTTCACTAATTCAAAATTTGTGAGACTACATAAAAAAGCATACGTTGCTTTTCTATTTCTTTCACAGGTCTTGATTTCAGCTTCAATGCTCAAACCATTTGTAGGTATAGTATATCTATCCTAAACTAATTTCCAAACATCATATCCCAGATAACTTAGAAATCCTTCCATCCTTATTTTCCAAAATACATAGTTTGCTCCATCATAGGGATCTCCTTCAGGTGTGTCATCCTAGATCCAACTCAAGTAGTTAAGCTTTATTCCAAGGAACCTTGCTCTAATACTAATTGTTGAATGCACAAGATAATTGAGAGGGGGGGTGAATTAGTTGTACCTTAAAATTTCAAAAACCTCATACATTCATATGAAAATTCATTCAATAAATCCTTAAATTTGTTATAATGATTTAGCATGAAAGGTAAATAAAAAAATTTGAACCAACTTAACACCATACATAAGAAAACACCAAATTTACATGGAAAACCTAGGAAGGGAAAAACCATGATGAGGATTAGCTCACATTATAAGTAATATCAACACCAAATATAATAGGGCTCATTGTCGGAGGGCTCACTACCCAAAGAAAGAAAGGCTCACTGCCAAAAGGCTCACTGCAAAAATAGGAAGAAGATAGAGAATAAATGTTACACAGAAAAGCATCTGAATGCAATAGAGAATCCACCACAATGTCACCAACACCTTTGTAGTTTGATTGAAGAATTGTAGCCACCTTTTTCTCACTACATCCAATAGACTAACACATGAAATTTCACACTGCACTTCTCAATTGTGAACTCTACAACTTTTCACTTCACATCATTTGCATCTCTTGCATCTATCTTATCATACCTCAACAAATCAACTCTCATTTATACCATATTCAACATTGAAACCCTTCTCTAAGGCTAGGTATGCACATAGACTGTGCAAATTCAAAAATTAGGTCAATGCCAAAACACTTTCGTGGAAGATAGAAGTGAAAGTGAACCACATCACACCTTATATAGGACTCAAATCAACAACAATATGCTACAACATGATTATACAAATAATATATATCCATCATAAGTAGTGTAAACACCAGGTCCATCGTTACCCTTGTAAACACCATTAAAATTTTAAGTACATGCTTCCTCAAGTCCAAGGACAACTTGTGAATCACACAACATGCTTAAAAATGATCTAGAATATTCCACACACTCTAAAATCCAACAAACTTCATCACAACAACTTTCACTTGAAGAATGCACACACCTAGTACACTCAGACAACTCTGCCATACATTGTTACTTGAGAAAATGACTTTCAAAGAACCAAACCTCAAACCATATTAACTGAACCAAGATACCAACACTATCAACAATCCTTTAGATCCGCAAGACTTGAAACATAACTGTGGAGCAAAAACATTTCTCCCAGACACCTCTCCAATGCTCAGTTCACACACTAGTGAACACAACTTCTTCTGCACAACGATCTAGCACACCAAATCCTGTATATAACACCTCTGAACATCTTTGACCAATATATCCAAATTGCACAGGAAAATACTTAACCTATAATAAATGTGGAGCAACACAAGAACACACCTATGTAACCCAGAACACCACTGCAATGCATTGTTTCCTCTTTTTATCATTTTTTCTCAAAAGCACTTAGAAACCAAGCACCAAAGACACATCCTCATCATCTTCAACACTTCCTCAATACTACCAAGCCAACTGCAACAACAATTCAACCACATATCCATAGAAAGAAGCTTATCAAAGCGACACTAGAGGTTGACACTAGTATCTTTACTAATGACAACATAATGCAACTAATCAAAGTATGGATAACATCAAATGATCATACTCTCACCCAACAATAGAAATCAATGACAACAAAGGCATGTTTACATCAATGAGAACACTAACTACTCATACTTGCAACAGTTTCATATTCTCATTCCACTTTATTATCCTCAACACCTGCATACAAATCAACACTAACAAATTCATGGGAATCAATGAATCTCATCTACACATCCTTCTCAATTTTTTCTCCTTCATCCTTTTCTTCCTGTATACAACATAAATCATCATACCTCTTTGTACTTTATCCTTTAACCTATTATTTATGCACCTAACCATCTCTCCCATGTCACTTTCTTTCACCATTTCATCAAAGTACAAATCAACCTCACCATCAACATCCATAAATTTTGCAAAATCATCAAATACCCTTGTTTTCTCCTCTTTCCCTACTAGTGTAACATCCATTTTAGTATTCTCATATCCATTCATATTAACCATGTTATTCTCATTTGAATCAATTTCATTTTTATCCTCAAATAACTCTAAAAATTGTAACTTTACCTCTTTTTCAATTGCATCACTTGTTATCTATCCACTCCTTTTCAACTATTGCAATTTGGATTAGTAAGTTATCTTCTTCATTTGTTGTCACTCCTTCAATTTTATCATTTGTCTTCCTTTCTATGCTTCTTCTTCAAACTACTTCCCCAAACTTTTCAGTGTTTCCATGTCCTCCAATGGACCAAGCTTTGCTACAACTTCACTTATTTTTACCTCTATAACTTAATTATTACTCACTATAACAATGTTATCTTGTGTGTTTTCTTACTTCTCTACTACTACCCCAACTTTTTCTTCTTCATTGTTTGTTGCAATATTTTATTTTCTTCTTCTTTAACACCATATGCATGACATTATACTACATATTCTTCTACAATTTCATTTACTTCTCTTACATGTAAATCTTCATTAACATATTTAAATGATAACTCTTTTGTTGCTGATGCATCCTTCTTATTTTCACAACTTTCTGTCTTTACCAAATCCTGCAAAGAAAACATCTTTAGATAAAACACAATCATCAAAATTACTATTAATTTTATAGTCCATAGTGACCATTTTATCCTCTTTCTTCCTCCATTCTTTCTTTATTCCTTTCTTATTTTCTTTCTTTCTTTCAACTACAACTGTGTGGACTTCTCCCACATGTCTTTCTCTTCATTCCCTTTCCATCATAAGGCTACAATGCTGCACTTTCTCATTTTTATTTTCATTGTCCTCTTTGATAAACCTCTACTTTTCCTCCTCCTCTTCAATGTCCTCTTTCAAGAGGATGATCTTCTTTTCACATTTTCTTTTACCCATTTCAAACTTTATTTTAGCCTCCTCAAGTTCTCTTCGCTGCTCCATCTCTATCATGTCCAATCTAGCCTCAATCTTCTTTAATTCTCTGATAAGATATTTTTTAAACCTCTTTTATTTCCATTCTTCCATAAGTAAAATTATCACAAGCCTTCTCATGACCCATCTTGTCTTCTTCTTCAAAGAAATTTTATCTAACACTTTCCACACTCATACTACGATTCTCTACCAATAGAAATTTTGGAAGATGCTTCCTCTATCCACTCTCTCTTAATGGAGGAACTCTACACCTTCTACACAACTCTCTCTCGCAGCTTCACCACTCTTTACCTACAAGTCTTAGTGCATACTCTGCACTCTCAAGATCTCTTGGCTCTGATACCATTTGATACAAGAACAAATACTAATACTCCAATAAAAAGAGATGGATATTGCATCCCCACAAAGAAAATTCATACAACTCCAAATCTGCACTCAAAACTTATGATAGACCTTCCTTCGAAAATTATTTTGAACCATTTAATGAATTCATTTTCTAATGAAAACTTGGATAATGAAATCCCCCATACTCATCTATAAAAATGTAATTAGATCATAATTTTTATCCCAACAATACCCCTTAAATTTTATGGCTGAAAACTTAGAAAACTCATAAATTTCCACATTCAACAACTAGCTACATGCAATATCAAATAGTTGCAACCATGCCCAAAACACTAATCCAAGGAAATTTGTTTTAAACTATGAATTGATACTATGTATAGAACTATCCCAAGGATTAACCATCACATGAAATTACAATAATTAAAAGACAAATTCGATTTTTCATTATTAAAACTTGCATAGTCTACAACAACAAGCTACAGAGAGGAAACTAGTCATTGCCAAAACTCTTCTACAGGAATGGATGACCACACAATCACTTCCAATAAAATTCAAAAACTCCATAATTAGCTACAAGTAGTAGAAAATGCATCTCCCAATCTTTGATACTTCATTCATGTATGCCAATGCATGTTATCTCTAACTTTTCACCTCCACTAGCTCACTCCATTACCTCTTGCACTAGCCACTCAGATTCTTCCACATTCAATTTTGTGCCAAATTTTAAACATAATGTGGAGTTACAATATGCCAAGAATGGCCTCCACTTTCTTGGGCAGGGGATTTGAGAAATTCCTAAAATTCAATAGTAAAAACCCAAATTTCAACACCTCCATTTCCCATTTTGAACTAAATTCAAATTTAGTTTAAATGACTCCAACTTTGAGGGTTTGAGAAGAAAAATAATTAAAGAGAAAAATCATGTCTTCACAACACAACCAAAACAAAAATCAAAGGAAAATTTGAAAAAATATTTTTGGGTGTGCAAGATTTCCCATGCACCCAAATGCTCTTGCATCACTATGGAAAAATAGGCCATTATGCCTCTGAATTTCAGGAAAAGAGGAAATAGAAATACACCTTATGTGGGAAAGAAGATCACACAATGTGTCAATGCAAAGTTTCTAATACATTCTACCAAAACTGAGAGGACAATCAACCTTCCCAGGGTGATGAGTTAAAAAGAGGTGTTTGATTAATCCAAAAAATACCACAAGGAGTTAGTGATTGTTATTGAATGGATGTGTGGACTTCATATACTTCTATAGAAGAAATATTTAGAGAAGAACTAGTTGTAGACAATAAGAAGAAGAATAAAACTAAAGGGAAGAAGAAAGCAAATGTTGTCACTACAAAAGGTATTGATACTAGTAAAAATAAATAGAAGCCAACAATAGAAGAAGTGTATGAAGAATATTATAGTCTAGAAGAAGAAGAGGAATTGAAACACTTAAAACCCAATAAAATACAACATGACAAGGTAGTAAAATAGACCAAATAAAACATAATACAACAACAACAACAAGAGGTAGGTTGCTTTACATAACAAGAAGTTAAAATTCTAAAAGACCTCGCATCCCTGGCCAAAAAAAATGATTTAGTGGCAAAACTAAAGAAATGGGGCAAATATTGGAATAAATAGAAGCATGTTAATCAATTATCAAAAGATTGAAACTAGAAGAATGGTCCATTATTGATAAATATACATTTGAATGATCACAAAATCAAATATGTTATTATGGATTTGGGGGAATATCATTCCATCCACTACATGGGAGAAATTAGGGAGACCTAATCTTTTAAAAACACCAATGAACATAAGCCTTGTGGATGGGTCTAGAATGCAAACTTTGGGAACTTGGAAGAATGTTGAAGTGAATGTTAAAGGGATGAAACAATTGGTTTATTTTGAAGTGGTTGAAATGAAGGATCCATTTAATACTTTATGACCATTACTTGAATTAAGATGGTTTTTCAATGCTAATGGTATAGTAGACTCCCAAAAAGAAGAGATTTCATTTGTAGACAACACCAAAGTTGTGTGTATTCCACTAGGAGAACCAGATGATAGATCCTATATAGAAGTGACACAGGATAATGAAGGGGAAGACATCAAAACCTCTACACTATTTCCAAAATTTTGGATGGGGAAGAGGAAGAAGAAAATCCAAATAATGAAGGAGAATTGGAATTAAATAATGACAATTGTAGCATAGGCAATGATGAAGTCTTAGAGGCATGGATGCAAAATGAGCCAAAGTTAACATCATAGAGAGTTTATATATGGATTCCACTGAGTATTCATGGTTCAAATCCATCCTATCAAATCACCAGAGGATACAAAAACAACATTAGAAACAATCAACATTAAATGAGGCATTTCACATATTAAACTACCTAGATTTTCTAGAGTTGGAGATGTTAATGACTATATCTCTAGAATGGAGAAAACTTTTAAAGAAGAGAAAGTAAGAATGGTAGCATTACATGATACATTAATTTGCAATGTTGCATGTTGGTGGAACACACATAAACCCATTATTTTGGACTAGCCTGCCTTTAGAATTTTGGTCAAAGAACAATATCTACAAGAGGAAGGGGAATATCCTACCATCCTGAAGTATCAAGGAACCATAACCCCGAAATACCATATTTATACTTGTGTAACAACATGGATGAAAGACAAAGAATATAACCATTCCCTCTACATACAATTATTTTATTGGACATTAACACTAGTGGTGCAAACCTGGTATATAAATCAAGAAATAAGAGCAGAGACTAGATACTAGGAAGCAGTTTGAAATGACTTTATACATACATTTTCCTTTTGGGACTAAGAAAAACACATACGTACCGCACTAAGGAAAATTAAGGAAATTATCTTCATCCAAATTTCAGAAAACACCTACCTTGAACAATCAACAAGCCCACCACACAAAACCCAAGGAGTATGGAAACTAATTGAATGGATGGACAGATAACACAAAACTGATACCCAATCAATGTTGTGCTATACAAAAGGAGGAAGATGAACCGGGTCTAAAACTATAAATCAAGGTGGAAGAAGGAGATAGGGAAATACAATTAAACCAACAATAGAAAAAAAAATACTATAATCAACCCCTCCAATTATGAGAAGAATTTATATAGCTCAGGAAGAAAATCCCAAATTAGCTAAACTTGGAGACTATTGGGATGCCTAAATAGTAGCATCAGTTACTAAATTATTGATGGATTATCAAGAAATCTTCCCACACACATTTACTAAAATGAAAAGGATAAAACCAAAAGTAGGAGTAATGAATATTTAGTTAAAAGAAGACACCAAAGCTCACCAAAAAAGGCCTTGCCACCTTAATCCCAACATGAAAAAAGTCAAAATAAAAATAGATAAGATGCTAGCAGTAGGCATTATTAAATTGGTAGAAGAATTTGAATGGATCAGCCCAATGGTGGCACAAAATAAGAAGACAAGAGAAATCTAGATATGTATGGATCTTTGAGAATTGATTAAAGCATGTATTCACAACCCCTTTCCTACCCCATTTATCAAAGAAGTATTGGAATCTGTAGTTGAAAGAGAAATATACTCACTCACTAATGGGTTTTTTGAATACCATCGAGTCCAAATTCAGGAGGGTCAACCCAAAACAATATTTACTATGGAATGGGGATCATCTATGTATACGATCATGCCCTTTGGCCTAAAAAATGCACCAACTATCTTCAGTAGGATCATGGTAAATACATTCAAGGAATTTATACATGATTTCTTGGAAGTTTACCTAGATGATTGGACCATATATGGGTTATTCAAGAATCACATTCAGGCCCTCCAAACTATGTTGGAGAAATGCAAGAGGATGCAAATTTCCTTGAATCTTAAGAAATGTATTTTTGTGTTACCTTTTGGCACACTACTAGGCCACCTTATATGTAAAGAAGGATTAATGATTGATCCAATGAAAGTAGCTCTAATTATAACACTACCTCCACCCAAAAAAACACTAGAGGTTAAAAAATTCTTAGGTTACATCGAATACCACCAAAAATTCATCAAAGGCTATGCTAATCTAGTTGCCCCCTAGAAGAAATTCTCAAAAAGAAGACTAACAAAATAATCACATGGACAAAGCAATGCCAACAATCCTTCAACACCCTCAAGCATAAAATAACCGAAG
Source organism: Sequoia sempervirens (assembly GCA_007258455.2). Taxonomy (NCBI): domain Eukaryota; kingdom Viridiplantae; phylum Streptophyta; class Pinopsida; order Cupressales; family Cupressaceae; genus Sequoia; species Sequoia sempervirens. The sequence goes on from VDFB02026320.1 coordinate 73,933,989, forward strand.
CACACATTCTCATCTTTCTGATTGGTCAGTTCCCTTTCATGTTCATGTAGATGCATCTAGAATAGATATAGGTATAGTATTATCCCAACCTAAGGGAAACATAGATAACCCAGTAGCATTCACTAGTAGGAAATTATCCAAAGCATAAAGAAACTATACCACTACTGAGCCAAAAGCCTTAGCAATGGTCTATGCACTACAAAAATTCCAACACTATCTATTATCTACCCCATTTACATTCTACACCAATCACAAGCCACTAAAATTTATCCTAAATAAACCAATGATACAAGGGCATACATGTTGATGGCTCTTACTATTCTAGGAGTTTAATTTTACTATAATGGTCAAACCATGGAAACATAATCAAGGACCATACTACTTATCAAAGATTGATATAGGAGAAGAGCTCAAAAAATTTAACAAGGAGGACCTACCTAAAGCATACCTTTTTTGGATCACAACAATACTGGAGGAATTGCATGATGTTGTTGAGTTAATTTCTACTAGAATATACCCTCTTGATATGGATTCCCATAATAAACAACTATTGTTGGGAAATTCGTTACCATATATCTTGATCGAAGGAACCCTGTATAAGAAAGGAAAATATGTTGTACTCTAGAGAGTCACTGATGTAGGAGCATCCTTGGTTCTTGGAAATCTTGCATCAACCAAAAAAAAAAAATTAGTTCTTTGTTCTTTTTTTGTTCTTGCTCAGTTCATGTTGGTGGATTCGTCATCTTTGCTCACCAGACCCTGTGGATCTTTGTGTACATCATTGACATGTTCATTTTCCTTGTTCCAAGATTTGAGCCTGATTCGATCTTTTTCCGCTAATTTATCGCTTCCGGATTTCATGGCAATTTCTTGAACTAGCACTGGAATAATTTTAAACTTTTTGGCTAGTTCGATTGTTGTAGAGCATTCCTGTGACTTGCGAATCTAAACGGTGTGATTTTAATTGTTCCGTGGAGTGTCCCCGACCTTCATTATAGGTCCACACTTCATCTTATGCGCTCGTTGAAGAGTAATTCAAATTTGAGGCTGACCTATTCTTGCACACGCTACATTTTCTTTCCTTGGAGAATGTAATGATCTTTGGCCGACGCGGATATTTCTAGAATTGCGGATATGATATAAAGCTTGTAACCGATCATTAGAAGGGCAGTAATCAAGTAGTAGTTGATTGAGTAGATTAAGATAGATCTGATCTATAAGATTTTTCTCGCATATTGGAGCATGTTAGAATGTTGTATTTCTAAGCATGTTGTATTAGGCCTGTGAGACGAATTTGTAAGCCCGGATGTTGCCAACTGAATGTAACTAAGATTTTTGTTAATGAGAATATTTGCATCTGCATTTGCCTCCATATTTTGTGTTTCTTTCGTTGTGTTACTCTTGTTGCATGGTTCGGATTGTTCTCTTTGAGGACCCTCCTATTGTGGTTGTGCCAGATTGGTATCAAAGTGAGATTCAATCCATGTGAGGTCGTCAGAATTCGTGAAGTCATGTTGAAGATTTGTTGTGGGGTGGCAGATTGAGGATCCAACCTGTGGCTGCAAAGGACTTGTGTAAAGATGGTGGGAAGAAGAAATGGTAGAGGAAATAGAGCACGTGGAAATGTAGACCAAGCTATGATGGAGATGTTGAGAGGAATTGCTACTAGATTAGATGCAGTTGAAATAGCCCAAAGGAGAGGTTGACTAGTTGATGATGTGAGTGATGAAGAAGTAGAAGTACATGAAGAAAGAGGAAGAGGAAGAGAAGAGAAACCTGGCCTTGATCAAGGAGAAGAGAGGTTCATAAGAGCCCTAACTAAAGTGAATACAAGACCACATTTCAATCCACTGGATTATAATGGTAAGTTGGATTGAGAAGAATTGCTTGATTGGATTACAAAGATGGAAAAGTATTTTGAATTTGAAGGTACCACTGAAGATAAGAAGGTGAAATATGCTTGTACAAAGTTGAGAAGACATGCATCCCTTTGGTAGGAACACTTGTAGACAAATAGACAAAGAAGAGGAAAAGAAAAGATAAAAGCATGGGATCGGATGGTGAATAAGTTTAAAATGAAGTTTATGCCTACAAATTATCAGATTATTTTGTTCCAAAATTTGCAAAATTTGAAGCAGAAAGAATCTAGTGTGATAGAGTATACTGAGGAATTCTATGAGTGGAATATCAAATTTGGACATTCGGAGGATGAGATTGAGAAAGTAGCTAGATATGTGAATGGTTTGAGGTTGTCTATACAGGATGAAATCATTTTGATCAAGTTGGTGAGTGTGGAAGAGGCATATCAGTGTGCCCTAAAGGTAGAAGAGAAGTTGAATAAAAGACATGAGCAGAGACAGAGAAGAAGAGGTGGAATATTTCAAAGAGGAAGAACTTTTACTGGAGGAGGAAGAGGATCTTTTCTAGATCAGAACAAGGATAAGGAGGTTAGTAAGAACGAAAATTCATACCAGAGAGGTGATGGAAACTCTTACAGAAGAGGAAGTTATGGTGGTTATCGAAATGAACATTACAGAAGGGATGATAGAGGACATGGGAAAAGAATATTCAATGGAACTTGTTATAAATGTGGTGGAGAAGGACATAGAGCATTTGAATGTAATTAAGGAGAGACAAGTAGGAAGACAAAGAACAATAGAAGGAAAACCTTTGTTGAGGAACAACATACTGGATCATCTAACAAACTGGAAGATGGAGAAGTGTTGGTGAATAAAAGAGTATTGTGTCAAAGTGAGTTGGAAAAGGAGCCATTGCAAAGAAAGAATTTGTTTCAGACCAGATGCAAGGTGAATGGTAAATGTTGCAAAGTGATTGTTGACAGTGGAAGTTATGAGAACCTGGTTTCTGAAGAGATGGTAACTAAACTGAAGTTGGAAAGGTTGAAACACCCGAAGCCCTATCAGATTGCTTGGATTCGGGATGAGCATAAGATACTGGTAAGTGAACAATGTTTGGTGAAATTAAAGATAGGAAATTACTATGATGAAGTTTTGTGTGATATCATGCCTATGGATATATGCCATGTTTTGTTGGGAAGGCCTTGGCAGTATGATAGATAGGCTATTCATGATGGAAAGAAGAATATATACACCATTGTTTCTAATGGGATGAAGTAGATTTTGTTGCCATTGGAAGATGTTCCTACAGTTGAGGTTTGTACAAGTACTAGGGTTTGTTTGGTTGATGGAAGGAGATTTCTTGATGGGTTGAGACATGAGAACATGTGCTATGCCTTGGTTCCTAAGAAGGCTGAAGACTTGAAGCATGTAGAAGAACACCCGGAAGAGATAAAGGAGATACTAACAGAATATGAAGAGATCATTTCAGATAATGTACCTGATGGATTGCCACCTGTGAGGAGTATTAGTCACTATATGGATCTGATTCCTGGAGCTAGTTTTCCTAACAAAGTAGCACACTAGATGACACCGACAGAGAATGAGTTGAATAGGCAAGTGCAAGAGTTGTTGAGGAAGGGTTTGATCAGAGAAAGCTTAAGTCCATGTGCAGTGCTTGTTGTGCTAGCACCTAAGAAGGATGGAGAATGGAGAATGTGCACAGATTCTAGAGCCATAAACAAGATCACGGTGAAGTATAGATTTCCTTTGCCCCAGATGGATGACATTATGGATTGCTTGAGTGGAGCTAAGTACTTTACAAAGATAGATTTGAAGAGTGGATATCATAAGATCAAAATCAGAGAAGGGGATGAGTGGAAAACAACATTCAAGACAAATGAATGATTGTATGAGTGGTTGGTGATTCCTTTTGGACTGAAAAATGCACCAAGTACTTTCATGAGGTTGATGAATGAGGTATTGAAGAAATTATTGGGTAAGTTTGTGATCGTGTATTTGGATGTCATCTTAATTTTTAGTAAGAGTAGGGAAGAACATTTGTTGCATATAAGACAAGTTTTACAGAGGTTGAGAGAAGAGCAGTTGTTGATAAACATTAAGAAGTGTAGTTTCATGAAGGAGGAGTTGGTATATCTGGGATTTTTGATATCTGTGGATGGATTGAAGATGGACCTTGAGAAGGTAAGAGCAACTGTTGAGTGGCCCACACCAGATAATATTGGAGAGGTAAGATAATTTCATGGATTGGCTAGTTTCTACCTGAAGTTTATTAGGAATTTCAGTTCTATTTATAGCCCTATGACAAAAACAATGAAAGGAGATAGGAAGGATTTTAGGTGGACATCTGGAGCAGATCGAAGTTTTGAATTGTTCAAGCAGAAGGTGATTGAGCAGCCTATGCTGACTTTACCAGATTTCAATAATGTATTTCAAGTAGACTGTGATGCAAGTTGAAATGCAATTGGAGCAGTATTGAGTCGAGAAGGAAGGCCTGTAGCTTATTTCAGTGAGAATTTGAATGATGCTAGAAGAAGATATTCAGTGTATGATCAGGTGATTTTTTCTATAGTTCAAGCCTTGAAGAAGTGGAGACATTATTTGTTGCCTAAGGAGTTTGTGTTGTATACAAATCATCAAGCATTGCAATATTTGAACAGTCAATGTAAGTTGAATTAGAGAAACATGATATGGGTAGAATTCTTGCAGAGCTATACTTTCGTTTTGAAGCATAGGAGTGGAAAATCAAATAGAGTTGTTGATGCTTTGAGCAGGAGAAGGAATTTACTGATAGAGATGAGATTGGAGGTATTAGGCTTTGATGAATTGAAGAACTTGTATGAGGAAGACCTAGATTTTGTAGAACCTTGGAGAGCTTGAAAAGAACCTGTTCCAGAGGATAGAATTCAGTGGTTGGATTATTTCATTTAGGAGGATATGTTGTTCAGAGGCAATGAGTTGTGTATACCCCAGAGTTCAATGAGGGATAACATAGTGAAGGAGAAGAATAGTGGAGGAATGTTAGGACACTTTGGAGTTGATAAGACTATAGCATTGGTGAGTGAGAATTACTTTTGTCCAAAGATTCATAAGGATATTAGGAGATTTGTGCAGAGTTTGTCAAGTTTCAAAAGGAAGTAGTTAGAATGTTGGATTGTATAAGCCTTTGACAGTTCTGGAGAGACCTTGGGAAGATATAAGTATGGATTTCATACTAGGTTTGCTGAAGACACAAAGAGGTAATGATTTTGTATTTGTGGTGGTAGATAGATTTTCTAAGATGGCACAATTCATACCTTGTAAGAAGCCAACAGATGCAGTACATGTAGCATATTTTTTTTCAAAGAAGTGGTCAGATTACACGGGTTACCTAGAAGTATTGTTTCAGACAAAGATGTAAAGTTTGTTGGTTACTTTTGGAGGACACTTTGGAAGTAGTTGAAGATAGATTTGAAGTTCAGTTCTACTTTTCACCCATAGACAGATGGACAAAAAGAGGTAGTAAACAGGTTTTAGGGAATTTCCTGAAATGTTTGGTTGGAGAGAATATTGGAAGTTGGGATTTAGTCCTTGCACAAGCAGAGTTTGCTTACAATAATTCAGTGAATAGGAGTACAAGAAAGACACCTTTTGAGATTGTTACAGAAGTTCATCCTAGAGGTATATCAGAATTGGGAGACATCAGTATGGAAGATAAGAGGAGTGCAGAAGCAGAAGAATTTGCAGAGCACATGAAGAAAGTGCATACTCAAGTGAAACAATAGCTGGAAGATATGAACCAGAAGTACAAGGAGAAAGTAGATGAAAAGAGGAGACATAAGGAATTTGAAGTTGGAGATGAAGTGATGGTATACTTGAGAAAGGAAATATTTCCAGTTGGAACATACAACAAGCTAAAGATGAGGAAGTTTGGACCTTGTAAGATCTTGAAGAAATTTGATTCAAGAAATGCCTATGAAGTGGAGTTACCCGAAGGTATGGGAATATCACCTATATTCAACATTGCAGATCTATATCAGTATCATGAAGTAGAATTCAGTGAAGAAAGTGAAAAAAAAATGGAGAATCAATTTCCTAAACAACAATCGGATGTGATTGAAGAGATTTTGGATGTTAGAGATGGAAGGAAAACTTGTGGAAGACAATACAAGGAGTATCTTGTGAAGTGGAAAGGTAGACCAGTGGAGGATTCTTCATGGATTTCTCAGGCTGAGGTAGACCATCTTGGTTTTCCTTTAGCCCTGGAAAAGTGAGGGACTCACTTTTCAATAACCCCGGATGTCTGATGTAGGAGCATCCTTGGTTCTTGGAAATCTTGCATCAACCAAAAATATTTTCTTTTAGTTCTTTGTTCTTGTTTTGTTCTTGCTCAGTTCATGTTGGTGGATTCATCATCTTTGCTCACCAGACCCTGCGGATCTTTGTGTACATCATCAAAATGTTCATTTTACTTGTTCCAATATTTGAGCATGATTGGATCTTTTTCCGGCAAGTTATCGCTTCCAAATTTCATGGAAGTTTCTTGAACTGGCACCAAAATAATTTCAAACTTTTTGGCTAGTTCAATCATTGTGGAGCATTCCCGTGACTTGCATATCTAAATGGTGTGATTTTAATTGTTCCATGGAGTGTCCCCAACCTTCATTATAGGCCCACACTTCATCTTATGCACCAGTTGAAGAGTAATTCAAATTTGAGGCTGACCTATTCTTGTGCACGCTACATTTTTTTCGTTGGAGAATGTAATGATCTTTGGCCAACGCGGATGTTTCTAGAATTGTGGCTATGATATAAAGCTTGTAACTAATCATTAGAAGGGCAGTAATCAAGTAGTAGTCAATTGAGTAGATTAAGATAGATCTTATCTGTAAGATTTTGCTCGCATATAGGAGCATGTTAGAATGTTGTATTTTTTAGCATGTTGTATCAGGCCTGTGAGCCGAATCTGTAATCTCGGATGTTTCCGGCCGAATGTAACTAAGATTTTTGTTAATGATAATATTTGCATCTGCATTTTCCTCCATATTTTGTGTTGCTTTCATTGTGTTACTCTTGTTGCATGATTTGGATTGTTCTCTTTGAGGACCCTCCTACCGTGGTTGTGCCAGTCACCTATGAACATGAAAGGAATCATATCCTTAGAGAAGAACATGAGGAAACAACAACTGGACATAACTATGGAGATGTTATAGCCTAGAAGATTCTATTATCCAGATTATGGTGGCCCAACATATACAATTATAGAAAACAATATGTCAAGAAATGTGATATTTTCCAAAGAATCGAAAGGACCACAACATGCAATAAAATGCCTTTCCAACTGGTCTTAGCATAAAACCCCTTCAAAAAGTGGGAAATTGATTGCATTGGCCCTATTGACCCTCTAGAAAAATTATCTAAAACAAGGTTCATCATTATTGGTGTTGACTAGTTAACCAAATGGGCAGAAGTGGAACCAACCAAAGATTATACTGTTTATAATGCTACTAATTCATATTCACAATATCATTACTAGGTTTAGGTGTCCCTTAAGTATTACAAGTGACCAAGGAAAACACTTCATCAATAAGACTATAAAGAAGTTACTAGCAAACTTCATGATTACACATAATCAAAGCACCCCTTACCACCCACAAGTGAATAGTGAAGCATTGAATAAGATCCTTGGAACAACTCTTACCAAAATATGCAATGCAAATACAACTGATTGGGATATTAAGGTACTGATAATACTTTGGGCTTACCAAACAATATGTAAATGAGCCACATCATGCACACCTTTTGATCTATTCTATGGAATTAAAGCTATCTTTCCAATTAAATTCATAGTAAACAATATTTGTACAACCCTCACCTTAAGGCTCACTGAGGAAGAATATTTCAAACACAAGCTAGAAGATTTGGAAAAATTAGATGAAGAAAGACAGTTGGTTGAATCACACTTGTGGGTAGAATGCAAAAGGTAGAAATCTTGGCACGGGGTAAATGCAAGAAGATGAGTCCACATCTAGTGGAAGTTTTGGACTTAGAAAAAACCTAAAATTGGGCAAAACGAAATGGGATCCTATTATTTAGCAAACAAGATCTCATTTCACTTTGGGACCCCAAGCCAAAAATAGGATCCTATTTTATTGTAGAAACAGGACCCCATTTCATAAAGGCTTAAATTTAAAAAAAAAAACAAATGAGATCCTGTTTCTAAGAAAAATATTTTTTGTTCCAATTTTTGCTATGGGTTTTAAGTCAGAAAAAAGTCTTGGAGAGGCGACCCTTAGCTTTGGACCTCCTTTGACCTGCAACTCGAAGGTCATGTCAATGTTAGTAGAAAAGAGTGACTTTGGACATATGTCTAAAGACGTTTTTTGTAGTTTTTTTGACAAAAATAAACCCATTATAGATGAGATTGTGCATATTCCAAATATGTATTTTTTTTACAATTGGATTATTTTTTCTATTTTTAAAATATTTTTTGATGAAATTTGTCCATAAACTTGAAATATCAAGGCTTTTTAGTATTTTAATAACTTTTTATTAAAATATTAAATGTATATATGTATATATATGTGTGCACATTCTTCAAAAAAATCTTTTCAATTTGAAAAAATAAAAAAAATGATAAGTTTAGGTCATCTTATCCATGACATACACAATGAATTTTCAAAACAACAATTATGGCCAATAAAAAAATATTCAAAAAAATATCGTGCACATTCTTTAGTGTATTACGGATCTTTTTCCCAAAAGGATTGAAAAAATATAATTATTTAGGTCAAAATATGGATGATGTACACATGCATGGTATGGTAAAAAAAAGAGACTTTTAAATAGTGGTTTTTAGACATGCCTATTGAAAATCAATTTGTATCATTTGGGTATAAAAATAAATTATATATTTAAAAACTAGACTTAGAGTACTACATTTTATGTTATTGAATTTTTTAAAGATTCAATCTTTAAGTGCTTCAAATTTTTAGGTCAAACGAGACAAATTCTAAAAATCAGGGAAAACACTTCCACTTTTTGGCCAAAAAGTGGACCTAACTTCTTGCACATGCCCCACAAAAAAAACTTGATAAAAAAACACTTTCTACTTGGAGATACCATTCTATTATACAAGTAGTTCAAAAAAGCAAGGAAACTCAAAGTCTGTTGGTTAGGACCATACAAAATCAATGAAATTTTTGATTCTAGAGCAATAAGGTTAGACATTGGATGGCACAATCCTACAATGTTATGTCAATGGAGGGAGACTAAAACATTACCATCAAGATTTTGAGCAAAGTTGACTTGAGGACAATTCAATATTTTGATGAGGGGAAGATGCTAGTAAGAAAATAGTGTATCGACACTAGTTCGAAGATACTTAATATCTAACCAGAAAGAATATTCCAAAACATGAGCTTAGGAAAATAGAATGTACTCCAGGGATACTATCTAAGGGCCATGTCCCCTATTGGAAATATAAGTAGATAGAGAGATCTATTCACCAATAATAGATAGTAGGATAAAGTGATGTATGATAGAATAGAAAAGCATATAAAGTATTGACTATAATGGAGATATAATGAATGTAATGAAGGATTATGGATATAATTAATATAAAGAAATTTGAATTTTGATCTATCCGGTGTGTATGTAATCTTGTATTTGGAATACTTTCCCGTGTTACCTCAATAGGACCAACTCTGGGGTTAAAGATAACAACTAGCATAGATCCTTTGGGTACAAAACTTTAGTCTGTATCCCTAAGATTTCTTGCTAACAACTATAAACATAAAATCCTCCAAGAGTTAAATGACTACACTTAACTCTTCTCAATTATTAGTAATAAAATAATGCCAAGTGTCCAAAGTATCTAACCATGTCAAAATTCAATAAGACATTTGAGGCTCGATAAATATAATATTTTATACAAATAACTTTTTGCACCCATAGGGGTAAAGATTTTCAAACCAAATCATCTTATTTAATTTATGTTGACATAAATATTTTAACTTAGAAGCCACCCAAACATTTCTAGATGCTTCCAAATCTTATATAACATACTTATGAATACTTATTGCAGCACTAAGATAAAGAAAATGACTTTTTACAAAGAAACTAAAATTATTTTTTTGTCCAAATCTAACATCTTCACTTTCTAAGTGATTTAAAATATTTCACATTTAAGCATATAGTTTATTTCAAAACATATAAAATACAACTACGCATGTTAATATAAAATATAAAGCATTTAGATCACACTACTAGTTTTATGCAAGGGGTTCTTAAATCAAACTATACAATTTGAATTGGCTATTTGTATGGGTATAACATGATTCATGTATAAATAATCTAATGGAGTAAGAAGGTTAAAATTTTATTATGGATATTCAAGCGCACATCAAACACATAATGCAATTATATACAACCAAAGTGACATAATAGTAAACCAAGGGCTAGACACACTTACATAAGACACAACACATATAATAGAATAATCATCAATTGAACATATACAATAATGATTCTCTAACCATTTATATAATCAAGATGGATACAAAAGAAAGTATTGTTAAATCATATTTATTCATTAATAACCAAATAGAACTACATTACTAAAAATAATTTGACTAGCAATGTTACTAATATTTTATATCCATAATGAAAATAGTGAACATGAAGAGATTATAATAGCTCAACTCATTAGATAAGTTCATGTCTCATAATCATACAATCATGTCAATATCAATTGTGATTACAAAAGATAAAAAACAACAAAAATATGATGTTACATAAAATATGCATGTAAGATGAAGGTGCAACACATGTGAGCCTTATAGTTCCTCTCATTTTTATCTACATTAATCTCTCAAACTATTAACACATATTTAGGATTATTTTATATATTTTCTTATGCAATATATAATCTTGATATTGACATAAAATTCTATCAACACAAAAATATTATACAAGTAATGGAATTCAAAGATGGAGTGAATATTAAGGAAATTGTTGGTCATGGATTACAAGTATTTGTTATTGTATTGCTAAAATTAGCATACACAAGTTGTTTCTCATTTAATTTTGTTTTCACCTTGATGGGTGTCTTAATGTAATAGCATATTGACAAGCAACATACTCTTGTGTTAAATTTGGCTCACAATTTAAATTCATACTTGTGCATCCCTATCCACCCCCATTCACAATAATTCACATATATTTATTCCTCATGTCAATATCAACATTGTGTCCCTGTAGATTACTTATAAATGAATTAGGATTGATTGACATCAACCTTGAGGAGCACAAATGATCCCCAAATTCTAAAGCTTCAAATTAAAATTTAAAATTTATCATCCCTTTCACTACTCATCATGAGCTAACATAACACATGTTTCATGCAACATGTTACATGTTATGGTATTCAAAAATATTGGTTGTGCACTTAAACACTTTGTGATAAAATTGAACAATCATACAAAAATCTCAATTAAGATGGCATGAGCTTTCACTATTCACAATGCATAAGGGTTGACATTGGAAATGGTAACAACAAATATTAGTGATGTAGATAAGTCATGTTTGACATTCACTACTACCTCTCAAGTTTAATTTCTCATCATTTACAATATCATCATTAATCTCATTTGTGATACTCTTAGATAGAAGATGCAAATTATGTTAACAAAAATATAAATAAAGAGCATCAATTAATGTAGTTATCTCTAAGTTAAGAGAAACATCTAATACATGTTTTTTTTCTCATGGATGGTTGTCATAAACCAACATGATGTTATTAGAGTAATAAGACACTAAAATTTCTCTTGAAAAATTGTGTGAGTGTAATCACAATTATGTAAAAAAATTTATTAATATGATTTTATGTACACACAATTAATTATGATTTTTTTAATTTAACTTTTATAGAGTACGACCATGGCGTTCATGCGCTTTCATGTTCTTATAATACATGGCATGCTTGTTATTTGACTATCTTGGTCAACCTTTCTATATCTAATATTTGTATTATACAAAAACATTTTAATGATAGTGGATTGTGATAATGAACATATTCAAGAAGTGATAGATGAATCTAACGATGTGCATTTCTAAGAATAATATATTTTAAAACTAGTAACAATACCTAAAGATACTATCAAATTATTAATAGACATTTATAATCCTAACAACCAAATATTATATATGAAAATTTTAAAAAATATAAATATATAATATTTAACCAAACTATTTAATAACACATACTAACAAAAATATATAATCCGGCTTGTTTCCATTAAAAAATATATATACATATTTATTGAAACATGATTTAGAAAGAAGAGCATGATTGAATATAATGGAGGAAAAAGACTTAATATTACAACCATAGAAACCAATAGATAAAGCAATTTTGAATTAAAAACCTACCAAAATTATGTGGAAGATACCATATAAAAATAATAATGAAACTATGAAATGATGATGTATCACGGAGGTATAAATGGAACCAAATTTATCATTCTAGTAATTTTGACTTAAAAGTCTCACCTAGAATTATAGCTTATGAGTCTCGCCTAGAATTATAGCTTATGTTGGAATACAAAGAAAAAATAAATAAATTTATTATTTGTAACTTAAAGTTTCTCCTAAAATTGTGTTGATATGGAGAATAAAATCCTTTTAATATGAAATATTTTTCGTCTAAATTAATTAAACAAACAAATTTTTTAAATTACTTTAAGATTTATAGTCGATATTATAGAGTAAAGTGGAAATTAAATAATACAATACAGGTATTTATTTAGAAAATAAATGTAGATATGTTGTGAGATGGATACAAGTGATTTGTCAATATCAAGAAAAATTAAGAAAAGATTACACAAATGTTTTCGAAACCAAATTCAATGTGTGTCATTTTAGTCAATTTCTACATTAGTGGGATCAATTGTATACTTATAGATCTAACATATGAAGGGTAGATTTGATTTGAACTTGTGAATCTATCTATCTAAGTTTTTAAATGTTTGTTTTAGTACATTAAAGAGTTTGCTAATGACAAGTAAGATACGAAGTCAATGACTTTTATAAATGATAACATACAAAAAGAAAACATATAAAAAATGTCTAAAATATTGATGCAAGTAGGTAGTGTAATAATAAATGCTCTAATTAGATAAATAAATTTATTTTGAATGCTCTTGCCAATTGATTTATAAGATGATCAAATTTATAAGAGTTGTTATAGAATGATCTATATCATGCAATTTTTGGCTGACGTAGCCACCCAAGATCTAGGAGCTTCAATGAAAGCACAAGAGAGAAACAATAGGAGAGAATGATTTTATTTATAAAAAATGGATGTGAATGCACAATATGTGAACAAGAATTATGATGGATTTAAATTATAATGAGAGCCCTTTGGCTATATATGTTGTGTGATATAAGGAAACACAAGATTGTGAAAAATATTTTAATCTTATGACTTGATACATAAAGTCAAAATGACCTAACTAAACTTAAATAAACTAGTGTGAATATAATCTAATAGAAAATTTGGATAGGTAATATACCCCATTAACAACATGCAAAGATGTAATGATAAGACCTAGCTATGAGGCCATGATATGTACCCATATACAAATGAATCTATCACAAGTGGAGAAAAGGAAGAAAACCTCTCTCTAAAAAAGAGAAAATACAAGATTCTCTCCAAATCTATGAGAAGGTGAAAACACCATAATTTCACCTCATAAGAGAGAAGAAAAGAGACTATGTAGCCCTCCCTCAATTTAGAATCTCCTACATTGATGGTAGATGCCTACGAATGAATACCAAGATCACACCAAGACCCCCCTTAAGTACAACTTAGGGAGAACAAGAAAACATGTAAAGATGCATTGGTGGCTCTTGGCTACAAGTCCATGATAAGTTTCCATGTACAAATGAATCTATCAGAAGTAGAGAAAAGGAGCAAACCCATATGCAAAAACCCCTCTTTGAAAGAAAGAAAACACAAGATGCTCTCCAAAACTATGAGAAGAAGAAAACCCCATATGAGGTAATAGTCCACCCCATAAGAGATAATAAGAGAGACTATGTATCCCCTCTTAATGTAGAATCTCCTATACTAATGGTATATATCTAATAATGAATGTTGAAGATGATCAAAAATTATTGAACAATATTTCTCCCCTTAGGAAGAAACAAAACAAAATATAAATGTAGGAAGCCTTCTAATTCTTGAAAGGAATGTGAGGAAATAAAATAGAAGATGTGTGACATCTTGGAACTCTACTCAAGTGCGTCATGTTGGTGTTGAAAAGTGCTACAACCAAATCAAGCATTATAGGCCTCATTGATGAAGGTGATGATCCATAACCTTTTGGAAATGGATGTAGAACACAATACAAAGATGAAAGTGGCTCCTCTAAATGTTGATCAATTATCTCCAAAAAAATTCAAATTGTGATAAATGAATAAATAGGTGGAGAAAGAATAAGAGGGTTTAAAGCTACCCTCATGGCATTTGAAGATGATGCAATCCCATAAGATCTAACATCAAAGAAGAGATGGATTTACTCAATAGTGTCCTCCAAGTCTATAAGATAGGACTCACAAAGAAATACTAGAATGTTTATCAAACACTCATCCTGAGTAGCTATAGATGATGAATTTCTTACTACAAAGAATCATTGAGCACCACTAGTTTCATTAGAAGTAGTAGGAGATGAAGATTAAATCTCAATGCATATTATTTTCATACACTAATCATCCCATAAAGTTGTGTCCACACAAGTTTCCTAAGTGTTAACATCAAATGAATTTGCTAATGTTAGAATACAAAAATCCTTAGCATCAAGATGTTGACTTGTAGATAAAGAAAATAAACCCTTTGAATCCGTGAAAGGATCTATAGAAGCCAAAATCTCAATGGAAATATTTGTAGCAGGAGAAGGAGCATCAATGGATGTCCCTATGTCATATCAACATTCAAGCTCTTCCCAAAAATTAAGCACCTTAGTTGTTTTATTTCCATATGGTAAAAAATCATCAAGTTGAACAAGACAATTTGCAACATGATCCTTGGGGAATGGAGATTCATTTGAGTCTCTAAATATTTCCCAAAATTTGGTTCAAAGGTCACATGGGCACTCAATGCATTGAGTGGTGGCCAATTGAATGGATATTGACAATACAAAAAATTAATCCTAGCATATATTCATTTTTGTCTTTCCATACATTTTTTTTCCAAAAGGATGTGGGTTTAGGAACTAGTCCATAAAGATGGGGTAAAATATGAAGCCACCTAAAATGTGTTAGGATTTCATCTCTCCAAAACTTATAGTTTTGTTATCCAATTTGATTATAATATGATGCTTTTTTATGCACATTATTAACTCAAAACTAGTTAGACAATAGACCAATCAAGAGACTTAATCCAACAAAATCACAAGATTACCCTCCAAATTCACACAATCATGAGACTCCCCAACAATATATGATTTTTTCACTTTATACTTAGTGCAATTACATTTTCCACTTGCCAACTCAACAAAGTGGTCTTGATCTTAGTACACCACATATGTCAAATTTGGCCTAAAAAATGAAAGTATTTTTTTTAATAGAATGAGACTAATCTAATTACACCAATGTAAAGTAAACAAAATACATGCACTTTAGAAAATCACCAAAAATGTTATCATATGAGGCCAAATGGAGCCCCAAAAGTTCCCAAAATGAGAGCTACTCAACAAAACCTATGAGAATTTATAATTTTGAAAAATGTAGACATCAAAATAAAAGACTACCTACACCACTACAAAGCTTTCAAAATTATATCTCAAACCAAAAATAAAATTAGAAAATCTAGACACCAAAATAAAATACTACCCACACCACTAAAAGCTTTCAAAATTATATCAAACCAAAAAAAAAATCTTATAAAAAGGAGTTCATATGATTGATAATAGAGCATGCAAATATCAAGTGTCAAAACCAAAATGCCAATATAGTAGGGAAAGTTAAGGAAAAAGAATACTTACATCATGATGATGCCATGCCAATTTCAATAATCATCTAAACAAAACATGCCCTAAACTAATAAAATTCCCTTGATTGTGAAACTATTATTGAGCTAATCAAAATTACCTTTTACACATAAATCTAGCATTCAAAAGCAAATATTGTGCTATCTTGTTGTCCAAGGTGGTTTTAACAAAGTTTGGGGGTGGTTTTCTAAACACGAGGTTGAGTAGGGGTTGTGACACCTTGTGTTGGGAATCAAATTGGTGATAAATGATTGAGGCCACCGACAAGGGTTTGTTTGTAGATTACCAATGGTGACATAGCTTTTATGCTACTATCCATTTACTAGGAATAGGGACACAAGCCACGTGGCTTCTACATGATGCACCTATATGTGTAGGGTACCTTGTGAACTATGTAGGCTACAATGTTTTAATTTTGAAAAAAAAAATGTATATATCTCTGGTATAGTATGTTGAGGACACCTATACCTATATTATCCTATGCAAGCATAGATGTTGTAAAATATACTATCTACATATGTAATATTCCTTATAATCCATATGACAAGGTAGGAGGAGATTTTTCTTAAGGCTCTAGGTCAAGTGCTTTTAGTAGGATAATTGATCCTTCAAAGCATTTTGGGTCAAATTTGAGCTCTCAGTTTCCTCATTTTTCTATTAGAGAATTGTATTTTTAGCATATGGTTTTTTTTGGACATTGTGAGCTTTCATTGTAAGCACTTCTCTTATCTAAACACATTGACATAAAGTGCCTCAACATTGCACATGTGTTATTCAGATCTTGCACATAATTTTGTGCCTTATTTCACTCACACTATGATATAAAGTGACATGGGAGGGGTTGTGTAGGCCTTTTTTTTGTCATCACACCTTTGTCAAGTGAGTGTCCCTTCCACGATAGCAATGAATCACATTGATTCTTGCCTCATGTGTGTGTGTCTTATTTTTCACACCCTTCATATTTGCAAGTACTTTCAATTGCACATTCAGTTGTTCTTGTTTCAATACATTCTGACATTCAGTTTTCAGTGGACCTATCATAGCTCTCCCTTGTCAGGACTATGGGGGGGTTCTATTATTGGTGATAATGCTTCCTTGGTTTCGCATTGGATTGAGATATGCATACAATATTTGTTCCTATGTAGTAGGTAGATGCAACGGTTGGTTACCCATGCATTTTGGTGAGATAGAGCATTTATCATATGGACACTCGTGCATTCCTATTTCTAGAGGTGACCTTCCATTTTCATTTGATCAGTTTTCTTCAAACTTTTGGTACATGTGTCATCTATATCTTTGAGTTCTAGATGTTTTTCCTTTGTTTTCCATCTTATTCAAGTAGTTTCGTTGGGGGAACTCATGCAAATTATAATCTTCTTGATCCTTATCTTCATCTTGATTTCAGAGGAGGTTCTTCTTTCAACATTATAGCAATCATTCTTTGAGTTTGCAACTTCTTCATGCTTCAATGGTGTTCTTCATGCTCATCGTTTGTTCCTACTCTTTTGGGACAATTTTTTGTTTGGAGGCTTCTTAGACCTTCACTTGCATTTTTCTCTTTTGGAGAGGAGTTTTCTCCCACAGGTTTTTTCTCCTTTTCTCCAATTGTGAGAGATTTGATTGTTTGTACATGGGTGCCTCACCAAGCCTTGTTTGTTAGGACCCATCATGTATTCATTTTTAAAGGTTTGAGCTTCTCCCTAAGTTTCACTTAGGAGCAGGTGTTAGAGTAATAGATATTTCCTAATTAATTATTTACTTAATTATCGAGTCCCCTTTCCTCTAATTACTTAAGCTTACTTAGATCATGTTCTTTTTATGTCTCATGTCATGATATTGTTTTATCCTCACCTAGGGTTTCTAGATTGATTATCCTTTTATAAGGATTCTTTATTGTATAATCATTAAGATGCACATTCATAATGATTCATGATTTTTTTGGATCAATGGCTCTTGGCCTCCATAGCTTTGATATTCTCTCTTTTTGTGTCAAGTTTTTTATGGTAGGTGATCCTTGGGAGTTGTGGAGTTGATTTTTCCTAACTTTAACAAATCTCTCAAAAAGGCTAACAAGGACAAATCCCACAAGTTTTGGTACCATCTAAGAATTGGTATAGAATAATATCTACCATACAAGATTTGATTATGGGGGTAGCCATCAAAGACCTAGGAGCCTAAATGAAAGAACAAGAGAGACCCAACATGAAATAATTATTTTATTTTTATCAAAGGATGCAAATACATAATATATACATGAATTGTGATGGATTTAGATTACAATGATAATCCCTTGGTTATATATGCCAAGGTGTACACAAAAAAAATGGGATTATGACATGTGTCTTAATCTTATGAATTGAGACATAAATTGAGAATGACCTAACAATTCCCTTAGTAAACTTTAGTAAACCAAGGTGAATAAGACATAATAGGGAAATCAATTAGGTAATATGTGCATTCACACTACCAAAAATAAACTAGGGTTGGTCCTTAGATACAACTCCAAAGGACATAAATGAAATGTTTCTTACTTCAAGTCATCAAAAAATGATTAATTAGAAGGGTTATCTCAACACTAAATTTAAAATTGAAAACCAAAACTTTTGGTGTCATCTACAAATCATACAATTACTCAAATCACTTGAACAAATCATGGATTTGAACATGGATGAGAAATGAATAAAATTGAGGAATAAGACCGACCCCTAAGAGTGAGTGCAAATAGAATTAGGTAAAATTTGGGTTATGTGTCATATTTCAACAAAATATGCCACTTGTATACTTGTCATTACATAAGAAATGGTTGAATTGGTTGAATTAAAATAAGCCCAAAATAAAAGGGAAAAGTACAATATATTCAATTTTTAGCATTACATAGATAAGGGGCTTTATTTAAAAGTTATTTCTTTATACCTTTTAAGTTTCATAAATTTTTTTTATGTTGATCAACATTATTGAGGTTTGGTTGGCACTAACTTGTGAGATCATGAATTGGAAAATTCATCTTTCCCTCTAAAAGGATTTAAACATAACACCATAAATTCCCAAACTACAATTTATTGCTACACAATGCATCTATGTGCTAATTTTATACACTTGAGTGTATGGATAATATAAATCTAAAGTGTATCTTATTAATCCTTGATCATGTAGAAGATTATCCATTCTCAAGGAGAAGAAAATAATAATATAAGAGCTATTTTTTAAAATTAATAAAAATAATAGAAGATATGATTAAATATACACTAGCAAAGAGAAAATATGGGAGGAATAGATAAATTAAAATTAATATTATTATTGATATAGGTTGCTAGCTCGACCTAGTTGAAAAAAGGCATTACTCTGTGAAGGAAATTAGAAGTTACCAAATGAAATAATAATTCCTTCCATCTTCAATAGAAGATGCTTCATGATGATTTGTTTGAATGAATAAATGGGTGTGTAAGATCCAACAAAGTGTAGTATTGTAATTTCATTTTGAATTTTTTTATAAAACATTATTTGTATTTTTCTTTTTTAACATCAATTTTCACAATCTTTGTACTCATTCTAATCAAAGTTCTCTCATAATCTTTAGGCTCATTAAAGTGTCAAGGAAAAGAGGTAATTGAAACATATCAAGTGGATAAATATTTACGACCTTTAGACTCATTTTAATGAGACCTTATTCATAATCTTTAGGCTCATTAAAATGTCAAGGAAAAGAAGTAATTGAAACATGTTAAGTGAATAGACAATTAAACACAAATTCCAAAATGAGACTAGAGCACCTTTGAAAACTATACATATATGTTTGTTTTTTAAACTTAGTGTTAATGATTATGATGATGACTTTCATGTCCTTTAAATCAAATTATGCTTTAGAACAAATTCAATACACCATTTAGATATACAATTTAAATGCAATTCAATGTTTGTTCACTTTGTTGTACAATGCAATTATTAAAGTTACTCTTTTGTTATTGCCATTCCTCCAATCATTCATATTAACTCATTCTCAAATGAAAAAGTGCAACCCCTCTCATATGCTTTTCATAATTTGAAATTATGAAAATTTTAATATAGTCAATTGATATTCGCAACATGTTAATGGATTGGAAGAAAAGTACATTTCCCAAACAAGTTTTGAAAATATATATAAATAATAAAAAACCAAAAAATGTATAAAAAACAATAGTCCAAGTCAAGATGCCCCTTACCTTCACATATCATGACTATTAGGAGAAACACTGAGCTCATTTACAACTCTACGACTAAGATTGAAAAACAACTATGAAGGTGAAGGGTGAGATAAAAAGAAATTGTCTTAATCTCACTTCAGAAAGCCAAATCTACATTCAACCATCTCTAATGAATAGAACTACACATCATTGATCTTGACAATAAATAAAGACTCCAAAAGAACTTTAAATTTCTGTAAAGAAACGACAAAATATGTCAAATCTCATAACACTCCTCCACATTGAAATACATGAAACACTTCTCTCATTCTAATTCATTGTTACAAAGTGTACAAATTCAACTTTAACCACATTCTAAACTAAATTGCCCTATAAATGATGGACACCCATCAAAGTGGGACCCATTAAAAAGACAAAAAGATGAGAAAGAGTACCTAGTGTGTCCAACTTCACTTCTTAATTGCCCTACTATACACTATGTCACCTAAATTGGAAATAAGTGTGTGGTGTCACAATAATTTCTGTACGGCCAAGTGGGTGTCACTTTCACTTTCCCCTAAAGAAATAGTATTTAAATCGCACTTTCAATGTCAAGCACGTGAAGGCTTCCATTTCCCACTACCAATGCTATTGACCTCCCATGAAGTACGGAAACGCACGGTACCGTAATTTTCAGTACGGCGAATAAACTGTCCAAACAAACTCGAAACGCATTTTGCAAGTGCCGGAATGGGCCCCACCAGCCCGTACAACAGCTAATATTGCCAGCTGGCGTGGGTGCGCAGGGCGCCGTATACAGCGTTGGAAAGTTCTGGCGGGCAAGTGGCATTTTTTTGTTTTGTTGTGGGAAAATATCTTGGAAAGATTTTAATAATGTCCCTCGGATTAAAGTAGTCTATTGGGTCAAGACTCGAGAATAATATAAGTTTTGGTCCTTATATGAGTACCAAAATCTTATAAGGTTCTTAAACTCATTTTAATGTTAGATCTTTTGCAATGGATCTTGATAAAAAAGTGTCTTAATCTTGATAAAAAAGTTTGTAGTTTTAGGCAATTTTAATCTTTCAACAGTAAAGTTTGAAATTTTAAAAAAGTTGGTTGCATGTTTAACTGGTCCCATTTCTTGTGGGTCATTGCTTCTCCTTAAAATGACTACTTTACCAACTCATTTTTTTTATGTTCATAAATATTTGTAATGGAAAATAAACTTTTTTCTAAAGCTTAACATATGTTAATCTAATAAAATCCATACATAAAAGTATACTTAATTTAGATTAATAAATCATTTTAGTTAGTACTGAATATTTGAATAATTTAAATGTTAGGTTAAGATAAAGTATGAGGGACAAAAATATTTAGTTTTATACTTGAAAAATGGTTGTTGTTAGAGAAAATTCTAAACCATTTTTGCTCCTGCCCTAAAGTGCAATTCCCTAAGTAACATTTTTTAGGGTCAAGTTTAGCAATTTGGATTAGATTTACGATCGAAAATTTGTCCTCTATGTCTACACTTGATGTTGGAAGATGTATGTTTTTGTTTTGTGGTTTTCTCTTATTGCTCTTCACTTACTTTACTCCTTTTTTATATATGTGAAGGCTAGTAGTATTTATAAATGCCTAGGTCTGATTGTTAATGTGTCACTAGATGACATGTTCTCCTAGATCAAGTTACGAAAGTGTATAAACAAATAAAAAACATTACTCTTCAAACATGAGTATGCTCCTAGAATGCTTGTGCAGATTTAGATTTTTTTTTGCACCAAATTGAAGTGTTTCCTTCGCTAAACATGAATGGTAATGCTTGGACACTTTAATGATTAGGAGATGTGTAAACGAATGCATTGAATGCTTTTAAATACTACCACAACACCAATTTCACAATATGTGTACTTATTTCACTCATTGTAGGAAAATAAAGGGGCTTAGTCGACTAAAATTTGAATTTGAATTTTTGAAAGGTCAAGGATCAAGTTTGCGCCCACAAGGGAAACCTTGCAATGATAGAAATGACCTTCATGGTAAAAACAATTAGATCAAGGTGGATAACAACCATAAATTTGTACATGTACATATAAGTGTGATAAGCATATGGACACGACAAATGCAAAAGAATATGTGTGTAAAGAAAAGGTAGGGGTTAAACATATCTTAATGTGCATAATGGGGATAGATAAGAGTCTAGGAGAATCAACCCAGCTTCAAACAAGATTGCATCATTTGTCACTATGTGCATGTTGAAACTAAAAACACTCAAAATGGATACAAAACTAAATAGAAAATGACATGTGTATGTAAATTTCATCATTACATTTTGTCCTCACTTTGAGGTGTAAGTGAATCCTAAAATGATCAAACATCTCAAAGTATGTAGCGCTCACAAACATGCATGCAAAATAAATATTCAAACATCAAAGGAGGATGGAAGCATAAAAATATGTCTCACTTGTGGGCCTCATGGTCATTGAATAATTTGTGCAAAATAGCATGCCCCAATCTTGAGATGCAAGGAAAAATAGATTAAGTTAATTGAACATAACATTTTCAACATGTATATGTGTGTTAAACATTCGATGTGGTATCATTTTCGCTTCAAGCCACATGTAAGTATTTCATTGTATACAAACTATCAATTTAGATCATGTTGTTTATGACGAAACAGATTCATCATAACATAAAAATTTGCATGAAAGTAACTACCAAAGCAAGATTTATGAAAATATAGATTTGAGTATATTTGATTTTATCATTATTTTTTTATTTTCTAATCAACATAAGTTTATTAAAAAATAAAATATAATGGAACAAAATTTAGAAAAATAAGAGCACCCTTTGTATTGATGTCCTTTTAACCAAAAAATATTAATTTGGGTTCAACCAAAAGAGTTGTCTATTATGGAGAAATATGTCTAAATTATAATTATTTCATTTAAAAAATTAGTAATAAATTATAACTACTATAAATATCTTAAATAATCTATTTAAAATATGTTGATAGATATCAATCTTTCATTTCTATTTGTTTAATATATATTTATTTTCTAAGAGTTATTTTACAATTATTTTTTGTATTTAAGAGTTAGTGTATTTTTAATTAGAACTATTCAAGAATTATTTTATTTGTATTTACTAAGAGTTATCTTATTTTATTTACTTATTTTATAATTTTAGTTTTTTTTAAAAACATAACTTGACACTTTAATTATTTTTGGTTAACACACTAAGACCATTGCAGTCCATTCATTTTACACTTCTCAATATAATTATCTCATTTGAAATGATATAATAGATTATAAAATTACTCATTTATGTTGTCACTTAGCATACAAAAGGGGTTGGACTATTTAAATTAATGGATGTTGTGAGGTGTCATGGTGTAAGTATATCTTTCATCATGTATTATCCATATGAACTAAAGATGAGTATTTGTAAGTACGTATAACTATTTTCATAGATAAACATGAGAATGTTAGTGACAAAATATGTCCCCTACAATTGGTTGTATATGTAGGATACATAGAATTGTTGGAGAGAGGGAAAATAGTACATGAAAATTAAATGCAAGCTAATCATATAAGTATGGAAGACAACAATTGATGTAATTGGGATCATGGAATTTTATTGAATAGCCCAATCATGTAGCCATTTAAATCAAATGTTCAACACAACCATATTTATCGAATAATTAAAATCATAATTTTATAAGCTGACATCAAAATTTCAACACAAGAGTACAATCATATTGATTTCTATCGCAATCACCCTTTCTGCAACTCATCAAAGATCCCCAAATGCATGTATTGATCTTTATTTTATCCATCAAAGGCTATGAAATCAAATCAAATTTGATCTTGGCCACTACAAACACCAATTCATTGTAGAAATACTGACGTGCAGTAGTAGGTTAGGATTTTACAAGTGCAATAGCAAGTTAGAAACCCAAAAATGTAGTTGCAAGTGAAAATTTCACAATCAACTAGTCCAAATGAGAAATCCCACTTTAGGTTTAGTTGGGTGGTGAAACTCTGCAACTCGAACATGGTGACATCATCATCTTGGTAAAGTCAATTGATATCAAGTTAACACCATCAATGAAACTATTGGTCTAAACCAATCTCTTAACTTATCAATGTTTGGTTCACTTGATTTAGATATCTTGTAAATGTGAATAAACCTATTGATGCTAGTCGTGCAGACAAACACATCGAAACTAGTCCAATACTTTTGAACTTGATAAAAAATGGCCAATTCAGTATCAAATTCTCACAAAGCCTGATGTAAACCAAACATTTGCATAAGGAAAGTGCAATAGCAACCCAAAAGTCCACAACCAATAACACACCAAAAACTCATAAAGCCATAACTTAGCCAAATTTTATCCACTATTCACCAAATTGGATATGCAAACACTCATTAAGCTCCTCTACATGTTGACATCATTAGATTGTCCAAAATATTTTTGAAAAACCTCCTAAAACAACTAACCAAAATTTACATTACAAGAACCAAAAGCAACTAAAATGAAAGGAAAAAAATTGGTTGGTGCAAGATAGCCTGTAGATCCAAATGCTCCTGCATTAGACACATTGAGTAAATGAAAATTTTCATGAGTTTGAAACTCATGAATATTTTTATGTCCAAAATTGGAATTCCATACTTAGCCTACTCTATAATATCCATCCAAGAGGATTCATTTGTAGGCTTGTTCTCCCAATGAACCAAGTATTCCATGTATTATTTCCCCTTGTTTCTCTTAGCCACTCAAGAAACTGATGTTTCCATTTCAAGAAATTGATGTTTCCATTCTTTTACATCTTAATTTTTTTTGTATCCCCTTGTGTACTTGTCTCCCCTTCATGAAACTTGTACATATCAACAACATTGAATATGGGAGATATGTATATACCTATTGGAAGTTCTATTTCATAAGCATTGGAGAAAAACTTCTTCAACACCCTACATGAGCCTATCTTATTCCATTTCAAATTATTATACATTCCTTGTGGAAACCTCTCCTTTCTCAAATGCTCCATAACCATATCATCTACCTAGAAATATTATTCTCTTTTATGCATATCAACTTTTTCTTTGTATTTTATGGCACTCTTCTCCAAAATATCCTTCAATTTTCTATGCAGCTCATGATTATATTCAACAAAATATTCTACCACAACACTTTTCCTTCTCAATCCTGCACTAACCCTCAACTCATCAACACCCCTAGGGGTATAACCTTAAACAATAAAAAAATAAATTTTTATAACATTCTTATTGACTAAATTGTTGTAGGAAAATAATGCCTAGACCAATATCAAGTCCCACTGGTTTGGTTTATTACCTACCAAACACCTTAGTAAATTTCCCAAAATCCTATTTACAAATTTCTTTTTCCCATCAATCTAGGGATTATAGGGTGAGCTAAAACCTAACTATGTTCCCAACTTCTTCCACAATGTACACCAAAAATGACCAACAAATTTAGTGCCCCTATTTGAGATAATACTTAGGCAATCCATATAGCCTAACTACCATCTTGAAAAAAAATTAGTTATGTGGGAAGCATCATTACTCTTTTAACATGGTATGAAATGCACCATCTTTGAAAACATATCAACTACAACAAAAATTGAATTGTTACCTTTTTTTGTCCAAGATAATCCAAAAAAATCCATGCTTATGTGTTCCCATGATCTCTTTGGTATAGGAAATGGTTGATACAATCATATGTTATTCCTTACTCCTTTTCAATGTTGGAAAATTCTACACCCTTGCACTATCTTCTTCACATTCACATTCATGCCAAGCTAATAGTACCCTTCATTTAATAGTGTTGTTGTGTTTTCCACACCAAAATATCCACTTAAAACTCAACTATGCTTCTCTCTTATTAGGTTCTCTCTCATCGAACCCCTACCTGTATACATAATTTCTTTGACCTAAAAAATAAATCATCGTGAATGAATAATCCAACCATGGAGTCATGTCATTTTCTACTAGACTCCTACTAGTTTTCCACACTTCCTTAAAATCAAGATCATCTAAATACAATTTTCTCATTTCATCAAAGAAAACAATGTTGAATCTTAACTCATTCATCAATAAACATCTTCTACTAAGTGCATCTACTACCCTATTGGAACTACCATTTCTATGTTTAAAAATAAGAGTATAACTATGTAAGGATTCCACCCATTTCATGTCTTTGATTGAACTTAAACCTTAACTAGTGATGAATTTCCAAGGTATGGTTTTCTATGTATAACAAAAATTCCTTAAGAAGTAAATAATGTCTCCATTTCTCTAGGGCTTGCTATAAAGCATAAAATTATTGGTCATATACCAAGTACTTCCTCTTGTATTCATTTAAATTTTTACTAAAGTAGGAAATGTGTATTCCTTCTTACATTAAAACTCCTCCAATCACACTACCACTAGCATCATAGTTAACTTGAAATACTTTGCTAAATTTGGCAATGCCAACACTGACTATTATGTCACTTTCTTTTTCAAAAACTAAAAAGTCTTATATGTTGCATATGTCCACTTAAACTCTCTTCTACCACATTTCATTGTCTTGGTGATAGGTGCACATATTCCACTAAAAATTCTTCTTAAATTGTTGTAGAAGCTTTCCAAGCCATGAAAAATTATGGCTTCAAATATGATATTAGGTGAAGGCCAATCCACTATTTCCTTGACCTTTTCATAGTCCATATTCAGCCCTTCTTCAGATACCACAAAACTTAGATACACTAGTTCCTTCTTCATGAAACTACACATTCAAATTCAAAAAAAACTTCTCTTCTTTCAACCTTTGTAAAACTACCGTAAGATACATTAAATTCTCTTCTTTTGTCTTGCAAAAAATTAGAATTGCATATAAATATACAATCATAAATTTTATAAGAAAAGGTTTCAATGCCTCATTCATTAGCCACACGAAGGTACTTAGTTCATTTTTAACACAAATGGCATCACCAACCACTCATACAAACTATCCTTTTTTTTTAACATAGTCTTCCATTCATCTCCTTCTCTAATCCTTATCTGGTGATATCCACTATTTTGGTCAATCTTAGTGAAGTACTTGGATCCACTCAAAAAATCCATCATTTCATCCCTCCAGGGCAATGGAAATATACACTTGATATTTATCTTGTTGATGGCCCTTGAGTCAATACACATCCTCTATTCTCTATCCTTCTTTGGTGTGATTATTGTAGGTATAACACACAAACTCAAAATTTCTCTAATCAAACCCTTATCCAACAACTCTTGCACTTATCTATTTATCTCCTAATTACCATTAGTGTCATTCTATATAGTGTCTTATTTGGTAAACTAGCTCATGGTATCAAATCCATACAATGGCTTATGCTCCTCTTCGATGAAAATCCATCATGTAACTCCTCCAAAATATTTAAAAAATCATCTAAAATCTCTTGTACCTTCATGGGAAATTCTTATTTCTTATTTGTTTTCCTAACGTCCACACGCTTATGAATGAAATCATAACATGCATTCTCCTTCAAATTTTTCAAAATTTATTTCCCAATCACCAAGAAAACTCTAGGATTCTTTTCTACCCCCTCATCCTTATCCTTCATGGGATTTGATGTATACTCCTTCCCATTATTCTTAATCTTATAACAATTATTCTTACCATCATGAATGGGTTAACTATCATATTTCCAAGTTATTGTTGTTGGTGTGAATAGATGTCTTGTACCTAATACATTCATTCACTAGGTAATTAGGGGACACATTCACATGTTAATTGTACTTAGGCTCTAAGATTCCTTCTAGAAGGATGAGTTGTCTTTTTAGAACTTATCTTATCCTAGGTTGTTAGGACTTAGTTGTCTCATGTAATAGGATTAAGACACTTGTCATGATCTTGTCTAATCCTATTCACCACCTTGCCTTTATAAGCAAAGCATCATATGTGCATTGTCATATTCAGTTTGCAATTCTTGCATCCTTAATGATAGCATGATATTTCTGCCATTTCTCTCTTGTGGAAGTTATTTTGTCTTGCAGGCGATCCTAGGGCATTGAGTTCACCATAAACTCCTACATGGTATTAGAGCTTCAGTGTTGCAAACTTCTTCCCAAATCTGAGGGACCAATCTTGGCATGAAATTTTTGTTGGGTGTGAGTCGAGGTCTTGAGAACCTCACCATTGAATCCAGGGCATTTGAGAAAGTCAGAATCGACTTTTGTTTCGCCAAAATCTAACATATTTTGTCAGATCTGTAAGGGTTTGAAGCAAACTATTTTTTATCGGAGTTGTTTTCATTTTTGCTTCATAAATCTAGCTTCCACTCATTGGTAAGAAAAATGATTTATGGGCTTTGTTCCCAAGGTCGAATTGACATCTGGGTATCAATTATATTTTTGCATATCTTGAGCATATCTATAAAAAATTGTTGTCCAAAAAGTGTCATGTGTCATTTTTTCTATAGGTTGAAGGTTAAATAAAAAAAATCATCTTTTGCTTACTGGACCAAAAAAATATTTCTGGGTCTTTTTCTTCGCATCAAAATATTTCTTGGTTTTTGTTATTGTCTACTCAAATTGAATATATTTTTTAGAAACTAAATCAAAAGTAAAAAAAAATTGCTAGAAAAAACAGTTTCTTGCAAGCTAAATTCAACTATTTTAAAAAATTCATAACTTTTGCCTCATATATCGGATCGTTGTGATTCAAGTGGCATTGGAAATTTGATTTTATCCTCTACACAAATCTAAGGTCATTTTAATTCATGAAGGCATATTTGAACATTCATCATTGCATGCACTATTTCTTTTTTGCATGCATTAGGTTAGCATTTTTCTTTGCACTTCATTTCAATTCCAAATCATTTGTCAATCAATTGTTGCTTCATAGATTCCAAAGTTGTGCCAGTTTGTGAGTTTTTTAGTGTTCCTTGGCATCAGGTCTACTATTACTTATCATGATTCTGACTTGAGTCCTTGGGTGACTCTAATATGGTTTCTAGCAAACAAAATTATCTTTCCTTACTTGCCATATTTAGGATTCTAGTGTTACCCCAAAAGTGTGCTTCTAATGCTTATTTTGCAGCAGGTTATCTCATTATGAGGTTGGTTGTATGATCTCTCTTTTCATCCTTTGTGTGGATGGATATTGATTGGATTTGTAGTGGATATCATTATTGTATTTATCTCTCTTTTGGGGAGAAGTTTTATCCCACTGGGTTTTCTTCTTTTCTCCATTTGTGAGAGATTGCATTTGCATTTGCACATGGGTACCTAACATGGCCTAGTAGCTAGGACCCATCCTTACATCTTTGCATAATAATCTTCTCTCCTAAGTTGCACTTAAGGGGGGGTGTTGGTGTGAATAAATTTTTTGTACCTAATACATTCATTCACTAGGTAATTAGGGGACACGTTCACATGTTAATTTTACTTAGGTTCTAAGATTCCTTTTAGAAGGATGAGTTGTCTTTTTAGAACTTATTTTATCCTAGGTTGTTAGGACTTAGTTGTCTCATGTAATAGGATTAAGACACTTGTCATGATCTTGTCTAATCCTATTCACCACCTTTTCTTTATAAGCAAGGCACCATATGTACATTGTCATATTCAATTTGGCATTCTTGTATCCTTAACGATAGCATGATATTTCTACCATTCCTCTCTTGTGGAAGTTATTTTGTCTTGCAGGTGATCCTAGGGTATTTGAGGAGTTCACCATAAACTCCTACACTTACCAAGAAAATGTGGCATGTGTCCATAGAAATAACATCACATGTTATTTCATCCTTGTAACTACCAATATGAAAATTCACCAAGTATTATTCACTTACCAATAATTGGTGTCCCTTTTGTAGCCAAGAAACCTTGTAGGGACTAGGATGTTTTATTATCTTCAACTACAAAATCTCCACCATTTCCTTTGACACTAGATTGTCAGTCCTACCACTATTTATGATGACTCTACAACATTTTCCTTCAAACTTACATGTAGTTCTAAACATATTTCTTCTTTGTGTTGGTTCTTCTTTCTTGTTTTCAGGTTTCAACATCATTCTTCTTAGAATTAAGGAATCTCCATCCTTTTGATCTTCTCCACTCTTCGATGAAGCTAAACTTTCATCTTCTACATGGGTTACATGAATTTTGGCATCCTTTCCTTTACTATGACTAGGTTGTATTTAAGGAAATTTAAATTCCTTATTCCCAATTTCATCACATTGGTAACAAATACCATTGAATCTTCTTCCTCCACCTCTTCCAAAATGTCTTCTTCCTCTTGAATAATCACCTCTACCTCTAGGATAACCTCATCTTCCTTTAATTTCCTAAGTGTAGGAACTTGTCTGATAGGTACTAGCTTCTTCTTGTTTACCTTAGTACCATCTTCCACCACTTGAATACCCTCTTACACATGAGAACCTTCCTCTACCTCTAGAGTTGTAATGTTTCTTCCTAGCCAATTTATCTTCTACCTTAGACGGTTGCAAGTGCAAGGGTGTTTTGAGTTTGGTGAGTGATTAAATGTGCACCATTGGCCTAGGATTGGTCGTAGGATTTTGCAGGTGATGCCACACATCAAAGCTAGGAATGATGGTGGCCAGAGAGGTGTTTGTCTAGTTCACCATGCAGTTAGAATGGAGAGAGTAGGATTTATCATTTCCAAGTGGCACTATCATCAAGAAGAAAGGAAGCTATGATTTCCCACTCGCACAATTGTAACAGCTGCATGATGGTGGCTCTCATGGAGGCGAGAAGCTAGAATCTTTTTAGTAGCAGCCATCTCTTTTGGCAGGGGAGTTTTCTCTATTTAGGCTTCTTTTCTCTTTGATTTGGGAGT
This sequence comes from Sequoia sempervirens, assembly GCA_007258455.2. Taxonomy (NCBI): domain Eukaryota; kingdom Viridiplantae; phylum Streptophyta; class Pinopsida; order Cupressales; family Cupressaceae; genus Sequoia; species Sequoia sempervirens. The sequence continues at coordinate 73,964,914 of VDFB02026320.1, forward strand.
TCCTTCTTGTTATTTGAAGGACTGAATATACAAAACTCATTAGAAAATATGTAACACAATAGACCTTAGTATGATATGTTTTTGAAAAATATAGACTGAATATATAGAGTTGTGACTTATTTTCCTTTGCTATGTGTTTATCTTTGTCTATTCTCATTGAATTTCATATTTTGTGTCTATTTGAAGCATTAGCAATTGTAAATTGTTCTCTTCTACCTTTTATAATTCCAGTTACCTTAATACATGCAAAGTTTTGAATCATGTTTAATACTCTTTCAAACTTTCTACAGAAATTGATTTAATTAATATTTTATTATGCTATATCAGGTTTGAAATATTGTAAAAGCCTAGCACATTGCCTTAGAATAACTTGTTTTATGCATTGTTTTTTATTCCTTCTCCCTTTTCCTCTCCCTGTTAACACAATGAAGAGTTGGATTCTAAAATACCAGAGGTTTTTCTATAGAGTGCATCTTAGTACCTCATTTATAGAACTTCCCATAGGTTGTTTTCTTAGGTGTTAGCTTTAGAGATCAACAATTCCTTTTTTGGCACTCTAGTGGGATCATACTACTTAAAAATCTAGTGAAGTATTTTTATGAGTCGGAGACCTATCACTAGAGCATTTGACAGTGTGTAATATTGGATTACTCTTACCTCCGTTGGTGACTATCAGATGACAAATAATTATAGAAAGCAGAGCAACACAAACACCAACACAAGCTCAAGCATAGTAGGTACAAGCTCCAATGGCTACTAGAAACTTCCTCCAACTCTTCCAGTAGTTTGAGATCCCATTCCCTCTAACACTTTAAAATCACTCCCTAAGTTCAAGTGAGAAGATTTTAAAACGTCGGTAGAACATCTGCAAGATGTCGCCAACGTGTGCATGGTGCATCATGTGACAGAGAAAAATGTGGCACTAAGGCTCCTTGTCACTTCATTCAAAGCAAAAGCCTTAGACTGGTATATATCACTAGCCCCTAATTCAATTGCTACATGGGATCAACTTGGGATAGCTTTTTTGAGAGATTCACAGAGAAAGGTGATCGGTCTTTCTTACTCCAATGGTTGATAACCATTAAAAGGGCTCCTCGGGAAGCTATTATAGATTTCAACACTAGGGTTCACAAAGATTGGCAAAAATCCCCTTAACAACCAGACCTTTGACGAGTATGTTTATTGTTTTCTACTTGAGGGCTTTTAATTTCAACATAGTCATAATGATCTAGTTGTTGGGAGGACAAACCCTTTCGGATGCATATGACTTGGCCATTAGATCTAAGAAAAACCTTATATATGATAGAAAGCTTCCTCCCCAATTGCCTATTTCAGTTTTCCTTGAGATACCACCTCCGCCACCTGAAGATTCTCCCAATACCCTTGCGACACCTCCTTCGATGTATGTGTTTCTCAATGCACAGACTAATGTGGTTGCTCTTGCATCCTTGGTGATAGAAGTGAGTGATATGAAGAATTTGTTGCAAACCTTTTCCAATGAGATACTTAACCTTAAAAGGCAGCAAGTTGCGCCACCTAAGCACCCTTACCAAAATTTTCAAGGCTATAGACCCCCTTCCAAAATAGCCAACACCAAGGAGGATCACAAACAAATAACCGGACGTAACCTTCAAACTAGATAGTCCTCGTCCCAACCCTGCTATAGTTTGTATTGCCAAATCACAAGAGAGACCTAGCAGTACGTCAAAATAACTTGGTGAACAACACTAATTCATGGTGTTTCCCCTGCAACAATGCTCACATTATTAGGGTTTAGGAAGAACAAAGCAATAAACATTAACAATTATATGCGGATTAAATAACCCATAAATAACAATGAAGAATAACACAAAAGAGATCAACACATAATTTTAACGTGGTTCACCCAATATGGGCTAGGCTACATTCACATAAACTCAACCACCCAATGATTTTATTATCTAGTGCAAAACATATTACAATCTCATGAATTCCATGCCACAACATACATCCTAGCCGCTTATAACAAGCTATTTGGAAGCTTCTAGAATTAGGTTTCTACAAAGTCATTTTCTTTCAATTAACGTGTTAATGGGAAAACCTTGATGTGTCAATAGGAAAACCTTGACGTGTCAATGGGAAACCCAACAAGGATACGTTGCGAGTGTACAATATTTCCATTATCATTCACCACATACCAACAATCTCCCACTTGGAGACTGATCTTGGACGACACCATTCCTCTTGCAACTCCCACTAGATTATAGGTCTAGCTATTTTCTTATGTCCATTATTATTCATGAAGGCCAACAAAAATTGATGAGGAAATCAATTTCTCCCGTGTAATTGCCTTTGTGAAAATACAAGATTCTCACTAGTCTGAAATTTCTCCAGCTTCAACTTTCCATCCTCCAAAATTGACCGGATGAAGTGGTATCTGAGTTGTATGTGCTTAGTTTTTGAATGCAGAGCTGAATTCTTAGCAAGATCAATGGAACTTTGGCTACCAGTGTATAAAGAGCTATCTTCTTGTCATTGTCCCAATTCCTCCAAAAAAAATTGTAGCCAAATCATCTCCTTGCTAGCTTCCGTAGCAGCAACATACTCAGCTTCAGTGGTTGAACCCAGGTGAGGATATGTTACGAGTGTACAATATTTTCATTATCAGTCACAACATACCAACACACATGCCTTGAAATTTCCCAAGGGGTAATCTCTAGCAAAGGATCTCAAAACACCGAAATCAAGGGATCATTGTTGATACAAGCGCAGGTGCCTATCAATCCCATGGAGTTGAAAATGTAGATGCAAGGCATGTCCCTTGAGCAAGAAGGGGAAATTACTTTGGATCATGCCCTATTTTCCTAGATGGAGAGAGAGGATGTAGTTTTTTAGAATGATGCATCAACATCAAAATCCTTGCAAGTTCAATCAAATTATTATACTCGATCCAAAAGGAGGTTGACCAGAGAGCATATACCTGTTATGTTGCAACCTAATCCAATCCCCCAAAAGGATTTTGTAACCGCCAATAGTAGCTTTGGTATTCCAGAAGCAAATTGAGGTAATAGTGAATAAGGAAAAAGAGTCAAAACCCCAAATAGACAGACCACTCAATATAGTGGAGCAATTGAAGAAGGCCCCAACCCCCAACCCATGTCTACTTATGGGATATTTTGGAATTACCAAAGAAAAAATCCTTGTTGCGAGAAGTTTTAGAAGAGGATAAAAGACTGGTGTAGGCTAATGCAACCCTGAAACCCAATCAATAGAAAGGAAAAGAGCTAGTTCAAGAGTCGCAGGCTTTGGGAGTTGCGGCATTCACAAACACAAATGAAAAGGTGGCAAAGGAAGAGGTAAGTAAGCCAAAACCTACCCCATTTTTCATAACCCTCATTATATGGGATAAGATGCTACATAATTCTATGATTGACTCTGGTGCCAGCACCATAGTTATGCCTAAGTTGATTTTAGATTCATTAAAATTAGAATATGAGCCCCTTAATAAAGGAATAATGCAATTAGATGGAAAAAGGGTTTAGGTTGTAGGTCTAATCAAAAGCCTCCCCCTAACCCTATATTCATGTGCTAGGATTACAGTCGCCCAAGAGGTGGTAGTATTAGTTGTTCCTCCCATTTTCAGACTATATCTATCTAGAGATTTTATTGCTAATATTGGAGGATATTTATCTATGGATTGGTCTCATATAATATTGAGAGCCAAGCATGGTGCCAAAATGAAAATATTATCAAAACCCTTACACTTGGAGCACATAGCAGATGATGTTGTGATGAACTTTGAGGCTACACATACATCATTTTCAAAAAATTAAATGTATTGTCTGGAGATGTTAGAAGATGAAGATGAAATTGGAGATAGAAGCCCAGAAGAAGTCATGATAAATGAATTCATGAGGAGTGAACCATTCAGAAATTATGATGCTACTAGCCTTGGCACGTACGTGATTTATGATGAAGATCAAGTCATCCCTCAGGTGACTAAGAAGCAAGAAACCCAACATGAAAGCTCAAGTGATGAATCGGGCCTATGGACTCTACACTTTGATGGTGCAAGATGTAAGGTAGGTTCGAGAGATGGTATCTGCCCAGTATCCCCTGTCGAAGCAAAGACTCTCAGAGCCTTTTGGTTCCAATTCGCATGCAAAAATAATGAGGCTGAGTATGAAGGCATAGTCTGAGGTTTGAGTCTAGCAGAGCAGATAGGAATCAAAAGACTAAAGGTTTTCAGAGACTCAGAGCTAGTAATAAAGAAGGTTAGAGGAACATCAGCTGCAAAAAAATGTGCAGATGCAATCCTACCACCACATTGTGTGGGACATAATCGAAGGATTTAAAGCCTTCAATATCCAAGTGATTATGAGATCTCAAAATGTCATAGCAGACAGGATGGCCACGATCAGTTCTCAATTTGAATCTATCGTGACATTATTTTATTTGTATCTCTATTCTTCTATATTTTGTAAACTTTGTTGTTGTTTTATTGTGTTTTCCTTTTGGGGACGATGCAAGGTGTTGAGATATTTAGGTCTCTTCCATGTTAACTCAAAAGTTTATTTGTTCTCTCTCTATGTGTCATTATTCCATTGTGTTCGTTGTTCCACAAGTATTTGGAGAATGATGTCAGTTTTGAGCTCTATTATATCATTGTATAAAAGACGTATACTGACCCTAGATCTGTGAATCCCTTATATGTTCATCCTTTGTGTTGATTGTGGTATTATATTTGGGGGCAACCCCTTATCATGAGGTAAATTTATTTGGAAACATATCATTGGCATAGGGCTTTTCAAATAAGCTCTCATGATCTTTTCTCACATAGAATTTATCATTTTCTACCTTACAAAAATTCCTCATAGCATAGTGTTTAACGATTTTTTTAAGGTGGGGGCATACATTGGCAGTTTTGCTTCACTTTGTTCACACATGTTGGACTTAGTGATGCATTGACATTGGCACATTTTTTCTTCACTTTGTTCACATGCGTTGGACTTAGTGGTGTGTTGACATTGACATTTTTGCTTCGCTTTGTTCACATGCGTTGAACTTAGTGATGTGTTGGCATAACACCTTGATCATTTTCATAGCACCTTATCAGAATTATCAGGGAGTATAATTCCTAGTATGGCTGACAATAGGTACATGCCTAGTGAATATCAGACTTCACTAGACCTTGTGTGTTTCTCATTTTTCTACTTTACCTTAGGGGCTCACCTAGTGAATATCGAACTTCACTAGCCCATTTTTCCTTTGGTTTATGATTCACCTATAAAATATCAGACTTTACTAATATGTGAGTCATGAACGCTCTTGGTATAGATTCTAGCATAACACAACTTGCTAGTCCATACCCTCATTTTTCTCTAACATTGTGTATGTTTTTGTATGTTGTCTTGTTGCATTTCATAAATGTGTGTGTTCCTTTGTGCTTATGTTTTCTTGTCATGGGATCTTGGAGCCTGGGGGATTGTGCACTCCCCCTAGGTCCTTTTTTCATCCTATCTTTTCAAAATTTGGACAATCGGATCCTTCTTGACATAGATTTTCTACTTTAGTGTGATTTTGAGCGTAAGTTCATACTCTCACTAAAGTGGGGGCTAAATGGAGCATCACAAATTGTCACACTTCACAATTTCACAATATTTTTTTTTCTCCCTTTAATTATTGGACCTAATTGAACCCCTAATTTCTTAAATTATGCATTCTACGACCTATTTTTAACAATTACTGATAAATTGCAAGCGAAAAACAAATGCATTTATCTAACATTTTTCCCTTGACACCTTAAATTCTAGAAAATAGAGTTGGGACAAAGATACCCTATGGTGGAAACATTTCCTTATTTTTCTTGGCCCCAAATTCAAATATGTTGATGTTGGCATTTTACCATTTACAATTAAAGTTACCAATATTTGCTATCAGGATTTAATTTGTGGAAATTAGAACAATTGCATATAAATACCTAGTTATTGCATCATTTCCAACCTAACACTACAAAAACTAAGAGCAAGAATTATTGTCAAGAGCAAGTAAAGAGAATTCAAGAGTAGCATTTTAAAGCTTTATTGCAACAATTCAAGGTCCAAACATCATGTCAAATCCTATGTAATTTTATGCATGTTCATTGTTTGTGAAGGCTAATCCCTTTGTAGGTCTCCAAGCAATTCAAGCAAATCAAGCAAGCAACATCCAAGACGTTGAGGTGATGTGCATGACTTCAGTCCTTCAAGGAAGCCATTGAAGGTTGGTGCGTTGCAGAAATTTGTCGATTCGTCATTCCTTCCTATCATTCATCTCTTATCATTAGCATTGTCATTGTGGAAGTGGAAACACTAACACGAGGTCTCACTAAGGCAAGCCCCTAAATGGCACAACCCTTCCTCTCTCTTTGAATGTGTAGGTTTTAGGTTTGAAGGAGATTGAAGGAAGCTTGAAGATCCATTTTCCATTGTTGCATTAAAATCCCTACATCTTGACAAGACATAAAAACTCATTTATAGAATTATCTAACAGTGATCTAACAAATTTGTAGGCGAAATCGAGAAGCTTAGATCATGCATTGGAGGACTCTGAAAATAGATCTAGAATATCCCTGCAAGGACATAGACCCCCTTGGGAAGCTTTGTCCTCTATTTAGACTATCTCCAAGTTTATAAGATAGGCACACAAAACTCTACCTTTCTCAAATTTTCTTGCAAATTTCTATTACAATTTCTCAGTTGTCAGATTCTTAAATTTTCATATTAGGACACATAGTTTAATTAGGTTAATCAAGCAAACCAATTCCAAAAATTTTGCCACACATGCACCATACAAAATATGTAGATCTAGGTCTGATTGACTCACCTACAAGGTTGAAAGTCAATCTAATCACCTTGTTAGTCTGCATCCTAAATGATCATATAGGAAAAGTAAAAGTGACCTTAGGTTCTTAACATAAAACTTAAGGTCCACCTTTTGTCTATGTTTCAAATAACAACCACCATATCAAGCCAACCCATATCACTTACCAAATCCAACTCCTAGGAATCCCTTCACCCAAGATTGGTAAGAAATGAATGACACGCTCAAGGGGATACAAATAGGGACTTTACATCAAAATAAAAAATATAAATTGAAAGAACTATTTCCTTACCCCTTTGATAGGTTGATAACACTAGAAGCTTTCCCTCAAAAAATTGAAGTTCCAAAATTAGACAAATATAAAGGAAAGGGAGACCCATGTGATCATGTAAAATAATTTTTCATGCAATGTCATAAAGTAGCCTATAACAAAATACATCTTATGAGACTCTTTCCTTGAATTCAGGGAGGACAAGCACTTGAGTGGTTTTCACACCTACATCATGGAACCATTCCCAGTTTTGCAAAAATGATTGAGAAATTTGTAAACCATTTATCATATAATATAGAATATGAACTTTCAATGCTCAACCTCTGCAACCAAACAAAGAAATGGTGAGAAATTTTCTTCCTTTCTCCAATGATAGAGTCTCACTAGTCACTTTCCCTAGCCTGTTCCAAAAAAATAATTTGTTGATATTTTTGTCACCAAATTTAATCCAAAAATGGCCTTTCATTTACAATTCCATTGTATCTCAACTTTTAATAAAATTATTGACAAAGGATCCACCATTGAGAAAGCCCTTATTGCCAAAGGTTAGTCAAAATCTATAACAAAGACAAAGATAACACCAACCAAGCTAACAATAAATCATGTTTTTGGGCTAAGAATAAAAATGTTGTAAGTGACAAGGTAATTGATTCCAAATTTATTTAAACCACACCAATAACACAAAATAAATAAAAAATTAATGTTCAAAATGTCCAACAAAAAAACTCCAATTTTCATACCACAAGGACAATTGAAAACCCCTAAAAATCAAAACGCAAATATACTTCTTTGGGTGAACCTATAGAAATTTAGTGCTCCACAAACTCATCAATGTTAACATGATTATATTTCCACACATGCAACATTTTGATGAAAATGAACCCAAACTTACATGTCATAAAAAAAAAATTGTAAATACTATCATGTTGAAGGCCATACCCTTCCAAAATGTATACAACTTAACAATTATGTCCAATATCTTGTCGATTGTGGTAAAATTATTGTGGAAGGTTCTACACCCTCTTCACCGAATGAACAATTAGGCATGTATCAAAATCCATTTCCAAATTATGATCAAAATTATTCCCCAACATCAAATAAAGGCTCATCCCAAAACATCCAAATAAATAATGTCAATACCAATAAAATTCCCACCTCATATGACTTAATAGTTGGTCATATTGAAGAATCCTATCCATAGGTCAATACCATCACAATAAAAAAAAATTAGTATGATGCCACCACTATGCATGGTTGGGTTACTATATGAGGGGCATCCTTGTCATCCCAACAAGCCACCCAATATGACTTCGTAGAGCGTCTTGGGAAGACTCCAACATCTTGGAGATTCTTAGATCATCACCTATTTATGAGGACATATTGGACCATGCTTTAAGGGACTTGTGATTCCCTAATGATATCAACCTTGATCAATTATGAGCCCTACTAAGTAATGAAACTTTCAATGTAATATATGTTAGTGTAGAAGATGAGCTTTCTTAGGAGTGCTAAGCGATATGTGTCTATTCTTATCCACATTATTTTTAGCTATTCACTTTCTTTTTCAAGCTAGTTCTAAATTAAGTGGTTACATTAATATTTTTAGGAACCACTATTTTTAGACAAATATTACTCTATATATAATCCATAGTGTGAGTTAATTCATCTTTACATTCATCTATTTATTTACATATTATGTGTTTTCAATATTGTAGGTAGGTGTGTGCATTTGTTTATCTTACATGGCTCACTAGTACATGTATTCATTCCAATGATCTTGGAAATTTCTACATGGTATCAAAGCCAATTTAGGTTTTGTTTGTTGGATTGCTACTTTATGTTAAGATATTTTTTTAAAAACATGAGTTACATATTTTTCTTATTGTGTGTTTTTTGTTTTATGGAATACATTGTGTAGAGGTGTTGTGTGTGGAGGTTGATCATACCTATAGAATCACACATCCATGTTTTGATTCATGTATAAACCAAGCATCAAAGGGTGTTGGATTTGACATTGGAAGTCATAATTAACTGCTAGTCAATCCAAAGGGTGTAAGTTTTTCTATTAAAGATGCAATCCAAGCATAAAATTGGGACATTGAGACACTATGGATAGAATTTTTCATCTTGTAGATATAATTTTACCATTTGAAAGGCACATAAGTGGGCGATATGTTGTTTATGGCCTGAAATCTTGTTTTAAAAGTGTGATATATTTTTTACATCTTGAAACTGTGTTCTAAAGGCACGAGAAACACACCTTATTGCAAGGCATAAATCATCTAGTGTAAAGGGAGGACCAAACTCCCTATTGACATTTCTTTCTATTAATAGGTGGATCCAATGTTTTGTATGTTAGGAGATTTTTATAGATCTTGTGTAGTGATGCAGGAGCATCCTTGGGTCGTGGCAATCTTGCATCACCCAAAATAATATTTTCAGTCCAGTTTGTCTTTGTTTCAGTTTTTGTTCAATTCAAGTGGTAGATCATGTGATTCTTCATGTTTGCTCGCTAGATCTTGTGGATCTATGTTTACATCGTGGACATGTTCATTTTCCTTATTCCAAGATTTGAGTGTGGTTGGTTCATTTTCCAAAAATTTATCACTTCTAGATTATGTGGTAGTTCTTGAACCGACACCGAAATAATGTTCTTAACTTTATGACTAGTTCGATCATTGTGGATCGTCCCCATGACTTGCGGATTTGAATGGTGTGATTTTAATTGTTCTATGGAGTGTCCCCGACCTTGATTTAGGTCCACACTTCATCTTGTGCATTCACCGAGGAGTAATTCAAATTTGAGGCCGACTTATTCACGCACACATTACATTTTATTTAATCGGAGATTGTAGTAATCTTTGGGTCGACGTGAATGTTTTTGGATCTGTGAATGTATATAAAGCATTGTAATTGATCATTTTAAGGTAGTAGTAGTAAAGCTTAGAGTTAGAGATTTGAGAAAGAAAGATTTTCTCTGTAGGATTTTCACTCACATTGAGGAGCATGTAGGACGATGGTATTGTGAGCATGTTGTAATCAGGCCTGCGAGCCGAATCTATGAGCCCAGATGTTGTCAGCTAGTTGTAATTGAATTTTCTAATAGTAAGAATTTTTTAATTGGTATTTGCTCCCATTTTTTGTGTTGCTTCTATTATGTGACTCTTGTTGCATGTTCTAGACTATTCTCTTTGAGGACCCTTCGACCGTGGCTGCGTCAGATGGTATCAGAGCAGAAGGTTGTGAACCTGCGAATCTTGATATGAGATATGGTTGTGAACCTTGAGTGGGTTGTGGTCCTTGTGGTATTCCTTGGGTGAATACACCATTGGTTTGAGGCAGACTGTAAGTGTGTTCAATAGATCCCCGAGAGAGAGGCAATTGAAACCTTGTAGTCAGATCGCAGAGTTGAGGCAGTTACACTGAGCAAGGGGAGAGATTTCACTAAGAAGGATGAACCCTAGAATAATGGAGCAAATGATGGAGGACTTTAGAAATGAGATGAGGAATGAGATTTGGAACCTCTTGGGTGGTTTGAGGAGAAACCTTGAACCGGAGGATGAATATGAAGAAGCTACAAAAGAACTTGAGGCTAAAGAGGCGGAAGGGCTGAAAGATGAGAGAGGGGAGAGATTGCTAAGAGAAATGGAACAAGTAAGTAAAATTCATAGGGTGGAGGTTTCTAACTTCTCTAGTACATTGAATCCAAAAGACTTGATAGACTAGATAGGAGAGTTGGAAGACTATTTCGAGCTTGAGGATATTAGAGACCCATTGAGGGTTAGGTTGGCACAAACTAAGTTGAAAGGACATGTTGCTTTATGGTTGAAAGAGTTGCAGAAGAATAAAGTGGAGAATGGTGAAACAAGGATCACCTAATGGAGATAGATGGTTGCAAGACTGGAGGCTAAGTTTATTCTGGAAGACTATGAGTTGGAACTGTTCAAGAAGTTGCATAATTTGAAGCAGAAGGACATGAGTGTGAAGGAGTACACTGAGGAATTCTACAAGATGACAATCAAATCTGGGCACCGTGAGATGACTAGGGAGAAGGTGGCAAGGTATATAAATGGCCTTAGATTTAACATTCAAGATGAGATGAGTATGCTAAGTATTTCTACAGTTGAAGATTCCTACCAATATGCTCTTAAGGTAGAAGACAAATTAAAGAAAAGATAGCAGAATAATCCCAGATGAAAAGAAAAGCAGATAAGCAACATTAGGGAGAAGTAGACAAGTGAAGAAGAATCAAGACCTAAGTGGAGTAAAGAATCAGATCAAAGGGTACAAAGGAGAGGAAATGGCAGCAAGGAATTCTTTGGATAATGTTTCAAGTGTGGAGAAATTCGATATCAATCTTTTGAGTGTCCTGAAGTATCAAGTAAAGGAACTAGTAAAAAGAATTGTATGGTATGTGAAGAGCAAGTAATTGAAGATGGAATAGAGCCAAAGCAAGGAGAATCTCTTATGCTTAGGAGACTCTTGATGAGGCGAAGCAAGGAAGAGATTGACACTTCATAGAGGAAGAATATTTTTCGGACTATGTGCAAATCAAGAGGTAAGTGTTGTAAGGTTATTATGGATACTGGAAGTTCTGACAACCTAGTATCTGAGGAGATGGTGGAGAAACTTGGTTTGAAGAGGATTCCACATCCTTGTCTTTATAGGATAAGTTGGTTATAAGATGATGATGCAAAGGAGGTGAAAGAACAGTGTTGGGTGAACTTTAACATTGGCCCTTTCAGAGATGAAGTTTTGTGTGATGTTTTATATATGAGTGCTTGTCATGTTCTATTGGGTAGACCTTGGCAGTTTGATAGAGGAGCTATATATGATTGCAGAAGAAATTTGATTACTATAGAGGAGAATGGAAAAAAGTTTATTTTAGCTTCCTTGAAGAATAAGCAGGAGGAAGTGAGGAACTTGAGTCTTGTGAAGAGTTGCAGAGTTGAGAAGCAAGATGTAGAGGTTCTATTGGAGGATGGCATGGATTTGAAGAAGAACCATGTGGCTAAATCTGAAAGAGAGATGGAACCAGAAGGATGTAAAGGTAGAATTGGGTTGCAGAAGACTTGTGTTGTAGATAAAATGGAAAATAAAAGGAAGTCTGCTAGAAAAGGTAGATCAGATGGGTGGAAGAAGGTGAGTGGTGGTAAACATCCCTTACTACCTTGTGCAGGAATGAGGCAAGGAGGGGAAGGTAAGGAGAAGAAGAAGTTGCAGGATCAGACAGAGGAAAGAAGAAGAGAAGTACAAATAGAGAAGACATTTGGATCAAGAATGAGCATGGGATCTACATCCCGAACCCAATTCGATGTTCATGAGTTCCTCTCATGTAACATATTTTCTCACCAGGGGTGTCTGAAGCAGGAGCATCCTTGGGTTGTGGAAATCTTGCATCACCCAAAAAAAAAAATTCATTCCAATTTGTCTTTGTTTCAATTTATGTTCAATTCAAGTGGTAGATCCAGTGATTCTTCATGTTTGCTTGCTAGACCTTGCAGATCTATGTTTACATTGTGGACATGTTCATTTTCCTTATTCCAAGATTTTAGTGCAGTTGGTTCATTTTTTGGCAAGTTATCGCTTCTGGATTATGTGGTTGTTCTTGAACCGGCCCCAGAATAATGTTCTTAACTTTACGGCTAGTTCAATCATTGTGGATCATCCCTGTGACTTTTGGATCTGAATGGCATGATTTTAATTGTTCTATGGAGTGTCCCTAGCCTTGATTTAGGTCCACACTTCATCATGTGCATTCACCGAGGAGTAATTCAAATTTGAGGCCGACTTATTCATGCACACATTACATTTTCTTTAATCATAGATTGTAGTAATCTTTGGGTCGATGCAGATGTTTTTGGATCTACGAATGTATATAAAGCATTGTAATTGATCATTTGAAGGTAGTAGTAGTAAATCTTAGAGTTAGAGATTTGAGAAAGAAATATTTTCTCTATAGGATTTTCGCTCGCATTGAGGAGCATCTAGAAGATGGTATTTTGAGCATGTTGTAATCAGGCCTGCGAGCCATATCTGTGAGCCCGGATGTTGTCAGCTAGTTGTAATTGAATTTTTCTAATAGTAAGAATGTTTGAATTGGTATTTCCTCCCATTTTCTATGTTGCTTCCATTGTGTGACTCTTGCTGCATGGTCCAGACTGTTCTCTTTGAGGAACCTTCGACCGTGGCTGCATCATGTAGGCCACAAGATTTTTTCCAGGCTTGCATATGATGATTTTCAAATTAAAAGAAAAAATTGGTATTACTATTCACAAGAGGTAGCACTTTAATGGCATCATCATTTACACTAGTATTACATCAATAAGAAGAAGGGGAGAGGATAACCCACAAAAGTTTAGCTCCTGGTCACATGGTATGGTTGTATGATTACTACTAAGGGTTTAACTTCAACCCCCTCTCTATTTCTAACTTGGAAAGGTATTCTTATAAAATTTTGAAGTGTGCTTTAATTAGGAAACATATGGAAATAGAATTAAATTATTGTGACTTTTGGTTGGAAACTCAAAATTGAGTGTCTTTCTTTAAGTGAATATTTTTTTATGCCAAATTCATTGAGAATGTTATCACACTAAATTATAAAGTGTCATGTTCACCATTAGACTTGTCTATGTAATGAAAACATAAAGTGTCAATTTATGAGGGGGATCTGAATATTGAATCACAAGGGTGTTTTTTGTTGTGTCATGTGCACTTCAGCATTCTAGTCTGCACTTCATTTATTCATTCTTTTTGCAAGAAAAACACCTTAAGCATGGATTCAAATCAAATTTTCAGACCTTCAACACCTTTTAACTATCATGATTGGAAATTAAAAGTAAAACTTGTGCTAAAAAAGAAAGGAGTGTACATGGTAATAATGGGCACTGAGAAAGAACCTGCTAGTGAGGAATCTAAAGAAAAGTTTTTTAACAAATGTGATCAAGCCTTCATATTCATATGTCTTAATGTATCTCTAGAATTGTTAGAACATAATGTTATTATTCTTGTCATGCCCTTATAACATTTATATAATGTTCTAATATAATTAAACCTTATATAGTATATATTTTATTAAGCATATCCCATTTGAAATAATTATAGTCTAATAACTATTAGATTATTAATTATTTATGAATGATTATTTTGAATAGGTGTGACTAATACCCCTTAAGGTATTATGTCACCCTTTCTCCTATATATAAGAAGGCTCTTTCTCATTTGAAATGTGTAGAAGTTAGAGATTGATATTGAATTCTATCACTATGCACATGAGGTATTATTGGCCATGTCGAAGTATGGAGAAGTGTTCCCCAAGTTCATTTTATGTTATAATTGACCATTATTGTAAATGTTTTAATAAAATGATACTTTATGAGGTTTTTTACCCAAAAGGGTTTTCCCCTATGTATATCTTGTGTAATGTGTAAAAACTATGCTTTTATGATTCTCATTTTATTTATTTTATATCTTGTTTATAATGATTAGTATCCTAAGATCCTAATTTCTATGGTATCAAAGCAGGTTAGGCTATACTAATCATTTTTATAGGTTATACTAGAAGACATATAAAACCTGATGGGAAACATATTTATGTTCAATCAACACATGTGCAAGATCATTCTTGCAATACATCTTATGTGTCTTTTCTATTGTTTAAAAATTCATTATTTAATTTTTAATTTTTAAGTTATTAACATAATCACACTTAGTAGCCCAATTTTCCTTACGTAAAAGCCACTTGCATGGCTACATTTTTTTTAGACAATTTAGGTTGTATTAATCATTTTTATAGGTTTAGAAAGCTACCAATAGTTATCAAAATAATGAGTAATATATTTGTTGCACTTAAGGACTACCATCTCATTAGTTAACACCATTTTTTAATCTTAAGAATGAAAATAATTTTCCACTAAGAAAAAGTTTACTATACACTATGGAATGACCATTCTCATCACACCAATATTAGAACTCCTCCAAAATTTTACAATAATTTATAAACCATCATTTAAATTTTTCGTTAAAAATTAAGTGAAAGAATCTTATATTGTTTAAGTTTTATAAATAAATATGATTTTTATTATTCAATTATCGTAATATCTATTTCCTCAAAAAGATTGAGGATTCTAAATTTTAATCACCAATGTCAATATGTATACAATATTTCATCGACATTGTTATGCCTTATGACTTCATGGTTTGACATTGATTGTCATGATCTCTAAATCTAATCGATGCCTACCATGTGAAAGATCCCACACTTAAAAAGAAGATCTCATGCAATATTTTATAAAATTCTATGGGCTCATTGTGAACATAAGATAAATTATCTAAAAGTTGCAACCTCTGCTAATTTGTTTTTGTTAGTTTTTTGTAGGTATTAATGAGTCAATTATTGGCTAGCTTCCCAAACTAACATCTCTTTTCACTTGGATGGAATTCATTGTAAATGAGTCTCTAAATCCTCTAAACTAAAGCTATTCTCATACTCAGCACAAAAATAGCTTGATTGTTGACAATATGCAGTAGTTATTTGAGGAAGATAAGATTAACTAGATGGCTAGCCTTCTAGTCAAAATTAATAGCAGGAGATCCAACTTGAAAAAGAGCATGAAGACAAATTAAGTCTGTTTGTCTCAGTCCCATAGACTGTTTAGTCTTGTGAACATCATTAAAATCTTTCATTCATTTATTCGTTGGATAGAACATAATAATTCATTATTTTGTTGGTCCAAGCATGCTACACTGATTGCACAAATAGGAGTAATATAAAAAGATGAAGGAATGGGTGGTGTGTGCAATTTTTTCACATATATCAATCGAATTTCACTAATTAGTGCTTTCCTCAATCCTTATTGGGTGGATTTTCATCTTTAAAATTTAAGACTTCAAAAATATAGGACACTTATACCAACAACTCAGTAAACTAGAGAGACATTAAGAAATTTCATCTTGAGTTTCTATCAAGAGTTTTTTTTAAAGCAACTAGATGTGATTAATTTTCATAAAATTTGCAAAGTATCTAACTAGCCTGAGAAGAGATCAAAACTATCAAACAAGGCACCCCATCCATCATGTCTTTCATGCAAAAAAACACAACTTTAGTCAGATGAACATTTGTGATACCTTTTCCATTAGGTCCTTTTTTATTGTGGAATATGCACTTCAAAACTTCTTACAATATTATAAATAGAAGACAAACAAGAAGATTGAAACATGACTTTTAACTGGATCAAAAAGACAAGATTTAGCTTGAAATTTGAATATGATACAAAAATTGTACATCATGATCCATGTGCCCCACCTTAGAACAAGGAAAAAGCTTAAAATATTAGATGTATATCTACATGTGGACTAAAAAAATCAATACACTAGACAATCAAAATTTGGTATGTTTCCAAAGCCACCTATATAATTGTATCTTCTATTTTATCTCCTACTTATTTGGAAAACCTAAAATGATGTTCTAACTTCTTAAGAGATTTATAAGTTTAAAGCATTAAGTAACATTTTTAGATGAGTGAAATATTGATGATTCATACTGGAAGGGTCATGAAATCTATGGACAATACTCAATAGCTTAAATAGATAACTTATTGCTCACTCTTGTTTTTAATATTCTTTGGGTGAAGCTCTCGACAAAATTTCTAACATAAGTAATCCTAATGTCCTTCACTCTTGCAATTAATATATGAGGATCATAAAAAATACTAGCCTTAGAGCTCTAAGTCTCTCTTTAACATGATAAACAAAATTAGAAGAATATGTAGTTCATAATCTATATTATGGAAGATATTTTATTATATTATCTTAATTTTAAAAAACTTTACAAGTTATTTGTATGCAACAAAAATGTGCTGAAAATAAAAAAGTATTGCATTGACTTATAGATTTCTCAAATATTTGTAATGTTGCATGTATTGTTGAATGAAAAAAATCTCAACCAATAACTTTCTTGTGTACCATATGTATTGAAAAGCTATATTAATTATAATAGAAACTCCATTATGGTGGTTAGACTATATCTAGTAAACAACACAATTTCATTCATCTTATAGTACCATCCATGCATCGAGAGGAACAACTCTTGTTAGTAAGATATATGGTACTTCAAAAATCATATGATAGTCTTAATAAGTTTTTATATAATATTAGGGCCACATTTGATAGAACATCCCTAAAAAATAGAAATAGTCTTCACAACCATTTAAGGAGGTCACTATATCTCTCAAAGAATTATCATTATTGTTATCTCAATGGCCACTTCATTCCCTTTTTTCTAACAACAAGGATGGCAAAGTGAACCAAAAGATAAGGAAAAAAAAAAGTTGCAAACTCTTACACATCCATAGACAAAGTGAAATTGTATAAAATTACAAAGCATCCTTTGGCTACTATATTTTTTTCTCTTTCCAGAGTTACTTTAGCTAACATTTTTTTTATGAGCTTTAGGTATCCTCTAAATTTATTGGTTCTAAATCACCCACTTATAATGGGTGGCTATCATCCTAATACTTTGTTCAAGGAGCAAGCTTGGAAAGGATAGCTCACTTGTTGCTTAATTTTTTTATGATCATTACTATATGTTTAGTACCATGACTATTTTTTTCCTTGAAAGATACATGACAAATTATTCATGCTTATGTTCATGCAAATCTCTTTTGATCTTCTTGCTAATAATCTACAATCAAATTGACTATATCCAAAAAATACGAGGAATACTATATTCTCATTGGCAAATGATAAATGTATATAAATTTTTATTTTTTTTTGCACCCATAATCAACTTTATTTGATTATTGTGTTACTGACTATGTTGGTGATTCCATTTATAGGAAATCTACCATATATTATGTCTCAAAATTAATGATGCAAGTGCTCTTATATGGATGGTGTAATACCTTTTTAAAGAAATATGGCTTCAATGGTTTTTTTAAAAATCCCAAAACACAAAAGTGACCCTTGAAGAATCAATGTGGCTTTGTGTAACATGCCCGACTAGATTTAATTCAAAAATAAATAAATATTGACATCATCAATATAAAATTTATGACACAAATCCCATAGCTAATTCCATCTAGCAATTTCATGTTCATAAATCACAAATAAATTTGAAACATTAATATATTCACTTCCATATGTCAATAGTTACATACAAGTTTGACTAGGCATTCAATGCCTCATAGTCAATCTCAATTTACATAGTTCTCTTTCAATTACATCATTTGTTCTTTTAAATCAATGATACAATACATAATAGAATTATGATATGATTCCTTCATGATAGCTTTCCTCCACTAGTGGACAAGAACGTGATTGAGGTGATTTTCCACCCAACCACGAAGCAATGCTTCTCCAAAATTCTTCAATCAATTGAAGAATACCTGACCCTGGATGAAACACTTAGCAAGAGATATAGTTTGCAAGGTGGAATTTTTGTGTGCCTAACTTCATGTATTTCTATCTACTGGTTAGAATATGCAAGTTATATGTTAGGTGAATAAATCTATAGAGAGAGGGTGAATAATAACAGTTTGTTTCGTATATGTATATATAAATGACTGCAAAGCTTGGCCAAGCTCATGTTGCATGAAATGCAACTCTGGTTAGATTTGGAAAAGCAAATCTACTCTCTCTAGCACCCATTCTCGAAAGAAAAGCTTATCATATCAAGGGGTATCCCTCCTTTTAGACCATCCATTAACAACATTCTAGTGTGCTACAGTCTACCAAAGAATTCTTGTATCATTCCATTTAACAAAATCAAACAATATTCATTCACATTTGGTATAACCATTCATTTTTCATCATATGTAATTGCAATTCAATATTGTTCTAGGTTTACAATTTGGTTCCATTTGCAAAACATCTATAATATGCTCAATGAGTAAAAAGATAATCAAGATGAATCAGAAGGTATACCACATGTATGTGCACATGCATGAAGTAATATTTATGCATGTTCACATATATACCTGGAAATGGACATATTTTGAATAATGTGTATACATTCTGAAGAATTAAATAAAATTTCACTTTCATACTAGTTTATTTTCATATTCAGTAAGGAAAAAAAAAAGAACATCTCTTCAGTCAAATTAAATTACCATCAATTTCTAGTGTAGACACAAATGAAAACATATGTTTCACAATCACTTGTCTTTCATTAAGGACTAAGAATAATTTAAATGAAACCTCGTTGAAATACTTCTTCCATGAGACAATATTAACAGATACAATATACATCAGCCTTGGGTTTATAACAGTAGTTGATATCTATCAGGCCATGGGTCCATCCCGTAATAATATGGATCACTCAAATACATATGAAAATCAACATAACAAACTGAGGCTTCGACTCGGTTAATAATAGGATATCAATAGTGATCAGATGTGTATCTATAATCATGCGTATATATATATTTATTCATATACATATACATATATATATATACATATATACATAATATATACATGTACGTATATATATATGTACCCATTCTCATCATTCAATTTTTTCAACTTCCATGGCTTGAGAAGCCTATCATAGGTATCACAAGGTTAAGATACATCGAACTTGGTATCAATGATTCCACCTCTCACTTAATAGTGTTTGGTGAGATTTTAATAGATAAATCAAAAGCAATTTAAACATCACTTGGCCCTTGCAAGATGCAGGGCATGCATCGTCACCCTAACTCATCATTAGGTGGGTCTCAACATGTTCTGCTTGGTACATTCATACGAAATATAAAACATTAAGATCAACTCAGCTAGTCGCCTACAGGGTCTGGTAAACATATAGTGTAGACACCTAAAAATGACCTAGGCACTGCAAGCTTCATTTTACCACTTTCGTCCTAATATAATTATGACATTTAATTATGTCCTTGGTCCACATTTGACTATTAATTAAATGAATTCATAATTATTTAATTAATTCATGTCTTTGTATTCTTCATGATTATTAAATAAATAAATTCTATTTATTTATTAAATCGTCATTAATTGTCTGAGTCTTCCCTTAATTAAAATAAATTTCTTGAATTTATTTAATTTCCCTTTCTGCAATTTAATTCTTTGATTATTAAATAAATGAATTTCATGTATTTATTTAATACATCACTGATTGTCTTAATTAAATGAATTGATTAATTTATTTAATTAATTAATCTTATCTTCTAAATTAAATAATTAAATTTAATTATTTAATTGCCAATTTAATATTCTTCTCATTTTAAATAAATTAAATTTATTTAAAATGTCATCTCAATCCTAACTGTCAGTCCATTTTGATAAATAATCTGAAAAAGATTATTTATTGTCTCATAAGATCCATAATTTGAATTAATTTTAATTCAAATTAGTAACTAATCTTCCAAAAATCAAGTAATCGGGCAGATTCTTGATTTTCCAAATCTGATCTTCAGTCCAAATCTTATCTCTTTGATTTTTCGAATCTTGCAAATCAGGCAATCTTATCTTCTTGATTTTTTGAAAATCTTTATTTTCTAATTAATTTGTCTCATTTATTCTCCACCGTCGATCGATTATCTGAGATATTATTCCTTTTGTTTAAGGATTTGCCCTAACCCTATTTAGGGATTCTCAAATTTAATCTGGACCTCTCATTCTAGGCCTTTCTTAGAATTCAATCTCATCCGTTCGCTCAAAATTGTGTTTTCTATAAAAGACAATTTTGCACATAATTTTGGGATTCGACAACTTCATTTTTAATTTAATAGTCATTATAGTCATTTTAGTATTGATAGTCATTATTTTCATTTAGACATTGTCATAGTCATAGGCATAGACATTGGCACAATTTATAAATCCTTCAACACTTGCATAGGACTTGGACATTATCATAGGTTGCTCGTTTGAAATCTGAGGGCCTCATTTGATTCGCTGCAAACTAGAAGGTGTAACAAAGGTGAACCATCGAAGATGAAGATATCTGGTAATATCGTTCCCTTTATTTTCATTTCATTTCCTTTGTGTTTTGTTACTTCATTGGATTTTTGATGTTTATTATTTAACAATCTAAACATCTAATTTTTTATTGATACATTTGGTGAACCCGACATTTTGTAGAGAAATTTGTGTGTGTTTTTTTTTTTTTTCACTGTTTTGCAGGTTACAGCCAAGACATCATACGAAATCCTGTCACCTTCATTTGAGCACAGAAAAATGGGCGAATAAAAGATTTTCAAACGGTTTCTTAGTTTTGCAGATCTCACTCTCAGCTTTCCAGAACATCAAACGGTTTTAAATTTCGTTAAGATTTGAGAGGGGCATTTTAGTGATCGCAGTTTTTTAAGTTTTAACTATTAAAACTCGAATCTTCTTTTGTCTATAACATTTTTTTTGTGCACAATCGTGGAAAAAAATTTCTGGGTTTTGAAGGTCTATCATTTAGCTTTCCGTCGATATCTACGCTTTAAGTTTTTTTTAATTTTTGAGAAAGTTATCATTGTTTTAATTTGCTGCTGTCATTAAATTGTTATTTTTTTTTTTGTTACTAATCAAGATTTGCAGCTTGTTGGCGGTTACTATTCGTGGGTTGAAGACAAACACTAAACTAATAACGGATTGTCTTGTAGGTTCAATTGTCAAAGGCCAAACAACAAAACAATGTGTTCGCATTTTTAGTAGTGTAACTCACATTTTATTTGGTGCAATTAAAACGAACCTATGCTTTCTTTGTTTGATTGTGCTTGAACAAACGGTAGGCGAGTATGCTCTCACCTTGTGAAAACTCAGTGATTAGAAAATCAGACCCATTTTTATTTGTTTTTACCCTTCACAATTTGGTATATCGGAGTATCCTCTCCCCTTGCGCATTCGTGCGATCTTGGGTGTAAGAGAAACGGTTACTGACTCTAGAACTTGGGCCTGTTCTGGTGGGAAAAAGTACTCACCCTAGGACGACTCAGACTGGTAGCACCCTAACACCGAGGGACTTCCAGCCGATATATAAAAGTGGGTTCTTGGGGAAAGCCCAAAGAATCACGAGTGTGGTTCCGAGATGGATCCGAAAGGGGACTCTCGCCGCATGGATCATGCCCCACGAACGGAATGCTCGAATTAAAACCCCTTGTTTTAGTGTCCAACTGTTCTTTGGTTGTTGCTTGGTATAGTGGGTACAATATCATGCCGAAGACACTCACTACTGATCCCCTTGAGTAGAGATAGCAATTCTTGGGATGTCACTACCCAAAGAATCTGAATTTGGTGTGCTCGAATGACGTTAATGAGCCGTGGAGGGGAGCCAATGCCACCAAAATTCTAAGCTATCCGCTCTCGAGAAGGAAAGGTGTTTATCACCAATCCGGGGTATATCGGTGGGCTACACCAAGTATACAAACCCTTGGCCTTTTGGCCTTTTAAGATTGTACTTGTCTCATGTGTGCTTGCTTACAGTCAAAATATCGTGCTTGCAAGTGTTTTCTGGATACTGAAACAAACCAAACAACAGTCAAACATCTAGAAACAACCAAGTCAAACATTGGACCTTTTCTGATCCATTTCACAACATGAACATGCAATCTTCATCAAAAAACATTTTTGAACCATTCATACAAAGAGACCAAAATGGACGAGTATATTTCAAAGACATAGAAGCTATAGCGCAAAATCCTGACATAGTCTCCTTTGTAAAAAAATATATCTTATGTGACCCTCAAAGGTATCTAGCCATGCTTTTGGACTTAGGGGCTAAGTTACCACAAGGCTTTGACATAAATACTTTGCCACCATCTGTCTACCCTCACAATCAACAATCACTTGACACAAATCCTGCCATTAATTCACAACAAATGTCCACTTATCACCCTTATCCTAACCTTGACAAGGGAAGCCAGCTATCAACTAGTCCATTCCAAACCTCCACATCATATGCTAGTCCTTCACCTATTAATCCCATCCAAGTCTGCATCCCTTGTCAACCATCTACCAACTCATGTCAAGTCCCCACATCATACCATACTGATCCGGTCCAAGTCTCCATGTCCTATTTCAATCAACCTTACACCAATCCAGTCGAAGTCTCCATGTCATATCCTTGTCCTTCAACAGTTAATCCAGTCCAAGACTCCATGAGATATCCAATCCAAGACTCCACGTCATACCCTTGTCCTTCACATACTAGTCCAATGCAAGTACCCATGTCCTATCCTTGTCCTTCACATACTAGTCCAGTCCAAGTCCCCACGTCCTATCCTAGTCCGTCATTCATTAATCCTTTTCAAGTCATCCCCTCACAAGCCACATTTAGTCATGAAGATTCTATCATTACTCAAAGGAACATCCCATCGTCTAAACTTGAGGATACATGTCAAAACAAAAGCCCAAAGCATGACATTATAATGTCACCCTCATGTCAAGAACAAGGTAGTCCATCCCATGACCCTATCTTTCAGTCCATCCATGAAGTCCTTCAAGACAATCATGACATCCAAAACACACCTCTCCTTGACAACGACTCTATTTCTGACTATATCATCCATGACAACCCCATCTTTGACCAAGACCCCATCATTGACCAAGAAGTCCAAATCCATGACAACCCCATCTTCAACCAAGACCCTACCATTGACAAAGAAGTCCAAAACGATCCACTCCTTGACCTTTATGCCATTCATGATCAAACACTTTCCGGCCCTATACAAGCCTTGACTATTGACACTTCCCACAATGAGGCACTTGCCTTCATGGGATACATAGACGATATTCCTCCAGAACAAGAATCTTCCACTAAGGACATGCTTGCATATGATCAAGTTATAGCTAAAATCATTGGACTCTATGACACCAAACATAATGATGGATTTGACATTGCTTTGGAAGCACCAACATAATCATATAAACCTGACATGTCACATGATCAGACCAAAGATATCCGTCAGGAATATGTCCAACATGAAAATTAAGCTAAGACACTTTATCAACTAGGGTCATCTATCTTTGTCAGAGCAGGCTTTCTTGCAGATGAAAATATTACAAGTGACAGTGTCCATAGACATCATGATGGGTTAGCATCTTGCTTTCAAAACAATAAATACCCCATCGCAAATAGAATCTGTCAAAGAATGCAATATCAAGGAAAAGGACTAGGCATACATGAGCAAGGCATTCTAGAACCAATACAGCTTCAGGAAAATTACAGACACCAAGGTCTTGGTTATTCCTCAGACAGCAAATCGAACGATGTTAGTGGTACCTCCTCGATACTGGGGGCAACCTTGTAGATACAAGCGTCAAAATGGAGTCCATGAGAAATCCTTGTCATAAGATTGCTGCCAACACCCCCTCCACCCACACCATGAACCCATTCTATCATGAATCAACCTCCCCTTTGGGACCAACAAAAACAAAAGTCTTACAAGTCAAAAGATCAAAATCAAATGTCAAAGGCCATTGAATCAAACAAAAGAACAAGTGGACAAATGAAATTAAAATGGATCCCAAAGAAAGATGGATCAAACAAAGACATCAAGTCAAATACAAAAGTCAATCACAATGTGGAGCCACAAGACAAGAGGACTCCCACATATAACACATGTCCACCTCTTTCAAAATGGTCATCAATCAAGGCATATAAAAGTGTTGGTTCCAAACGCCATCCCTCCAAAATTCGTCATACACCATCCCAAGTTTGGAAAATAAAAAGTCATTCATCCAAACGTCCAAACAACCTTTCCACGTCTACCATCATTTGTCATAATCCTACATCTTGCCTAAAGTCCAAAAATCCTATGTCACAAATCCGTCACATCATGGCAGCAACTCTTTACCACAAGGACTCTCATGGCACTCTATCACGATGTGTGTATTTTGATAAGGCCAACTCTAGTATTAGAAAGGATCACAATGACATCGATCAGTTGTATACAAGCACTACGATCCTGACAAGACAACTACTTCAGACAGGACATTATTGGCATATCATGGCACCAGTCTCTACATCGGCACTGGCAATGGATTCAGAATAGTCAATGGTCATCTAAAGCATCCAGGCTATCCACAGAATCAGAAATACAAAAAAAATAAAAAAATTGAAAATGATAAAAATCGTCACCCTGATGAAAACCTGGCAAACAGGCGTCGTCTTGGAGACACCAAAAAAATCAAAAAGTCAAGAAAATAGTAAAGAGAAAAATGACTCGTTCAATAGTGAAAACCTGGCAAACAGGCACCTTGGATAAGTACCATGATGAAAACCTGGAAAACAGGCGTCATGTGTAAAATAAATCGTCTATGTGGACTCTTACACTTGGGGGCAAGTCGTCTCATCTCCTAGGCCTTCCTCTTGGTATTGGCATTCGACCATTTAATCCATATCATTCCCACCTACCTTGGTCTTGACATAAAACTGGCACACATAAATCATGCTTTGGGAAAACTCTTGACATGTCTATCCTTCAGTCATACACGATTCATGAAACATCATTGACTGTCATAGTCTTATTGTCCGTATACGACATAGTCCTTGAAAATCATAAGACAATTCCCTTTGTCTCATGTGTCTCGTCTTTTACCAAGGCCACCCCCTATCCTTTCATGCCTGTCACCTATCTTGGATTTCCCTTGTCAAATGGTCTAAGGAAACTCCATCATCCCATCTAGCCCTAACCAAGTCATTCCAAATGCAACGAGTCCAATTCATACAAGCACATTATCCAAAATTTTACTTGACTGTGTTCCTGGCCTAGCTATAGACCACGATACTTTCATCACATTATTGTCATCATCCTCACGTTGTTTCGGGATGCGTCCTTCCCACGTCAAACAACGTTGTCATCACCTGTCAATTGGTATTCATCTTGACTATGGGCACAATCATGTTTTTCCTTGGATTCTCATGTGTAGGAATCAATCATATGCATTTGTCACGATCCTCTTAAACATCAAAATCTAAAAAAAATCATAAAATGACAAAAAGCCAAAACATCATAAAATGTCCTAAAAAAGACAAAAAAAATCATAAAATGTCCTGAAGAAAGACCAAAACATCATAAAATGTCCTGAAGAAAGACCTAAAAATCATAAAACGTCCTGAAGAAAAACACAAAAACATCCAAATCAATGCCAAAATCCTAAAAATGGAGTCAAAGTCAGTCATGTCAATCAGTCCATGTCATTGTCGAACTACGTTGTCTCTGCGCATTTGCTACGTAGGCAAGGCCATCAGTCGATGAGTCCCCGAGATATTAGGTCAGCCCTTTTAGGTTGGTCCAAATAAAATCATGGCATTTGTCACAATTGTCACATCAGTCAAATAAGTCAGACATAGTCAAAATTAGACACAAGACAGACATTTGAAACGTCAATGTCAAAATTGGTCAAAATTAGACAACACAGTCCAATCAATCATACAATCAACATCCGTCAACTTGCCAAAACATATTACTCAAAACAATGTTAGTCTCGTCACTCTTTGGTCCTCTTCAAGATGTGTCCTTCTTGGAGTTAGACCTCGTCAAAATGTCCTTTGCTTTTTCAGGATGTGTCCTTCCTGATAATAGGCCCTGTCAAACCGTCAACACCGTCAAATTGGCAAAGCTCTTAAATTGTCAAAACTGTCAAACCGACAAGAATTCAATCTTTGGCAAACAAACATTGGCAAACAAAATAAAATGGATATTAATCTTCCTGGTCTATCTTGTCTTATCTTTTGACTATCTTGGCTATTTTGTCTTATATTTTTTTTTTACTGTCTTGTCTTTTGGTCATGTTACTAGCTACCTCGAGGATGTCCCACGAAGGATTCAGAGGTGCGATGACGTCTCCTGGCCTATTTTATTTTCTTCAACTGCTATCTGTGGATTGTCTCAACAAAAAGACTGGGGCAACTTAGCCCTTAGTATGAGTTAGGACATTCCTTGTCTGTGACTATCTGTTTTTCAAGTGGATGACCTTGCACACCTTGGTCTACGTCATATCATGGAGTTTTTTGTCCATTTGTGTCACTTTTACTACCCAATGATGATTAAGAGCAATGAATATTCTTCCTATGGCAATGTTTTGAAGGATTTGATCTAGGAACTCACATGCATCTTCTTTAGTCGTGTCATCTTCTCTCACCTATCTCATATAGGCATTGCATCCATATCATCATCCATATCTTTTTCATTAACATTTCTCTGTCTCTTCATATTCTAGTATTCTCATTAATTTCGAGAGCACACCCATGTTCTTGGAACCTGTCTGTCCTCTCGAGGGGGCATACCATAACCCTCCTCATCATTCTTCCTCATCTTATTTTGCACTAGGGCATATTTTTTGACTTATTTTCTTTGTCACAATGCAACATGCTACATTATGACAAAGAGGGGCAAAATGTAGACACCTAAAAATGACCTAGGCCTGCAAGCTTCATTTTTACCACTTTCCTCCTAACATAATTATGACATTTAATTATGTCCTTGGTCCACATTTGACTATTAATTAAATAATTCATAATTATTTAATTAATTCATGTCTTTGTATTCTTCATGATTATTAAATAAATAAATTCTATTTATTTATTAAATACATCATTAATTGTTTGAGTCTTCCCTTAATTAAATAAATTTCTTAATTTATTTAATTTCCCTTTCTGCATTTAATTCTTCCTGATTATTAAATAAATGAACTACATTTATTTATTTAATACGTCACTGATTGTCTTAATTAAATGAATTGATTAACTTATTTAATTAATTAATCTTATCTTCTAAATTAAATAATTAAATTTAATTATTTAATTGCCAATTTAATATTCTTCTCATTTTAAATAAATTAAATTATTTAAAATGTCATCTCAATCTGAACTATCAGTCCATTTTGATAAATAATCTGAAAAAGATTATTTATTATCTCATAAGATCCATAATTTGAATTAATTTAATTCAAATTAGTAACTAATATTCCAAAAATCAATTAATCGGGCAGATTCTTGATTTTCCAAATCTTATCTTCAGTCCAAATCTTATCTCTTTGATTTTTCGAATCTTGCAAATCAGGCAATCTTATCTTCTTGATTTTTTGAAAATCTTTATTTTCCAATTAATTTGTCTCATTCATTCTCCACCGTTGATCTGATTATCTGAGATATTATTCTGACTGTTCGATTAAGGATTTTCCCTAACCCTAATTAGGGATTCTCAGATTTAATTTGGACCTCTCATTCTAGGCCTTTCTTAGAATTCAATCTCATCCGTCCGCTCAAAATTGTATTTTCTATAAAAGACAATTTTGCTCATAATTTCGGGATCCGACAACTTCATTTTTAATTTAGTAGTCATTTTAGTCATTTTAGTATTGATAGTCATTATTTTCATTTAGACATTGTCATAGTCATAGGCATAGACATTGGCACAATTTATAAATCCTTCAACACTTGCATAGGACTTGGACATTATCATAGGTTGCTCGTTTGAAATCTGAGGGCCTCATTCGATTTGCTGCAAACTAGAAGGTGTAACAAAGGTGAACCATGGAAGATGAAGATATCTGGTAATATCGTTCCCTTTATTTTCATTTCATTTCCTTTGTGCTTTGTTACTTCATTGGATTTTTGATGTTTATTATTTAACAATCTAAACATCTAATTTTCC
The DNA here is from genome assembly GCA_007258455.2 of Sequoia sempervirens. Lineage (NCBI taxonomy): Eukaryota > Viridiplantae > Streptophyta > Pinopsida > Cupressales > Cupressaceae > Sequoia > Sequoia sempervirens. The sequence continues at coordinate 73,993,624 of VDFB02026320.1, forward strand.
ATTGATACATATAGGTCGATAACAATGTAACAAGGAAATATTCAATGGTCAATTGTATGGACACTACCATGTAGGTTTAACATTCATACTAGTATAATACCTACCTTGGGCATGAAGGTCGCTTCCCTCCATAGGGATTAACCAGAGTTTACAGAGCCATCAAGGCAGTTTGATCCACAAAAGGGCTTTACATAAAACGACAGGAAGGCAACACAATAACCCAAATGTCAAAATGCACATTAAGGAATACATAATACAATTATGTTTATATCTTTTACAGGATAAGAAACTCATTCGAGAAAAAGAGGAAACTAAATGAAGACAAATTTGAATACATAAAATGTAGCTTGCTCAAGATTTCTCCTTCAATTTCTCGTCGTTCTCTCTCTGCCTTATTTTGCTTTTTCCTTTCTTTTTGCTAGATTTTTCAATTCCCTCTTACCGTGATAGATTCCCTACTAATTTTTGTGAGATTGCGGTCTTAATTCATTGTCACCTATTTTATTATTTTGGCTGCCCACTCACTCCATTCCGAGTCTTAACCGAAGCTTTTTGCCATGAGTGGGGGTCATCCCCTATCCCATTTATGATGGGAGTTACATATTTTCAAATCTCATGATTCCATTATTCTTATGAAGAATTGAATTTAATTCGAGGAAAGCATTCATATATTTATATATAGGTATATATATTTATGCATTCATATATTTTTACATATATGTGCATACACATTCAACTTGTCTCCACGAATTCATATACATACATTCAAGAAAGAAATAGCTTTTCATACAATAATTGTGTTTGATGAATTGAATTTCGTATTCAATTTCCGTTGAGTATAATGTTGAAATAGACATGGTATGTTGAGAATACACCAATTTTTTTTTTCTTCACTAATTTATAACTCATCGAGTATAATGAAATTCATCAACTTTTCAAGCATATGCAGATGTCATGATTCTATAGTGATGTGTGAGATTCCAAATTTCAAGTTCTCATCCTTCAACTTGCTCCTGCACACACATTCTTACACTTGTGGACACTTATTTGTAACCTTTAACCAATAATCTTATGAAATAATTTCTTAAATTAGAAAATTGCATAATTTTCCGTTTTAAATTTGTCATTGCATTTATCAAATCCATAAAAAAAAAATGATAATTCCATTTCCAATTTTTTCCAATTTTCTCAATATTTAAAATGCAAACAATGAAATTGAGATATGACATCCTTCCCCAATAGAAAGACACGTCGTCCCGATGTCTGATCAAACAAAAAACAATTACATATGTTTGTCAAATCATATTGTTTTCAACCAAAACATCATAGCATATAAATACCTAGTTATTGCATCATTTCAAACCTAATAATAGAAAAACTAAGATCAAGAATTATTGTCAACAGAAAGTCAAGAGAATTCAAGAGTAGCATTTCAAAGCTTTATTGCAACAATTCAAGATCCAAACATGATGTCAAATCCTATGTAATTTTATGCATGTTCATTGTTTGTGAAGGCTAATCCCTTTGTAGGTCTCCAAGTAACTCAAGCATATCAAACAAGCAAGATCCAAGACCTTGAGGTGATGTGTATGACTTCAGTCCTTCAAGGAAGCCATTGAAGAGTGGTGAGTTGCATAAATTTGTTGATTCATCATTCCTTCCTATCATTCATCTCTTATCATGACATTGTCATTGTGGAAGTGGAAACACTAACACGAGGTTTGACTAAGGCAAGCCCCTAAATGGCACAACCCTTCCTCTCTCTTTGAATGTGCAGGTTTTAGGTTTGAAGGATATTGAAGGAAGCTTGAAGATCCATTTTCCATTGTTGCATTTAAAGCCCTACATCTTGACAAGCCACAAAAGCTCACTTGTAGAATTATCTGACAATGATCCAAAAAATTTACAGGCGGAATTGAGAAGCACATATTAGGCATTAGAGGACAATGAAAATAGATCTAGAATATCCCTACAAGGTAGACACCCTTGGGAAGATCTCTCCTCTATTCAGAGTGTCTCCAAATTTATAAGACAGGCACACAAAACTCTGCCTTTCTCAAATTTGCTTGTGAATTTCTATTACAATTTCCTAGTTGTCAGATTCTTGCATTTTCATATTAGGGTGCATAGTTTAATTAGGTTAATCAAGCAAACCAATTTCAATAAATTCCCCACACATGCATCATACAAAAGATGTAGATCTAGGTTTGATTGACTCACCTACAAGGTTGAAAGTCAATCTAATCACCTTGTTAGTCTGCATCCTAAATGATTCTATAGAAAAAGTAAAAGTCACCCTAGGTTCTTACCATAAAACTTAAGGTCCACCTTTTGTCTATGTTTCAAATAACAACCACCATATCAAGCCAACCCATATCACTTACCAAATCCAACTCCTAGGAATCGCTTCATCCAAGAGTTGTAAGAAATGAATGACAAACTCAAGGGAATACAAATAGGGACTTTACATCAAAATAAAACGTATAAATTGAAAGAACTATTTCCTTACCCCTTTGATAGGTTGACAACACTAGAAGCTTTCCCTCAAAAAATTGAAGTGCCAAAATTAGACAAATATAAAGGAAAGGGAGACCCACATGATCATGTAAAATAATTTTCCATGCCATGCCATAAAGTAGCCTATAACAGCATACATCTTATGAGACTCTTTCCTTGAATTTTGGGAGGACAAGCACTTGAGTGGTTTTCACACCTACATCATGGATCCATTCCAGTTTTGCAAAAATGATTGAGAAATTTATAAAAAAATTATCATATAATATAGAACATGAACTTTCAATGCTCAACCTTTGCAACCAAACAAAGAAATGGTGAGAAATTTTCTTCCTTTCTCCAATGATAGAGTCTCACTAGTCACTTTCCCTAGCCCATTCCAAAAAAATAATTTGTTGATATCTTTGTCAAAAAATTTAATCCAAAAATGGTGTTTCATTTACAATTCCATTGTGTCTCAACTTTTAATAAAATTATTGACAAAGGATCCACCATTGAGAAAGCCTATATTGTCAAAGGTTAGTCAAAATCTATAACAAAGACAAAGATAACACCAACCAAACTAACAATAAATCATGTTTTTGGTCTAAGAATAAAAATGTCGTAAGTGACAAGGTAATTGATTCCAAATTTATTTAAACCACACCAATAACACAAAATAAATAAAAAATTAATGTTCAAAATTTCAAACAAAAAACTCCTATTTTCATACCACAAGGACAACTGAAAACCCCTAAAAATCAAAACACAAATATAATTTTTTGGGTGAACCTATAGAAATTTAGTACTTCACAAACTCATTATAGTAACATGATTATATTTCCACACACGTAACATTTTGATGAAAATGAACCCAAACTTACATGTCATAAAGAAAATAATTTGTAAATAATATCATGTTAAAGGCCATACCATTCCAAAATTTATACAACTTAAAAATTATATCCAAGATCTTGTCAATTGTGGTAAAATTATTGTGGAAGGTTCTACATCCTCTCCACTGAATGAACAATTATCCATTTATCAAAATCCATTTCCAAATTATGATCAAAATTATTCCCCAACATCAAATAAAGGCTCATCCCAAAACATCCAAATAGATAATGTCAATACCAATAAAATGCCCACCTCATATGACTTAATAGTTGGTCATATTGAAGAAGCCTATCCATAGGTCAATACAATCACAATCAAAATTTGTTAGTATGATGCCACCACTATGCATGGTTGGATTACTATATAAGGGGCATCCTTGTCCTCCAAACAAGCCACCCAATATGACTTCGTAGAGCATCTTGGGAAGACTCCAACATAGATATCTATCTTGGAGATTCTTAGATCATCACCTATTTATAAGGACATATTGGACCATTCTTTAAGGGACTTGTGATTCCCTAATGATATCAACCTTGATCAATTATGAGCCCTACTGAGTAATGAAACTTTCAATGTAATATATGTTAGTGTGGAAGATGAGATTTCTTAAGAGTGTTAAGGGATATGTGTCTATTTTTATCCGCATACTATTTTTAGCTATTCACTTTCTTTTTCAAGCTAGTTCTAAATTAAGTGTTTACATGCATATTTTAAGGAACCACTATTTTTAGACAGATATTACTCTATATATACTCCATAGTGTGAGTTAATTCATCGTTACATTCATCTATTTATTTACATATTATGTGTTTTCAATCTTGTAGGTAGGTGAATGCATTTGTTTATCTTACATGGCTCACTAGTACAGGTATTCATTCCAATGATCTTGGAAATTTCTACATGGTATCAAAGCCAATTTAGGTTTTGTTTGTTGGATTGCTACTTTATGTTAAGATATTTTAAAAAAAAACATGAGTTACATATTTTTCTTCTTGTGTGTTTTTGGTTTTCTGGAATACATTGTGTAGAGGTGTTGTGTGTGGAGGTTGATTGTACCTACAAAATCACACATCCATTTGTTGCTTCATGTATAAACCAAGCATCAAAGGGTGTTGGATTAGGCATTGGAAGTCACAATTGACTGCTAATCCATGCAAAGGGTGCAATTTTTTCTATTAAAGATGCAATCCAAGCATAAAATTGGGACATTGAGACACTATGGATAGAATTATTCACCTTGTAGATATAATTTTACCATTTGGAAGGCACATAAGTGGGCGATATGTTGTTTATGGCCTAAAATCTTGTTTTAAAAGTGTGATATATTTTTTACATCTTGAAATTGTATTCTAAAGGCGCGAGAAACACACCTTATTGCAAGGCATAAATCCTCTGTTGTAACGATTAGATCAAACTCCTTGTTGGTAATGTAGCCTAAAATCATGTTCTAAAGGTGTGATAAATAAACCTTGTTGCAAGGCATGAATCCTCTAGTGTAAAGGGAAGATCAAACTCGCTATTGACATTGCTTTCTACTAAGAGGTGGATCCATTTTTTTGTATGCCAGGAGCATTTTATAGATCTTGTGTAGGCCACAATATTTTTTCTAGGCTTGAATATGATGATTGTCAAATTAAAAGCAATAATTGGTATTACTATTCACAAGAGGTAGCACTTTAATGACATCATTTACACTAGTATTACATCAATAAGAAGAAGGGGAGAGAATAACCCACAAAAGTTTAGCTCCTGGTCACATGGTATGGTTGTATGATTATTACTAGTGATGGTTTAACTTCAACCCCCTCTCTATTTCTAACTTGGAAAGGTATTCTTATAAAATTTTGAAGTGTGCTTTAATTAGGAAACATAGTGAAATAGAAAAATTATTGTAAATTTTGATTGGAAATTTAAAATTGGGTGTATTTCTTTAAGTGAATAAATTTGTATGCCAAATTCATTGAGAATGTTATCACACTAAATTATAAAGTGTCATGTTGAACCATTAGATTTGTCTATGTAATGAAAACATAAAGTTCCAATTTATGAGGGGGTCTGAATATTGAATCAAGGGGGTGTTTTGTGTTGTGTCATGTGCACTTCTACATTCTATTATGCACTTCACTTATTCATTCTTTTTGCAAAAAAAATACCCTAAGCATGGATTCAAATCAAATTTTTTAGACCTTCAACACCTTTTAACTATGATGATTGGAAATTAAAAGTAAAACTTGTGCTAAAGAAGAAAGGATTGTACATGGTAATAATAGGCACTGAGAAAGAACCTTCTAGTGAGGAATCTAAAGAAAAAAAAATTAACAAATGTGATCAAGCCTTCATATTCATATGTCTTAATGTATCTCTAGAATTGTTAGAACATAATGTTATTATGCTTGTCATACCCTTATAACATTTATATAATGTTCTAATATAATTAGACCTTATATAATATATATTTTATTAAGCATATCCCATTTGAAATAATTATAGTCTAATAACTATTAGATTATTAATTATTTATGAATGATTATTTTGAATAAGTGTGACTAATACCCCTTAAGGTATTATGTCACCCTTTCTCCTATATTTAAGGAGGTTCTTTCTCATTTGAAAGGTGTAGAAGTTAGAGATTGATATTGAATTCTATCACTATGCACATGAGGTATTATTGGCCATGTGGAAGTATGGAGAAGTGTTCCCCAAGTTTGTTCTATGTTATAATTACCATTATTGTAAGTGTCAATAAAATAATACTTTATGAGGTTTTTTACCCAAAAAGGTTTTCCCCATGTATATCTTGTGTAATGTGTAAAAACTATGCTTTTATGATTCTCATTTTATTTATTTTATATCTTGTTTATAATGATTAGTATCCTAAGATCCTAATTTCTAACATGGTATCAAAGTAGGTTAGGCTATACTAATCATTTTTATAGGTTATACTAGAAGACATATAAAACCTGATGGGAAACATATTTGTGTTCAATCAACACATGTGTAAGATCATTCTTGCAATACATTTGTTGTGTCTTTTCTATTGTTTAAAAATCCATTATTTAATTTTTAATTTTTAAGTTGTTAACATAATCACACTTAGTAGCCCAATTTGTGTTGGGTAAAACCACTTACATGGCTACAATCTTTTTAGCCTATTTAGGTTGTATTAATCATTTTTATAGATTTAAAAATCTACTAATAGTCATCAAAATAATGAGTAATATCCGTGTTGCACTTAAGGGCTACCATCTCATTAGTTAACACCATTTGTTAATCTTAACTATGAAAAAAAATTTCCACTAACGAAAAGTTTACTATACACTATGGGGTGACCATTCTCATCACACCAATATTAGGATTCCTCCAAAATTTTACTATAATTTATAAATCGTCATTTAAATTTTTCGTTAAAATTTGAATAAAAGAATTCACCATATAAATAAAAACATTTATCAAATTTTTATTTATTTATATTGTTTAATTTTTATAAAGAAATATGATTTTTATTATTCAATTATCATAATATCTATTTCCTCAAAAATATTGAGGATTCTAAATTTTAATCACCAATGTCAATCTCTATACACTATGGATCCTTTCTTCATTGACATTGCTATGCCTTATGACTTCATGGTTTGACATTGATTGTCATGATCTCTAAATCTAATCGATGCCTACCATGTGAAAGATCCCACACTTGAAAAGAAGATCCCATGCAATCTTTTATAAAATTCGATGGGCTCATTGTAAACATAAGATAAATTATCTAAAAGTTGCAACCTCTGCTAATTTGTTTTTATTAGTTTTTTGTAGGTATTAATGACTCAATTATCGGCTTGCTTCTTCAAATGACATCTCTTTTCACTTGGATGGAGTTCATTGTAAATGAGTCTCTAAATCCTCTAAACTAAAGCTATTCTCGTACTCAGCACGAAAATAGCTTGACTATTGACAATATGCAGTAGTTATTTGAGGAAGATAAGATTAACCAGATGGCCAGCCTTCTAGTCAAAATTAATAGCAGGATATTCGACTTGAAAAAGAGCATGAAGACAAATTAAGTTTGTTTGTCTCGATCCCATAGACTATTTAATCTTGTGGATGTTATTCAAATATTTCATTCATTTATTCGTTGGATAGTACATAATAATGCATTGTCTTGTTGGTCCCAAGCATGCTACACTGATTGCACAAACAGAAGTAATATAAAAAGATGAAGGAATGGGTGGTGTGTGAAATTTTTTCACATATATCAATTGAATTTCACTAATTAATGCTTTCCTCAATCCTTATTGGGTGGATTTTCATCTTTAAAATTTATCATCTTAGCTCTTTTGGCACATGCAAAATAAGGGTATTGCATGTTGGTCTTCACAAAATTGTCCCAATCTCCTTTCATATATTGGGAATGAACTATTATTGCATGGGAATGAATTGGCCATTGATATATCACGGGCACCTCACTCAAGTGAAAATATTCCATTGTAAAAGTTCTCTCCAGTTCTATTCAAGCAAAAATATTATATCATTAAATTTCTCTCCATTTTTGTTCAAGCAAAAGTATTCCATCATAAAAGTTCTCTCCAATTCTATTCAAAGTGAAAGATTGTTATAAAAAATAAATAGATTGGAATCTCCACCATCACTCATCAAAACCTCTATGTAGTGCAAATTTCTCCAAAATCAAATCAATGTTTGGTCGTAGGTGATGCCATTGGGGGGGAGTGTGCATGCCAATGACACCACCTAGTGGCTAGATCCTAGATGTAAGTCATTCTAGCATAAGCAAGTCCTGGTAGGAAAAACATAAGACCTCTAGGCATTAGCAAGTCCATTAGGCATTCTATGTATACATATTTAAGTCTTGGCATAAGCAAGTCCTAAGAGGCAAAATCTAAGACCTCTAGGCATTAGTAAGTCCTTCTGGCATAAGCAAGTCCTAATAGGAAAAATATAAGACCTTTAGGCATTAGCAAGTCCTTTGGATATATTCAAGTCCCAATAGGCATAAGCAAGTCCATTAGGCATTTTATGTATAAGTCCTACATGTATTTATTAAAATTCTTCTCTCTATAAATCTTCCAATTGTAAAAGCATTGTATTAAGTCCTACAGGAACATTGTATTATGTCCTACGAGCACATTGTATTAAGTCCTATTGACACTATGTAATGAACCTAGGGTGGGGCTGATTTGAGGAGACCCAAGCTCCAATAAAAATATTTATAAGACCTCATAAGTAGCATCATTTTTAAAACACTAGGATTATAAATTATGACAAGACTTTCATGTAGTCTGAAATACATGACTTTCATTTTGGCATATATTTGTCTCCATATTTATCACTATCAAAGAAGACCTACCTTATTGGGGTACTTAATTTTTTCTTTTATGGAAATTGACATGTGATGCCTCCTATTAACATTAAGGGGGGTGTTAGAACATAATGTTATTAGGGGTCATACCCTTATAACATTTATATTGTTAGTTTTAAGATCAAAAATTAAATAAGCAGATATGGAACAATTTCAAACAATTTAACACAGCATATACCCTGGGAAAACCCTCCAACTTGAGGGAGAAAAACCTAGCAACAATATATCACTTATATATTGAATAACAAACAAAAATTTGCTTTACAATGAGGCCAATCACAAGGCTAAATTAACAACACCACACTTGATGCAATCTCAAGAGAAATAATATTGAACTCCTTGTATGATGATATTGACCTTCTTGAAGAATAATTTCGATCTGCAATATCGAACTCTTTGTTGTAGGTGACTCGCACTTGCTTGAATGGAATGAATGAATATATCAAGGAATGAGTAGTGCCTCTATTATATACCATTCAATAGGTCCTTCTTTAGCCAATGTGACTTCACAAGATAAGTCGGCCTCAAGAAAGACGTGTCTCTCCAAAAGGTGGAGAACTTTATTTATGTCAGCTACAATGAATAAACATATGATTACAAATGAATGGAGGTGACTCTTCATAAATTGACCTCAATAAATAAATAGCCAATCGGCTATATTTAATTTATTGTTTATTAATATCACCGCTAGAAGTATGAGGCCCGCAGCTACACATCAGCACTCCCTCTTAGCTAGGGAGGAATACTTCCAGATATCCAAGTCATGGAGTCTCTCAACATGACACCCACAATGGCTACACCCATTTGTGGAAAAGAGCTCATCACAAAGTCACTCAACATGATATCGTCCACCATGGCTACTCCCATGTATGGAAAGAAACATGTGCACAAGTTCCCATCATGGAGTCACTCAACGTGATGTTGTCATGGAGTCTCTCAACATGACGTCCACCATGGCTACTCCCAAAGGGTGGATAAACACAAGTACAAGGGAATCATCACGGAGTCTCTCAACGTGATGTTTTCATGGAGTCACTCAACATGACATCCACCATGGCTACTCCTAGAGGGTGGAACAAGGGCTTTCACCTCAAATTTCTCTATCACAGAGAAAGATGCATTAACAAGGGCTTACACCTCAAATTTCTATGTCTCAAAGAAAAATGCATTAACAAGGGATTTCACCTCAAATTTCTCTATCACAAAGAAAGATGCATTAAAGAAAATCACAAGAGATCACTGATGTTGAGTCTCCCTCTCAGCAAGGGCTTCATTCTCCACAAATCCAAGCTTGTCTTGAAAATGCACAAAATTCACTCTAGAGAGAGGCTTGGTGAGAATATCAGTCTTCTGCTCATCAGTGCAAATAAATCCTCAATTGAATAGCTTTCCTCAATAACATATCTCTGATGTAGTGGTATTTGATCTCAACATGTTTTGCTCTGTCATGAAACATAGGATCGACAGATAGCTTCACATAGCTTTGATTATCACAATGAATAACAGTTAGCTCCAATGATTGTCCAAAAAATCCTGCAAGGAGCTTCTAAAGCCACACTGCTTCTCGAGCTACTACACATGTTGCAATATACTCTGCCTTTGCAGTGCTTAGTGCCGCCAAAGACTACTTCCTGCTACACCAAGCAATCATCCCAGACCCCAAACTAAAGCAACATCCAGAGGTGCTCTTCCGATCAGCCACATTTCCTACCCAATCAAAATCAGAATATCCTTGCAGCTTTAGGTCTACACTTGAAGTATATTTCAAGCCATATCCAACTGTGCCACATAAGTATCTCAAGATATGCTTAGTTGCAACTAGATGAATAAACTAAGTGCACTCACTGCATAGCAAATATCTAGTCTAGTATTGACTAGATACATCAACAATCCAATCAATTATTTGTATATAGTAGGATCTACCAGATCTAAACTAGTTGTAGACTCACTTAACTTCTTCAAATTGGTTTCCATCGGTGTAGACATGGATTTGCAATCCATCATCCCAAATCTCTTCAAGATGTCTATGGTATATTTTCCTTGACTCACAATGATCTCCTTCGGTCTCTGCCACACTTCCAATCCTAGGAAGTAATGCATATATCCTAGATCCTTCATCTCAAATTTAGAAGCTAACTCCTTGCATTTGATAATGAGATATTCTGCTCCAGTAAGAAATAGATCATCATCATAAAGAACCAAGATTAATGCCTCACAATCAACTACCTTGAAGTAAAGATTTGAATCAGCATCATTCTTGGAGAATCCCAAGCTCATCAAGTATCGATCAATCCTCTCATACCAAGCACGAGGAGCCTTCTTAAGGCCATACAAAGCCTTCTTCAATTTACAAACAGGAGACTCCTTCCCATGAATCACAAAGTCGTCAGGTTGCTCAATGTATACTTCTTCTTCAATTACACCATTAAGAGATGTTGTCTTCACGTCCATCTGATGTAACTTCCATCCCTTAGCTGCTACAATAGCACTGATGGTCTTGATGGATGTATAACAAGCAACCGGAGCAAAATTTTCTTCATAATCTATTCCCTCTTTTTGAGAGAATCCTCTAGCCACAAATCTAGCTTTGTACTTCTCAATGCTTCCATCAGTCGCATGCTTGATCTTGAAGAGCCATTTAGAAGCTACAACGGATTTCCCTTCAGGTCTTCGAACAATATCCCAAACATTATTCTTGATAATGGATTGATATTCTTCAGCCATAGCATCTCTCTATACTTGCTGACTTGATGCTTCCTCAACACTGGAAGGGTTAGACTCAATGATATGACTCATTAATGCCACATAGCCTAGAAACTTCTGTGGTATTTTGCTTTCTTTGAATGTGCCTCTAGGAGTTGCAAACTTTTCTTCCTCCTGCACAGTTTTCCTAGCCCATAGAGGTCTCTTACAACCTATGACAATGTCTCTTGGCCCATCAATTGGTTCCAAAGGCTCAACTGGATCAATATCTTCTTCCAGTTCAATAGACTCCCTCTGAATCTCAGGAGTATGATCAATATCCATGTCCTAAGGAGTCTCCTGATCTTCATTATCTATCTCCATGTGTGAACCTTTAGATCTTTTGAATGCAACATCTTCTTCAAAAGTGACATCCTTGTTGATCTCTATTTGTTTCTGACCTACAATGTAAATCATGTAAGCTTTTGAAGATTCACAGTAACCCACAAATATTCATTTCTTTCCAAATGGTTCTAACTTAGTCCTCTTATCTTTAGGCATATGAATATAAATAGGACAACCAAAGATTCTCAAGTGACTAACCTCAGGCTTCACACCTGTGAAGGCTTCTTCAGGAGTCATATTCTCCAAAATACAATGAGGGCTCTGATTATGAATATACACTGCAGTTCTAGATGCTTTTGCCCAAAGGAAGGTTTGCAAGTCTTGATCATGGATCATAGCTTTGGTTGCCTCAACAATGGATCTATTCTTCCTTTCTACAACTTTGTTTTGTTGTGGATTGTAAGGAACACAAAACTCCCTCTTAATCCCTACTTCGATACAAAAGTTACGGAAGCCTCCAGAGGTGTATTCTCCTCTATTGTCAGATCTCGGAACTTTGATTCTCTTTCTTGACAAATTCTCTACTTGAGCCTTAAATTCTTTGAATTTCTCAAGTACTTCATCAGATTCCTTAGTCTTTAAGAAATAAATTCAAGTCTTTCTAGAGTAGTCATCAATGAAAATTACATAATACCAAAAACCACTCAAAGATGCAACAGACATTGGACCACACAAATCAGAATGAACAAGATCTAGAATACATTTTGATCTATTTTCACTACTATGAAAAGGACCTTTAGTATTCTTACCCAATGTGCATCCTCTGCAAGTACCATCATGCTCTTGACTAAGTTTTGGAAGGCCAGTGACTATCTTCTCCATTGATGGAAGAGATCTGAAATGGAAGTGAGCAAGTATTCTATGCCAAAGCTTGCTTGAACTGGTGGAGTCATGCAACAATGCCTACATTGGACGAATGGAAAGTCTATAAAGACTCTCTTTCCGAACACCAATCACACGGGTTGTCTCAATGCTAGAGTTCTTTGGCCAAGCAAGAAATTTTCCCTTAGAAAATGTAACTTGATACCCTTTATCCTCCAAAGCTGAAATTGATACAAGGTTCCTCTTGATACCTGGTACAAATAGAACATCACTCAAATGAAGAGATATGTCATAATCTAGGTGAAGAGAGGATGCTCCAGCACCTTTCACTAAATAACAAGCATCGTCTCTGATTATTACTTGAATGTTGGTTTCTCTCTCTGCCAAATCTAAAAGATGCTCTCTAAATCTGGTAATGTGTCAAGAAGCACCACTACCAATCAACCATGTGCTGCTATCGGTTGGAACATTGCTTGATAGGGCAGAGATAAATAGAAATCCACTTGAATTATCTCTTGAATCCTTCTAAGGAGAGACATCATCCACATCTGTAGTAGAAGCATGTTGCTTTGGTCTTGTTGCACAATCTCTAGCATAGTGACCAAACTTGTCACATCTGAAGCACTGTATATGGGAGAGATCCTTCTTCTTTGATTCAAGAGCAGCATCTGATTTCATGTCTCTATTCCTCTTGAAGTTACCTTTTCTCCCTTCTCTCCCTTACTTCTTTGAAGTTTGAGCAAAAAGAACATGATTGTCTTCATTGTGAGAACTTCGACCACTACTCCTTGCTGCCAACCTTGATTCCTCTTGAATGCAATCTACCCTAAGATGATCAAACTTAGGTAGCTTAGATCTTCCACTTATACTTTGGATAAAAGGCTCCCAAGATTGAGGAAGACCGTTAAGCGCCAACATGACTAAGTCTCGATCGTCAATTATGTCTCTAATGGCATAGAGTTGATCCTTCAACTCAGTGATCTTCATAAAGAAGGAGATGATTGAATCTCCTTTCGCCATCTTGATGTGATGTAGTTGTTGCCTCAATGCAAGAGCTCGACTGGTTTTATTGATCTCATACAATCCCTCCAAAGTCTTGAACATCTCTCTAGTTGTCTTCAATTTGGAGATAATAGGCACAAGGTGATCCTTCACAAAATAAATAAATATCTTCTTGGCCTTTGTGCCATTCTTCCTCCATTGTGTCTTCTCATTCTCATTGGAAGGCTTGGGTACTTTGCTTTGCACTAACTTAAGAATCTCATTTTCTTCCAATGCAATAAGAACTCTAAACTTCCAAGAGGTGAAGTTAGAGGCACCTTCGAGTCTATCTTCAACCTTGAGACTGTTCACCATTTTTGAAGATAAGATAGACACACTAAGATGAGAATAAGAGAGAAAGATCATGCTGCTTATAGAAATCTGATCACAATCTTGCTTAAACCCGCTCTGATACCATGTTAGTTTTAAGATCAGAAATTAAATAAGCAGATATGGAACAATTTCAAACAATTTAACACAGCATATACCCTAGGAAAACCCTCCAACTTAAGGGAGAAAAAACTAGCAACAATATATCACTTATATATTGAATAACGAACAACAATTTTCTTTACAATGAGGCCAATCACAAGGCCAAATTAACAATGCCACACTTGATGCAATCTCAAGAGAAATAATATCGAACTCTTTGTTGTAGGTGATTTGCACTTGCTTGAATGGAATGAATGAATATATCAAGGAACGAGTAGCACCTCTATTATATACCATTCGATAGGTCCTTCTTTAACCAATGTGACTTTACAAAATAAGTCAGCCTCAAGAAAGACGTGTCTCTCCAAAAGGTGGAGAACTTTATTTATGTCGACTACAATGAATAAACATATGATTACAAATGAATGGAGGTGACTTCATAAATCGACCTCAATAAATAAATAGCCAATCGACTATATTTAATTTATTGTTTATTAATATCACCACTGGAAGTATGAGGCCCATGGCTACACCTCAACATATATAATGTTCAAATATAAGGTTATTAAACCTTATATATTATATGCTTTATTAAGCCCATGCCTTTGAAATAATTATAATCTAATAAATATTAGATTATTAATTATTTATGAGTGGTTATTTTGAATAGGTGTGACTAGTACCCCTTAAGGTATTATGTCACCCTTTCTCCTATATTTAAGGAGGTTCCCTCTCATTCGAGAAGTGTAGAAGTTGGAGATTGATATTGAATTCTATCACTATGCACATGAGGTATTATTGGCCATGTCGAAGTATAAAGAAGTGTTCCCCAAGTTCGATCTATGTTATAATAGACCATTATTATAAGTTTTTTAATAAAATGATGCTTTATAGAGTTTTTACCCAAAATGGTTTTCCCCATGTATATCTTGTGTAATGTGTAAAAACTATGCTTTTATGATTCTCATTTTATTTATTTTATTTCTTGTTTATAATGATTAGTATCCTAAGATCTTAATTTCTAACAAGAACTCCTCTTTCACATAGAACCCTTGAATACACCTACTAAGTTTGGCTTGCACTAGAACTTTTTTGGGAAAATAAATGAAATGAAAGGTCACAAGTTAGAGAATGAGCTCATAAGTTTGAGTTGCAATTCCTTTGACACCCTTGAGGACTTCTTAAAAAAATTCAAATCACTAAGGTTGTAGTTGAAAGAATGTGGAATAGAGAAAAAAGGGGATCAACTAGTTCTTTCTATACTCTCCAAATTAGGTTCTGACTATTCTAAGTTTGTATCTACCTTCTACTCCACCAGAAGGGCTCTTGTAATCATTTATAATATGTCTTCTCTAGATAATTTCATAACTGACTTGACTAGCAAGTAGGATAAATTAATACAGACAAGCACATTGAAGTCTTCAAAACCACAAGCCCTCATTGCTAGGAATGGGAAACAATAGGCTTCAAACAATAAAGGGGAGAAGAAAACACTAAGAAGGATGAGGAGACCAAAAAGGATCAAAAATTTGAATTCTCTGAAACCAACATTGAAACTTTTTCAAACCAAGGGAAACCTAAGAAAGAAAATTTTAAGTGTTTCTCTTGAAAAAATGGGAATGATGAGCACAAATGTATGAAAAGTAGATAGACCATATATCACACCTTCTTGAGAAGCACAACACAAGGGTCCCTAGATCTATCAAAGATGCTCATCAACTCAAGAATCTGTTAAGGAAAAGAAAAAATGTAAAGGTAAATCTAAGGGAAAGATTCTACTTGCCACTACATCATCATCGACTTCTCCTTGGATCATTGAGTCAAGTGCCTCACACCACATGGGTTCTTCATAGGTTGAATTTTCTTCCTTAGAGCCAAGTATAGCAGGTCTATTATCTCTTTGGATGATGACACTCTAGCATTGGTTATAGGGAGAGGGTCTATTGAAGTTTAAGGTGGAAATTCACAAATGTTTTAAATGTACCTTCTCTTTCAGTTGATCTCCTATCAATCTATTAGACTACACACGATGGTGCAAAATAGATTATTTTCACATATAATTCAATACTTATTAGAGACTTGTAGAGTAGAGAGCTTATTGCAATCAGTACAATTGATCATGCCTCTTGATTATATGCCTTCTCACATCTTTCTCTAGATTGTTCTAGACTCTCTTGAATCTTGAGTGGATCAGACTCTTGAGGAGAAGTTTGGTCACTTGAATCTATGTCTATTCCAATCCACCTTGGTTCATGAGACTTGTATTGATTTTTCATCTCCTCCACCTCCTGCATATTCAAAAATCAATGAGATGAGATGAGATGTTACTAGTATTTCAATTCTAGATTTATGGGATGATTCTTTGCTAGATATTGCAGAGTTTTTTGTTGAGTCATATATTGCATATTTGGAGGGAACTATTGAGGATATTCATATTCTCTTTCATGTTAGATCTTATGGGGTTGTATCCTCTTCTTAAGATGTCAAGGGAGGATATTTATACCATCTTATTCTTTCTCCACATTTGTCACAGTTTGGCATTGGTATGGATATCCTTAAGCATCATTTGGAAGAGCTACTTGCATGTTTGGATCATGTTCTACATTTGTATCTACAAGGTTTTGGATCATCACCTTCATTAGTGTGTCTTGGAACACCTACCCTTATTGTGGCATATTTTAGCATCAACATAGGGACACATAAGTAGAGTTCAGAGAATTCATGCATTTTGATCTTTCTTCCCTTATCTCTCCTCTTGGAGATGAATTTTCTTCTACATTTGCCATTAGATTTGTTTCTTCCTAAGGGTAGGAACATTGGTTGCAAATTTTGGATCATCTTCAATGTTTTCATGTTTTCACTTTTGGCATAGGAGCTACTTTCTATGGGGGGGTCATGATTGTACTTGTGTGACTAAAGAAATCCTTGGGGGGTCATGTTGAGTCCCACATTCTTTTTTCACATGTACACATTTATTTTTTTCTCTCTTTTGGGGGCAATTTTGTCCCACTAGATTCTCTCCCTTTCTCCATTTTATAAGAGATTGCATTGTACTTAGGTACCTAATCAAACCTAGTTGTTGCGACCAATATTTCTTTGAGCCCACCAAAGCTATGAAAGGATGGTTGTTAACATAGGAGTTAAGCTTGATTAAGAGTGCTAAGGGTTACATGCTTAATTTTAGCCACATGTTATTTTTAGCCAGCCACTTGATTTTTCAAGCTAATTCTAAATTAAGTGGTTACATGCCTATTTTTAGGCACCACTATTTTTGGACAATTGTTACTCTATATGTACTCCATATTGTGAGTTAATTCACCATTCCATGCAGCTAAATTGCTTTGCATATTTTAGTTTTTTAATCTCACAGGTAGGAATGTGTGTTTATATTATGTGGTACATTAGTATAAGAATTCATTCTAGGGATCTTGACAATTTCTACAATGTATATGTTTTAAATGCATTCAAATAACTAATGAAACACTTTCTCCTTCCTTAATGTGCAAAGAAGTATATTATGTGGGAGGATGGTATCAACATAGGATAGAAAAAACATAAAGAGAGTTGATAAGACCATGAAACATGTCATGAATGCAAATCCATTGTGTTTTTTTTAATTTCATTGCCATAATTTATGTTGTGCAACTATAAATATTGATTCTTTTAACTACCTAAAATAGTGTCATCACTTTTACCTAGTGTGATTTAAGGTGGTGTTACATATAACCATGGTTACATTATGGTCTTATATTTGCATTCTCTCTTTCAACCTTAAGTTAGGGTACAATGCTAAGTTTGTGAGGTGCACGAATCCAAGTGGAGAAATAAATTTTAAATGCGACAAACCTCACATGTATGTAGGTTTCTTGAGTTATTCTTATAGCCAATCATTTAGGACTATTATCCTTTAATTTTGCAATTGGCAATAGGCATTTTAATGAGGATTTCTCTTTCATATGCATATGTTTTAAATATCAAACTTGGTATTGGAATAATGTCTTGAAAAGTGGCCCACTAAAATTTCTTGAAGAAAAGGTACACCACATTGGTGATTGTTTTCAATGGTTAATAAAGTAATCATTAAGGCTTTATAAGGACGTTTACTTTAGTCCACTCTTTCTCATTACTAAGTACTTGGATGAATCTCCCTTTGACAATATTTATGGACCATTAAGGCACCTGACCAAAATGAGATCTTTCAAAATTATTGTGAGGATAGGAGTTGGGAAGTTAGCACCTATTAGTTTTGTAAAATTATCTTTGATGGGTACCAAATGGTAGAGCATATATAAGAGTTTTGGGTGAGTTATAATTTCACTGAATACTTATCATTTTAGGGTTTGACAGTGCTTTTTAAGCTTCATGTTTTGAATAAGAGTATTAGAGTCATATTTTTTTAGAGAGGAAATTTTCCCTATATCTTGTTAGCAATATTTTAGGAATAGAGGTGAATTTTCTAAAGCAAATGTATTGGTGAAGATTTGCTTATCAATTTGACTATGATCTAGATCAGTAATATGATATTTTTATCATTTTTTATAAAGAATATTCTCAATGAAACTACCTAGAGATGACATGAACAAGGACTATATATGAACCTCAAGGAAAACATAACAATAAAGGAGATATCAAATTGTGTGTGAGATAGACAAGTCTTCCCACCAAGAACTTTAAGAGTTTTGAATCAACCAAAGAGGATCTTTCACAATAGAAACTTGAAGCTAAGTACTAATAGGTAAATAAGTGAGGATTGGATTACAATCCTAAAGGAAAAACATCTACAAAATATCCAAGGCGTACTTTGGCTATGATATAAAAATACCAACTACACTTTAAGATAAGTTAATTTTGATATGGAATCATGAAGCTTGTATGAAAGCTCTTGAATAAGATAGGGCAAGGTTCCCATTATGATCATGTTCATCAACATAGAACACAACTATGAGAACATAACCATCTTGATGGCTCAACTAGAGATCATAGCCACATTCATACTAAATAAATCCTCTAGAAATGAAAAATTATTATCTTAGAATATTGTTCCTTAGGAGTTTTCTTAATATCAATAAGATAGACTAGAAATTTCTACAATGACTAACTATAAATTGCAGGGTTTGGAGGAAGAATTGACATATTTTCAAGTAGTGTTCCACAAGCCCATAGGGATACCACTAAGAAGCAAGTGAAGCATGAGATTCAACTCTTACATGAATCTCCTCTACCAAACACCATCTTGTATCAACAATCACTTAACTAGAGAAAGATAAGGCCAAGAAACAACTTCAAGAGCTATTGGATAAAAGGGTCACTATCACAAGTACTTCACCATGAAATTCATCTATTGTGACATTGATCTAAAAACTTGATTGATACATTGAAATCTTGTGGATTTACCAATTGGGCACCTTTGCAAGAGGCTACAAGTACACTAGCAACAAGGTTTAGGTCACATGTAGCAATACTACAAATTTTCATAGAGCTAATACATGTATTTTTTTTATTTGTTATAGGTTTCAATTAATGCACAAGATCTTAGTGATTGTACAATATCTCAATTACTACATAACAAGATCATAGTTGTGTAAACACTAATGTTATACAATATCTTAGCAGTTGCACAAGATTTCATAGTTGTATCCTTAGTTGTTGTAACCCCACTTATTTGTTGCTCAAGAGGACATGGTTGCTACACAACTATAAGAATTTAAAAAGGAAGTTTGTTCCTTTATAGAGGTTTTTTATTTCATAAATGGGTCATTTTTTTTGTTGTCCCATGCTAGCTGGCATCAAGGGAGAAATCATTCTTGGTGGTTTATTTTCTCTAATCCATGACCATTCACCTCACCATGGAACCATGGTGGTTTATGTCTATTTAGCAAGCGTTAATCATTTTATTTTCTCTAATGGAAATCATAGACCTAAATCGAAGGAAAATAAGTATCGTATTAGTATTTGGATGGTGAGGCAATTACACAAATGCATCTGTTGCAATCCCAAATTGATATAACTTCCACTGATGGTAAAAATGTGGATTTGGAAGAAAACAAACTAAAGAAAACATTAGAGAGTGGGAACTCAATTGAATACCTTTGGTAGTTCATTAGCTATTGTACCATAGCATCTAGAGTTGGATTAAAATAAGAAACTTTCAAATTGTTTATTTGAAGAGAAAGAATAAACAAGTGTTTTAGAGTTGTATAGAGCAAAGTGGAGAAGAAAGGAGACTATATAAATAAAGCATAGCTCCACTAATTCATGTACAAGCACTAAAATAGTGAATGGGGTGCTAAATTGCATACCCTTCCTAGAGTTCACACATTAGATTTTCTTCAAAGGAATTTTGTGTCATTTGGGTTCTTCTCATTATGTCTTTCTATTTGTTTCTATTTTCCATTTTTTAACATTTAATATTGTTGCAAATTGATTGAATCCATTAGTGTGTGCTATTAAGAGTGGTTTTAAACAAGCTACCTAAATAAATGCATCACTAACACCACTTTATGGTTATCAACCCAAAGGTTTATGGATTAGATGCTATAAAAAAGGATGTGTATTGGGGGATGTGCATTTATTATAATGCATTGAAAAAGATCGCTACAAAGAATCATTATCTTATTCCAAGAATAGATGATTTATTTGACCAACTTTAGCATTCCAAATATTTCATTGAATTGGATCTCAAATCTAAGTACCATCAAATTTGTATGAAGAACACTTGGAAGATTACTCTCAAAACAAAGCAATATTTCTATGAATGGTTAATTCTTCCTCTTGGATTATGCAATGCACCTACTACATTTATAAGGCTAATGAATAATGTGTTGATGGATTTCATAGATTCATTTGCCTATGTATTTCTATGATTTCTTAATTTTTAGTGCAATATAGGAAGAATGTCATGTTCACATAAAACAAGTCTTAACAAGTTATAAAAGTAAAACCACTTTTGTGTCATATAAACATTTATGATTTTCGAAAATAATTGTAAGAATACTTAGGACATGTGGTTAGAAGAGGCAAAATTAGAATAGATCTGGCTAATGTGCAATCCACCACAAATTATACACTAAAGAATGCCACAAAAATATGAGTTTTGTAGGTGTTGTTCAATATATGAGGAAAATCATTCTAGCATTCACTTCTATATCCTTACCTCCACAAAAATTTGCAACCATGAGGATTTCTCATAGGGTTAGTGAACATGATAAAGAAACTAAATTGTTGAAATATAAAATTAGGCATGAGCATGTGTATTCTTCCTAATTTGTATTAACCCTTTGAAGTAGAAGTTGTTGCAAGTAAATATCTTATGAGTGTCATATTTCTATAATGATGCAAGAGCATCCAGGGGTACCAAGCAATCCTGCACAACCAAAAATATTTTAAATTTTATGCTTGTGTTTTATTTTGATTTTTGGTTGCAGGTGCAAATTGTTGAAATTTTCAACTCTTCCAGCATAGCAAAATTTGGTGATGCATTGTGAGAAAATCAAATTATTAATTGGTTCATTTTTAAATTGTTTTAAAAGATGTTAATTTTACAAAAAGGAAAATCTTACACCCAAGCTTGGAGTGGGTATTTAATATGCTCCGTAACTCCACTTTGAAATTTGAATTTGTATTTTGTTGCAAGTTGGGACTACAGGCTGTTGAGGGAGAGTGGGAAGAAAAATTTGAATTTCACATTGAATGCATATGTCTAGAAGAGGAAATCTATGCCAAGGAGTAATGAGCATTTTGTTGATGTGCTTTTTATGCACTTCTCAACACAGGTAATGCATAGGTGCATCACCTCTCTTGAAAGACAATCTTCCACAATCAGATTGCAGAACACTATCCTAGGGTCTCTAATGTTAAGTCTTGACAGTGCTTGGAATATCTCAATTGTTTTATGTGATTTGTTGGAATCACAAGGCAGACTTACATAGTTGGATGTGAGATGAACCTCGAAATGGAGTTCAAAGATGGGAAACTAGAGTGTAGTTTGTTGCAAGTTCGAACAACAGTCCAAAACTCCAATGTTGTCTTAAGATTTTGCTTTACAATGTGCAAAGAAACCTTAGCACGAGTTACTTCTTAAAAAAAAAGGGAAAAAAGCAGGGAAGAGAAGAGGTTCCTAGATCTGAAACTAACTATGAATAGTGATCATGGAGGATTCTATTGTTAAGAACTTCCTTCAAATAGAATTTCACTTAACTAGAAAATTCACAGTATCATGAAATTTGTGCTATCTTCTAAGGACTACAAATGTTTTACCATTCATTCACCATAAACATGCATGAACAAAGATAAAAGTTTGGGGCAGCTTTCAATTTAAAGTCCAGACTAACTTTGCACAGCTATCTACCATTAGTAAACAACAAAAAGTATGGACAAGAAAGGCATCAACACAGTAGAAATCTTCATAACCATTGAACAACATTACTAAATCTATCAAAGCAATCTAAGACTATGAAGAACAGCAAAGCAAATCTAACTAAATCATCTAACTATGGGAGATGAATCATGAAACATGCAAATAAACTTAGAAATCCACCAAAGTCAATGTATTTCTATTAAAATTTCTACAGCATGTCTCTACAACAACTCAACTCTCTTTGAAAATGAGAGGATACCCCCTATTTATAATGTCCAAAAATTAGAATGAATGGCCAAGATTGATTTGCATTGTGTGGCCAAGATTCACTACAAACTAGGGTTTTACCTACCTCCCAAATATATTACATTTTAAAATACATTTTGTCCCTTTCCCTATTTTGTCTTCTAGTGGCAACACTGTAGCATTTTGTCTTTTTGTTGATTGTCTTTCCTGCAGCTATTCTGTAAGGAATTCTTCATCAATAATAGGGTTCCCTTCTTGCTTCAATCGGGCAACCTGCCCATCAATCCATTCTTTTGTACGAGCCTCAACAGGCTTGGTCAGAATGTTGAGGTCATCGACTCTTGCTCGTCCCAATCCATTAGTGGTAGTGGTAGATTGCCAACTGCACCATACCGGGGGTCTATCATTGTGCTCTCATATTCTTCTATCTAATCGAGCACTGGGAACAGGTTCACCCTTTTTACAAAGTATGCAGTCATATGCATATAGTGTCTCATCCACACCTCATAGTCATCCTTACAATTGGCCCAGAAATCCTCAACACTATGAAGATGGGCATATTCGTGTCTGAGTGCCTTCCTGATGTGGCCATAGGGGTCCATCCATGGCCGGGCCGTGTGGAGTCTAAAATGACACTCGGCCAATTCGTTTTCTGAGTTTTGAGCACATTGGGAGGTGTGGAGCTTGTACATCCCATGGCCGAAAGAAAGGGAATAAGAAATCCCAGCTAGATGTTTGCTGCTTACGAGGGTGTACACATGTCGTAGCTATCGAGAAATCTCCAAAAATATTATCCGGTCATTGGGGTACCGGGGCAGCTTGTTCGGTCTTTCTAAGAAGCCTTTTGCACGAATGTATGTAAACTTTAGATATTGAATAAACAAAAAGGTATATTGTTTAAGGAAATTAGGAGCACTATGGGAGACTCGTCTCTCGAAGTCACCCCTGAGCAACCTGATGATATGACCCATAAAAGCGTCATTTACCCTGCAGTAGTCCTTCTTGTAGTTCTTGTATTGCAACTGGGGGTACCTATCATAGACTTTTAGCTCCCTGCCTTGTTCTTCATTCGGAGCTCTGAATAAGCCACTATATTGCCTCCGTTCGGCCAAGAAATAGACCAGGTAGGATGTCATGTAGAACTTGGAAGTCTTTTTGACGGCCATGAACTGCTCGTGAAAGTAATCACTTATTATCCCTCCCCAGTACAATGTGGTATCCTCTTTGTCGCGGAGAATCTGTTCAACAAAGTAGACCATCCATTCTTAAAAGTAGGCCGCAATACGAAGGCCCATTACTTTGCTCATAAGGGTTACCAAATCATGATAGTCTTCATAGAAGTCGCTACGAAAGAGCTCTTGGGGAACCTTTACAGTGCTGCCCCTCTTCTCCTTGAGCCAATGTTGATTTATAAGCTTCTTACATTTAATGGGGTCCTCGTCCCACATTGCCTTGCACTCCTCTATGGTTGGAAATTCCATCTCCCCAAAGGTAGGGATATGAAAGTTCTCAGTTATTGCTTGGGCCGACATGCCAGCTAACACGTTTCCATCCTTGTCCACTATTGTTCTGGTTGCCGGCTGGTATGCCTCCCTGCAAGCCATTACTAGTTTGGGGGCGATAAGAGCAAGAGGAAAACATGCAGCTTTGGCTATCCTGCTACTTCTGATCAATCTTGTATTCTTTGTCTTAGGGTTGATCCTGACCCTTTGTATGAATTCATCGATGTCCACATTTCCTACATGTTGGTGTCAGAGACTTCCTTCCAATCTGTGGTAACTTTAGATTGCAACGGTTCCCCTTGGAACTAGTATTTCATTTGGTCTTTGTCTTCTTTTCCACAAGGAGCTTTTCTTGTTTTCTTCCCTTTGTTTTTCTCCGCGACTACCCCCGACGGTCCTGCACCCGATTCCATATATTCTGCACATAAGAGCAAGGTGAGCATAATCAAGCATGAAAACATAAAATGTTAGCCAAATCCCTACAAACGAAGTTAGATTGGATAATTCAGCATTTGAAAATTCTAACAAATAATCCAAGTTGTCGTTTAGCAGTTCTCAGGAGGGAGTTTGGATGGTTCAGACCCCAGGGGTCGGGCTTCCTTGGCCAGAATGTTGTTTTGAAGGGCGAACAGGGCAGGGTGGTCCGCAAGGTTCCACCTACCCTGGGACTTGGCCATATTGGAAGTCTACTAAGTAAAGTGCCCTATTTTGGCACGTGGGTCGAGATTAGTTTGTTAACTAGAGGACATTGGGACCATCCTTGAGGCATTCGGAATCAAGAGGAGGGATGGTTGTTTGGAGTTTTCCATTTGGGAAGGGCCTTGGTGAGATGGCATTCCAGGGACGGAGTCCTGCCAGCGCGGGTCCAGCGAGCCTGGAGGACAGCCGACACAATAGTTTGATAGTTTAAGTATCTTGGGTCGAACAAGGCAAGAAGCTGTGAGATCACCGTTGGAAACGGCGGACAGTGAGCAAAGGTCTGCTAGAGGAAGTTCGAGGGCAAGGGTCCGGCAGGAGGCCTGGCCTAATTTTCTTTGTTTTCGCTGAATGGAGTTCATCGGCCAACAGAGGATCGGGTCCCAAATGTCGAGAAGGTGAAGGCAGCTCTCCCTTTTGCAACGGCTTGGACGAGACGAAGTCCCAACGGCAGAAGTCCGGTAGGTATGATCAGTAAAAGGTTGGGGACACTTGAGTTTTATCGTTTTCGCTCATGCAACCAAAGGATGATCGGAGCTCGAGGAGCAGAAGGCAGCCACCAGAAAGCTGTGAGAAACGGTGGTCCACAAACTGGAGCCCGGAGGGCACTTGGTAAGGTTGTTTCAACTGCAATGAGCAATGAACAGAGGGGTGGGGTCTAGAGGTCGGATGCTTGGAGCCAGAATGTCGTGTGAAAGGGCGAATGATGGGCGGCGTCCCGGGGATGGAATCCCATGGAAACGGATCCAGGCCATGTGAAGGACCACTTCGTTTTAGTTCAAAAGATGACATTCCAATGGCGAAGCACGAAAGTCTTCCCACCAAGGTGGGCCTAAGAGGTAGGTTCGCCGCTCGACAATTCGTTTTGTTTTGCATGTAACGGTGTTAGGAGTCAGCGGGTTCGAGAGTCACAAATTCCTTGACCGAAGAATGGCGTCGAGGGAGTGAGGTTTCGTTAGTGCTTTAAGGGCGATTCATGAAGGTTTCTTAAAATTCTGCCACATAGGTTTTAAACGCCTCATTTTTCTCTATCAAATGTATTCGCTTTTCGTCCTTTTTATCCATTATTCTTGCGCAAAATCACAAAAAAGCACAACAGGAGGGTCGACAGCCAACTTACCGCCGATAGATGCGAAGGACCAACGAAGGGAGGCTACGAGCTCGAGGGCGGCGCGCGACGACTGCTCTAGATCACTCTGATTTGCTCTGGCTATCCTGACATGTGAAAATGATAGGTCAAATTGGCCTATTTATAGAATTTTATGACATTAAATGCCATCAATAAATGCTCGTATGGCTGCCATGGAGTTGGTGAATTTGAAATTTGAAAACGGCCATGAGGGTCTAGAACTCGGAGGTCAAAAGGTCGTGAGCAGATAGCCATTTGAAGTGTGATGGAAAGCCATCGGCGAAGAAAACCCTGGGGTCCAATGGGTGGAACTCCGGCAGAGGACGACCATTTGGGAAGGGAAAATGCATAGTGGAAACCCGGGAAGGGAGATCTGGCAGACCGGGCCCGATGGGTCCCGTGGACGATAGGTGACTTAGTCATTAAAAGCACGAGGAAACGGCGATTAGAATGGCGGGTCCCGAGCTATGGAAGGTCGAGGCCTTTTAGCCGTTTGAGACAGAAAACACAATAGGGAAATCCACCAAAGGAAACCCGACAAGGCGGACTCGGAGGGCGCCAAGGACGCTGGTAGGGGAAAACTGCCAAGGGATCTCCACAAAGGCACCTAACTTAGAAAATTTGAGGGGAATGCAACATGGTCGACTTGAGATGACACTTTGAGGCTCGCTGACCATTTGGGACACCAAACAAAGGGCACACAAAATGAGGCAATGGCAAAAACGACCCGACAAGGTGAAGGAAAGAGAGGGTCCCCATTCCGAACGAGGCGTGTGCGCTGAGGGCACAACACATTTTGAAGGTTTGACCGGCATAATATTAGTTTTGGGAAAAGAGAAAAGATTGTCTGGGTCATAATTGTGAGACCCGGTCTCAATTAAATGGCCATAACTTTCTCATACGGTAGCAAAATTAAGAATTTCAAAATGATCTGGAAAGCTGGAAACGACGCGCACCAAACCAAAAAATTGTTTTAGAAAATTCTAGCAAATGACATAGCGTTGATAGGCAGAAAGTGATGGGTTTTCCTTCTGGTTTAGTGGAGGTTGTTTTGAGAAAGCAATAATGGTTTCTCCTCACACAATTTCTATATTTTGATGCTTGCAATTTAGTGAAGGGGGGCTTTGGAGTGTTAGTGGTTGCATATCCAGATGTTGTTGGAATGATGTTGGAATGTTGAGTTGCAAATTTTTGTATGTGTAAAGCCCATGATGTATGCGAGCATATGAGCTCCATGATTATGTAATTCAATTTTAGATTTTGAAATCAATATATGTTGCAGATTTATCTTCCATATTTCATTGTTAATGTTTATTTGCAGACTTCTGGCATAGTGTTGTATGTATGTTTGGTTTTATATTTGAAAGGGAGAGTATCCCTCTTTCATTACTCGTAAGGATTGGAGTAGAATTAAAGTCATACATTTTTCAGTTTGGGAGATTTTAATGCCAAAAGTTTATTACAAAAAATTGTCAGCAATTTACGAAAAGTTTAATATCTCATGATTTTGGAGGATTGGTGTAAAATCCTCTTGCAAGGGTCTATGGGGTACTATTCCATGCTTGCATGCCAATTTTTGTGTGAATCAAAGAACTTTCAATTTTTTTGCCTTTAGCACCCGATTTGGCACTTCCAAAGTACCAATTTGATCAATTTTATTATGGAAGGGTATTATGAGGGTCATGGAAATTAAATATTAGCTTATATTCCTTCATTAACTATTTATCTATTGCATAAATAATATGGGGGGTATTATGAGGGTCATGGAAATTAAATATTAGTTTTCATTCCTTCATTAACTGTTTATCTATTGCATAAATAATATGGGGGGCGTTTGGAGCATAAAAGAGGCAGAAAATCAAGATTTTAGACATTATAAAATTCCCATAATAGAGAAAAACGCCTCTGAGAGTAAAGACAACACCTGGAAGAGTTAATGGAGGCTAAAAATGTCTTATTTAACGCTGCGTAAACTTAGAATATGGATAGCTATGCTTGGGGGGAGTGGGGCACCCATTCTAGAGCAATAATTGATGATTTGCAATGCATTTTTCAAAGGTTTTTAAAGAAAAACGTGGGAAGAAGTTTGTGAGGAATGGGAAGGAGAAAAATACCTTTGTAGAGGTATTCGTTGGGGGTTTTGGTTGCAGGTTTGAGCAACACCAGTGAAGGAAAGATAAGGCACTAGTGTGTGAGAGGTGCAAAATTTTTGGAGTTGTATGAAGGTCAACAACAAGAGCTTTGGAGCAGCAAGAAGAAGCTACAAGGAGAACATTTATGGAGATTTGATTTTAAAAATCTATTGAGCGGTTTGTATTTGTATAAATTTGAATGAGAGAAGTTTTAAGATTTGATTTGAAATGGTTTTTTTCTTTGTTTAATCTCTGTTGTTTTGTGAGTTGTGGATTGGGGTGGTTTTTGTCTACATATAAGTAGGTAAACCTATTTTTATCATTTAGAAGTTTTTTGATTCAACAGTTAGAGTATATCCAAACTATGATAGAGAATTATATGCATTAGTGGAAGCTATTGAAAAAAGGGGTCATTATTTATTTGGAAAGGAATCTATTGTACATTTTGACCAACAACCTCTACAATATTTGCAATCTCATGGTATATTGTAATAAGCAACTCATTATAAATGGATAGAATTTTTGCAATAATTCCATTTAGTGATCAAATACAAGAAAAGGGAGCATGATTGTACTAAAAAATATGCTATGTAGGCTACCAATCTCAAAAAAAATGTTGATTATAAGCTAACTAGAGCCTTTTACAAAAGAGGCTTATGAGGAGGAACATGCCCAAGATGTGAATTTTGGAGAAAGTTCTAAGAGCAATCAAAACTGAAGAAGACTTATACCTTAAGGAGAGCTTACTCTACGGTTAGGGAGACTATGTTTCAAGGGAACAAAGCCTACTACTTTTAAGGGAGGCAGGTAACTCCAAAGAAATGGGCCATTTTGGTGTTAGTAAAACAATGGCCCATTTACAAAAGTATGTGTTTTGGCCTAAAATGTAACAAAAATATGGCAAGATTTGTTCTATGTTGCAAATTATGTGGTACTAGAAAATATAAGATAAGAAAGAAGGATTATATTTACCTCTTCACGTACCTGCAAGGTCATGGAAAAGGATTTATATGGATTATGTAGGCGGATTGCATATGGGGCATGAATTTGTTTTGTGAAAGATTTAGTAAAATGCGATACTAATTCCATGCAAGAAAACCAACAAAGGAAAAGAAGCAACTAAAATGTTTTTAACTAATGTATGGGTTCATTGTATTTTTTATTAATCTATTGGTGCACTTTTAGATCCAATAGAGAAAAAAATCTTGAACATAAAGTTTTATCTACTTAATGGAATATGATGGAAAATAAGGTCAAGAAGAGTACAACATTTCATCCACAAAAACAAGAGTGGTTAATAGAATTTTGGTACAACTCATAAGGGATTATAACAATAGGTTTCTCAAATCTTGGGATGAGTCTCTAATAGACATATAATAGTCCTACAATAGAGAAATTTACTCTTCAACAATCACTCACCTTTTGAAGCAATTGTGGAGTATTTTCCTTTAAGTCAATTGATGTTACACTAGAACAAAAAAAGGAGCGAGAAGGACAAGATTTGGATTTGATCAAAGCAACAAAATAGTTGAGTAAATTAGTAAAATTCATCTCAAGGTGAAGAAACAACTCAAGAGGACTCAAGAATTAAACAAAAATAGACATTATTAACATAGGAAAGAGCATAAACTCGAGGTAGGAGATAAGATATGGTTTGTAGGCAAGGTAAGATTGCAAGGGAGAGCTAAAAAACCAAACCTATAAGATATGGGCTATTTTCTTACTAGGAGGAAAAAGGTGAGAATGCTCTTAGACTTGATCTACCCTTTTTCATGAATATTTATTCAATGGTGAATTGTTAAAAACTACATCTTTATGAACCTTCTATGTTCAATGTAGAAGAAGAAAAACAAGTGCTACCTTCAATAGATGGGTATTAATCACTAACTAATATTTCTAAAGGATGTAGTGTTAGAAAGAAATACAAGGGTAGTCTATAATAGAACTCAACAATCTTGGAAAGTGGAACTCAAAGGCAAAATGGTGAAGCTAGCAAAGTGGTACTCCAAGGAGAAAGTGGGTGAACTCTTCCCCCACTTATTGTTCAATTAAGCCTTTGTGGAACCAAAAGCCTCTTTAAGAAAGGGTTTGTTATACATAAGGATCTAAGGAAAACCTATTTGAATTATCTTATATTTGTCATTAAAGGAAGTTTATGCATCACTTTAACCCATTAGAAAACACAAATAAGTCAACAAGAATTTGGACATGTAAAGCTTTGTTCTAACACTAGCTCTAGTTGAAAATGTGTGCCACTTGTTGGCAGAGTGAAATCCCTTAACTTCTCCAAGTGAATAGACCAAAATTTCAAGAGAAACACACTTCATCTATATCATCAACTATCAAGATTGTACAAAAAAATAATGGAAGAACTTCGCCATGATACATAGATCATCATGGCTACACAAGATAGAGAAAATAAAATGTACAAATGTGCATGGAAATCTAAAATATTCATCAATATGAGGTTTCCAAGAAAATATCAATTCCCAAAGGAAGTGAGTATGAAACTTTTGGTTCCCTTGAAGTGGTCATTTTTTTTTACGACAATTCCATAGTTGTCATAATGATTATGTAACCACTACTTTTATGAACTAGTGGTTTCTTCATAATTGTTGAAACCTAGATTTTGAAACCAACAATCTAAATTCTCTCATACCAATTTTTCTTCTAAGTCCCTTTAGTGCACAAAGGGATATTTCAATATCTATATAAGAGCACAAGGGGGTTGTGTTGCATCATCAAAGGTTTAATTGTTGTAGTGTTCAAAAATAGAACTAAGATGACAAAGTCATTCGGAGGTTGGCAATGAGCCATTAGAGCAATTATTAGTTGTATCTACTCTTTATTTTGTTACTTTACTAATTAATGACATCTACATTGGCATGCAACTATTGCCACTATAAAAGTTGAGGAAAGAGCTCACAAGAACTAGCTATCTTACAAAACCAAAGAAACCTTCTACAATGATTTCAAAAAAAAAAGCAAGATTGACATTAATAAACTTATAATCCTCACCAACAACAATTGTCTCAAACACTAAGTCTAAGCTCTTATATAGATAAGGAAGAGGCTTTAGGGATAAGATTTGGACATTAATTATACAAAATAAATAATCTATTTAAAAGATAGTTAATTAGTTAAACTAAACTCCAACAGAATATTTAACTAATAAAGCATATCTACTTAAGATAGAATTGTACTATTAATAATAAATATCATGCATGAAACTTTAGGACATCATAATATTATGACAAATGTCTTAATCTTATGATTTAAGACAAAAAGGTCAAAGTACTATGCAAAATTAGTTAAATAAATGTGAACAAGTCTAAAGAAGACAACTTGTTAGTGAATAAAAATTTACACGCTAACACCTCACCTGATGTGTAACCTTGAGAGAAGTACACAAATGCAAAGAAGCAAAGATGGAAATATGGTTCCCAACAACTTGGCTTGATCAACTACCTATGTATAAAAGATCACTCAAAAGATGGAGAAAAGGAGAAAACAATGTAGGAAAACACTCCTGAAAAGAGAGAACATGGAATGGCATAGAAGCCTTCATTAAAGATACACATGAACTCCATGAAGCATGAAGAAGTTGCAAACAATTGCCAAAGTATAATTGCTAGAACCATAAAACCTCTACTAAAATTAGGACAAAGATCAACATCAAAGAAGAACAAATATACATGAGTGTGTAATAAGAATACTTGAACAAGCTCATATGGCTACAAGGAAACAATCTGGTAGTCAATAATACATATGGAACACACAATGTATGAGTGACCTCAAGGACACTGGTCAAACAAAGCACAAATGGCAATTTATGCTACAATCTAGAAGTCTAAAAATTTGGTGCCAACAATCTCAAGAATGTTGAACAACTGAAAAAGATATAAGGTAGACTCCATAAATAAAATGTTGAAGTGTCTATATGGTATGTGTTTCATCACATTGAAGCACGTGCATAACCAACCTCTGCATCTAGTGAGTACATAAGGAAAAAAAAAAACTATGCACATAGCTCACTCCAAAATGAAACCAAGGAAGTATTAGTATAAACAATATGATATCCCCTCAATACTGATAATAGAGAAGTATGGTAGAACCATTAAAACCTATTCTGCCATAATGTAGTGTAAGAAGGGAAAGAAGAAACATCAAAAGGACAAATGCACCTACATCTAAAATAGAGTGTTCTCATACAAGAGACACTCGCATGATGGTAGCACACAACAAACCTCTCATGACATTGATGAAAAGGGTGTGCCCATACAAAACACAATCACATGAATGTTAATATTGTGAATACAAAGTATGCACAAAAACCTCTCATGGCACTTTATAAGTAGTGCAAGCATAACAATGATTCAATAAAATGTGCAAGAGCCAAAACATACATCTACAACGTGTGGCACTTTATTTCAATGTGTTTATAAGTCTAACAATCCAACAAATGGATTTCTTATTATGTTAAAAAAGACCACATGCTAAAAAAAAGTCAACAATTTTTACAAAAAAATTGAAGTCCAAACAAAAAATTAATTACCCCACTGTTTGGTACTTAGAAAGAGGTTTTCAACACATATAAGTGCAATTCCGACATCATGGGTAAAATTTTTCCATAGTCAACAAAAATTGATGGAGGCACTTCAAATAGCAATAACAAGGACCTACAACAAAATTTGAAAAAATTATCAATCACTGTGTAGAACTCAAAAAGAGCTTTTTGACACCTATAAGTTAAGAATTTAGCTCTATAGTCAAAATATATGCCACTTCATAGTTCCCAAAATGAGAATGATGCAACAAAATCTCTAAGAAAATTGATTTATGGAAAAAAGCAAGTCAAAACTAAAAACCATCTTCACTAATGTGAAACGCACGAAATTTTGCCCCATTTCAAAAAATGCTTGAAAACAAACATCATATGAGCAAGAAAATGGTGTTTTTAGTCCAACTACAAACTAGAAAAGTCCATTAGTGAAAGGGCAATAGCATCAACATTAAATTATTTCAATCTCACCAAAATATGCTCAAAATCTTGGGAATATTCCCAAACTATCATTTGTTTTCCAAAAAACAACCTTCTAGTCACAAATCTACCATCGAAAAATTCAAACCCACCTTTGGCAGGCACATGATTGCTTTTCAAAAAAAGAAAAAAAATGTCTATAGAGGCAAACTTGGAGGTGGTGCCACTAAGCCTCATTGGGGTGGAAAGGACTCACGTGTGCCAAGGATCTTACAAAGACAAAGAAACCCTATACAATGAACTAGAATAAAAAAGTGAGATAATCATTAACGAATTAATAACTCTCATCCACAATAATTGTCTCAAACACTAGGTCTATGCTTTTATATAGGTAAAGTAGAGGCTAGAGATAAGGCTTCAAGAGTAATTATTCAAAAGAAAAATTTATTTAGGAGATAATTAAGTATACTCAATTTCCAAGGAGTAATTGTGTAATATGCATATCTAATTAAGCTAAAATTGTACTACTAATATTAAATAGCATGCATAAAATTCAAAGAGTAATTGTGTAATATGCATATCTAATTAAGCTAGAATTGTACTACTAATAATAAATAGCATGCATAAAATTTAGGTCTTAATCTGATGACTTCAGACAAAATGCTCAATGGCCTTATAAACTTAGCTAAATAAGTGTGAACAAGTCCTAAGAGGAAAATTGGTTAGTAAATAACTATTTTCCCACCAATAACTACCAAGTTGGGTTTTTACCCTCTAAGAATTTATAGGATAAAATGTGTTGTGTAGTGAATTCCCTTAAATTTCTGCACTTCTTTTCTAATTTTGCACAACATTCATTCATCTAAGACTGTCAATTTGTTCAAGCAAGCAAAACAATAGTTTAATTTCCTATTCTAGTAATTTCTACAAGATTAATTTGAAAATTTACAAATCTATCATGCACAAATACACTTCTGCCTTAACACATTTAATTCACTATGTGGATCTTTCATTTACGAGTTGTCTAGGGCCCCAAATCAATTGATCTCTAATAGAGGAATGTCAAGATATAAGGAAAGTATAAAATCTAAGACTTAGTCAAATGTTAGAAGCCTACATGTGAGACCAAAGTAAACATCACCATCTATTTTCCATACTGTATGTTGCTTGAGAAGTTAACATAATGGAGTCAATTTTTTTTGTATTTATTCTCACTTGTTGCATCCTAAGAATAGAAAGAGGGGAGCCCCTCAATGGGTGAAGGGTTGAAGTTAAATGAGGTTAGTTATCCCACCAAGTGATATGACATGGTCATAAATGCCTTCAACCTCCTAAAGTTAGTTGAGTGCCTCAACCTACTATGCCTATATATTTAGGGTGATTAAGGTCATGTTAGGAAACCTCCCCAAGAGCTACACATTTTTAAAGGTGCCTGTCAATTTTATCATGTCAATTAAAGGCAATACCATTTCAATGGGACTAATGAAGCATAAACATGGAATGAATTTCTTTTGTCTAATCCATTTTAACTCACTTGAATATCACTACCCAAATAAGTTCACACAAAATACTCTACTCTAATCCACAAATGCACATTAGCCACTTGACTATAAGGGAGAGGACCTTTAGGAGTCAAACAACCTTTAGGATGAGAAGTAAGTATCAACGAACCACTATCATTTGACAAGTCAATTGAGTGCTCTAAACTACTTGTATATTTTTCACTTGATTGGATTAGCCTAATAGCTAAGTGTTCAATTTCTATGGCATTATAATCTAGATATGTTGCCTACTTGCCTAAGATTTGTAAACTGTGTAAATGCATTTATTGTAAACATTATTTAGGGTGTTATTACAACATTATCTTCTACTTTTAGCTTAACCAACGCATCCTCAAGGTCCTTATATTTTGCCTCTATAGTTGCTTCAATACGATTGCACCTATTGAACCTCTTCAAGGGCCATTGTTCTAAAATGTTTAAAAACGAAACATTGTTTTAGCCTAAAGTGTGCATAATATAACCTCAATTATGCCTAATATGACATTTTTTTCCTTTCATCAAAATCTAATAGGCCTTTTGGTTGATTGTGGAGAAGATAGAGGATGATGTAATCTCAATTAATATACAATAGTTCTCCAAGTCTGTATTGTTGTGCAAACAATTGCATCAAAGTTGGCATAGATTGTACTATATGCTTGTCAATTTGCACTATTTGGGCAAATACTTCTTCAGACCTAATTGTTTGTAATTTACCAAGGTTGCTAGAGGTAGAAGTGAGAAATTCCCAACTTCTCATACCATTATCATAAATGCTTCCTCCTTTGGGCTTTGCACACACATTTATGCATACATTCAAAAAATAATTTAAATGTTAATGTGAATATCTCAATGTTATGTAAGAAATTATGACTTGCACAAATTATGAAATTCCAAAGTCCATCCCACTTAACATACCTAATCATCCTTCAAACACGAAATAAGACACCTCATCGTAATTGACCCCTTGTGTTGGAATTGTAACATATGCTACCTCAATTGAGGTTGTCTCCTATTAAGTTTTATGACATAAAAGATGTCAATTAGGGCAATACCCTCAAGCTTGGTTTATGATACTAATGACTTTAACAAGATTATACCCTTGAGGTGGGCTTCTCAAATAAGAGTTAAATGGGACCAAAACCTTGGGTAGGGATTATGATTTACAAGTTCTCAACCAAGAAAATAAACAATTATCAGATATGTATGATCAGTTTCATTTATGACAAACAAGCAAGCAAATAAGCTTCAATTCCATTCTCAGGGGTTGTCTGAAATGCTTCACAATGTAGTGAAGGATCCATTCTTGGAGAAATACAAAAGCTTTGATCAAAGGATTAAATCCAAACCAACAGTTTGGCAAGTGTTGAATCCTTTCTTTGGGAAAACTAAAAGTTCCCACAAAATATCACCTGTGCCAAGATAACATGCTGTGATAACAGTACATAATTGTCTTTTCAAGGTATTCCTATCATATTTATAAAGAAATATCGAGTATATCACTCTAAATAATCAAAGGACTCGGTAATCCCCACCTGCCATGCATTTCAGATAGTTAATGGAATGAGACTAGGGCAACTTAGCTCAAAAAATAATTGTTAATGTGTTTTGGCATAAATCTTATTGATGAACAATATGTTTGATGCTTAATGAAAGGAAAGTTTCTGGATATACACTATCTGGATGTTCAAAAGACAGGTCAAACAAAGATCACTGCACTCGGGCATCCTACCTCCCTGTACAAATGTTCTAATCGTTCTTTGGCTTCAGGAAAATTGCTAGAACACCAATGCTGTAAGGCAAAAATGTTGTCTACAAAAATTCATATTTTAAAAAATTAGCAAATATTACAGAATCAACAATCTCAAAAAGATGTGATAAAAAAGAATGCACCCACACTTAAAAAAAAATCAAGTTTCACTAGGTTTATAGGAGAAAACCAAGACTTGACAAAAACCTGTCCATCTGTTTGCTGCCTCATGAGCAACTTCAATTGCATTTCCTAATAAACATAAAAGTCAGTCAGTTTCACAAGAATTTTCTATCAAAGCATTACCGACATAATGCAAATCCATATAAAAAAGAACACCTAAGTTGTATTAAGATTGCTTAAACATCTATCACACTAAATATGCACATTGAATATTTATGTTGAGAACCTATCTACAAAATTCTCAAAATTGTAGATAAAGAACACTTTGTACGGTGCATTATGATCATAGTTCAATTGATTAAACATAATTATCATTTAAATCCAGGGTCTTTTAACTATTTTTATCAATATGCAAAAATTTTCATTCATATAATAGATAGGGACACTTTTGAAAGTGGTCAATACTTCCATAGTTTCCTTCTACTTGTGATATTCTAGTCATATGTATCTCTGTCTATTTGAAAGCACCTACTAGCTAATCGATCTATGGATGTCCAACATCATACTAGAAAAGCACTGAGCACCAGTCAGACAGTGCCTAGTGCCGAACAATCAGATCTCAGTTCAGCCAGAGAATGCATCATTGCCTTTTGTACTGCTGCCATGTAGGAGAAGCGGTTCCTAGATGTTCCCTTGTTCCCTTACTCATAGGACCCTACAGCAGCACCCCTTGCAGCTTTTGCATTCCACTACAGAGAAAGTTTGAGGGGCTAATTCCCTCAAGGGGTGCAGAGGAGCACCCCATCAATGCAACCACATGCCACTGACAACAACTTCCACATCTGACAACAATTTCCACATGGCATATTGATAACTACCAGAAAAACTGTTTCATCTCCCACAACATTGATTTATTTTCTAAATCTTTTGTATTGATATATGCATATGTATTTCGGCTTGACATTTATACATTTATCTTTTAAGTTTTCTTTGAGATTGTTATGCATAGAAGATTCATAAGAGTTCTGATTTGACTTCTATATCTTTCTTTGATGTCTGACTGACTGTTTATTTCTTCTTTCCAATTCCTGTTCTAAAATTTGTTTCCGAAATAATACATTGAATCCTGCAATTTAGTGTGGTGTCCCTCAAATTGCTCTTGGGATCTGGATCACTAAGAGACTGATCCCACTTAAATCAGCTAATTTTCCATTTGTCCATAAATAGAAACATTATTCTTAAGAAAAAAAACTTGCATTATTATGAAATCAACACATCTTAAATACAGTTTCTATATGTGCATAAATTTTGGAACGTCCTTGGCTACTTGCGTTCCTTTCTTGTATTGACAATGGGCACTAACAAATAAATGAACCCAAACTATAAAAGAAAAATGAAAATGCATATATATTGAAAAAACCCCATTCAACATGCATTGAAAAGCTTAGAATGTGTAACATTATGGAAGGTGCAAAACTATGATAAGTTTGAGCCCCAAAAAAAACTTTGAAGGCCCAAAAATCACAAAGATGTTGATCAATCTTAATGTACTACGCCAATGGAGCCTGCTTAAGCCCATATAGAGAATTTAAAAGCCAGCCAAAGTGGGCTGCTATGGAGAGAAGCAACTAAAAAGTGACCATCTTTGTGGTAGGAACAAAAGTCTCCTCATAGTCTACACCTTCTATTGCAATTAGTCATTGCAACAAGACAAGTCTTGTACTTATCTAAAGTATTGCCAACTCTAAATTTGATCTTGTACGCCCATTTGCATCCAATGGGATTTTCACTTGAAGCCAATCCAACCAACTTTAAGTATGCCACTTCATCAAGACATTATGCACCAGGCCATATCCAATAGTTTTATTTCTCCTCCCTACAACCCCATCCTACTAGGGGTGTATAAGGATGTCAATCATCTCTAAATACACTCCTAACAATTGTCCTAGAGTTGCTTCAAAGTGAATTGCCCCATTATCAAATCCCAATGTCTTGATTTGACTATCTTTTAAATTTTCAACCAATGTTTTGAACTTAACAATGGTTCTAAAGCACTCAAACTTGTTCAAGAGGTATATCCATATTTTTTGAAGAAATCATCAACCAACAATAAAAAGCACCTCGCACCAAGGGTTGTTGATTATATCCAAGATGGCCCACATACATTTGCATAAATGATATCTAAAGCCTCATTTGCATTCAATGAATGGTACTTCTTACATGGTTGTTGTACCCCAAATTAATGTTTTTGCTACACTTAGGCATTTTGAAGAAATGAGTAAAAGTCTTGTTAAAATTGTCAAAAAGGTCAAAATTGGGAATTTGCATGTCTTGCATGAGTGTCAAAAACTCAAAATTTTCAAAATCTAACAATCTAGGTCTGCTCAAAGCGACCAAGTCTACAAAAACTAGATCTCGGTTTTTTGGCCCTAAATTTTAGGAAAATTTCTATTTTTAGAAACTTTCTAAAAATTTGGGTTTTTCTGGGTTTCTTTTCAAATGGATGCTAGCCAAATTTCTAAAAGTAGAAGATTTCTAAAAATAGAAAGTTTGGCTTTTAGGGTTCAAACTGATTTTGATTGGCTTAAAATACTTCCTCATCAGGCTGGTTCAGTCAAAACCATAAAAAGATCAATTTTTCCCTAGTGGGTCTATTCTACTTTTTCATAAGCTTTTTCAAGAGCTCCAAGGTCATTAATGGAGGTTACTCAATTGCTAGGTGTCAGGTTCAAGGTCTCAGGCACTGCTCAGATCAAGAAACTGCAGCGGATGATTGAGGGACGAAGAATGGAGAATGGAAGTTGAAGAATCATGAAAATTGCAAAATTTTGGCTAACTTTGGAAAGTTCAAGCACCCCTACCCAGTCTAGGCGCCTAGGGTTTTGTGCCTTAGAAAAAATTTCATCTCCAACAGTTGAAGCAATGGCAAGCACGTGGAACAAAGGGAAAAGTTGAATTTGCAAAATAAAAACTAACAATGCCAAGCATGGGCGCCCTAGGAGGAGATAGGGGCCCAGTCTTTCAAGAGGTCAAATGATGGAATTCGAGTTTGCTCATCCCAGACAAAGTTGCTCAAAATCCTCCCAGCTCCATATTGAATCCATCAATCAATCATCCAAAATTGAAGATCAAACGGATAAGTCTTGGCAAAGAAGCAGAATGCAAATCATGAAAAACTCAGAAAATAAACTAAGTCTGGGAATTTTGGGCACCCCAGGTAGCCAAGGGTGCCTAGGGTTTTGAGCCATCTAATTCAATGATTAGGGTTTTCTAGATCAGTCAATCTCTTCAAAATTCTGCCAGCTTCACAGTGAATATCTTAGCCAAATCATCAGGCTTGTCAATTGCCAGCAATTTAGATCAAACAGAGGGCATAACATGAGGTTTCAAGTTTAAAGGCTGAAAAAGAGCCAAAAATGGCTAAGGCTGGAGATCTTGGGCACCCTACCAGGAGATAGGTACCCAAGCTTTTGGGTCATCAAATGGATGAATTAGGGTTTAACGCCTCCAGAATGTTTTCTTCATAATTGAAGTAGCTCTCCAACGCAATCATCAACAAACTCATCGGAGTTGGCAATCATCAGATATCGAAGACGGAACAGAGGGATGAAATTGTGCAAGATGAAAATCTCAAGAAATATTTTGTCTAGAAAGTTCAGGAACCCCAGCTAGCCAGGGGCACCCAAGCTTTTAAGGCCCAGAAATCAACTTTTAGGAAATATCACTCCCAGAAGAACCCCCTCAGAATTCACCAAGCTATCCAACGAGTCCATCCATCAGTTCATAAGACGCCTTGATCATCTGGAAACAAGAATTCATCGGAAAGATTGAAAACAATGATAAAACTTCAAAAACATAAAAATGGCTAACACTGGAAGCCATGGGCGCCCCAGGTAACCAGGGGCGCCCATGATTTTGAAGGACCAGATGAAATTTTTACCCAAAGTTGCCTCCAGGATAATATCGTCAGATTCACTCATGCTCTGCAACGGATCAATTGGGTTCACAGCATCAACCTAGCATCTGAAATTCAAAGTCAAACTAAGGTCAAAATCAAGCTAAATTTAGGAAAATTCAAGAAAATGGCTAAGTCCTCCAAGGGCGGCGTCCAAGATTTCATGCCTTCGAGAATTTTTTCAAAATTTCATCTTTCAAGAAAAGAACACAAAAAGAAAGTGTCCACATGCATGCACCTATTTTAGGGTTTCACGGCTCTAAATTCAGGAAGCAAGGCAATTCTCAACCTAAAAACTTATTTAAGGCAGCTTTGTGCATTCATTCTTCATAATTTTTTGCAGGTGACTTCAAGGCAAGAAAGGAGAAACCAAGAATTTTTCCTATTTCAAGATTTGAAGGCTAAAACTTCGAGATTTTTCAAAGTTCATATTTTCTTGATCAGCTCACACAAAGGCTCCTTTTTCTAGGGCATCAATTTTCATCTGGGTCCATCTCAAACGTGATTTTGCACAAAACCCAGCTCTCAACTTTTT
Source organism: Sequoia sempervirens (assembly GCA_007258455.2). Taxonomy (NCBI): domain Eukaryota; kingdom Viridiplantae; phylum Streptophyta; class Pinopsida; order Cupressales; family Cupressaceae; genus Sequoia; species Sequoia sempervirens. Next base: position 74,034,710 of record VDFB02026320.1, read on the forward strand.
TCAGAAAAAAAAAAAACAAAAAACAAAAAAATAAGGGTTTCAGTTTTTCAACCAGCCATCAACAATTTTCAAAAAACGAGCGATCTGGGTCTTCTTGCAACAAAATTCTCTATAAAACCCATATCTCAGGATTTTTTTTTTTGAAAAATCTGCCTGTTTGAAGAAGAAAAATCAGCAAGCTAAATTTAGGGTTTGTGCAAAACTTGTCTAAACATAGTCAAGTTTATAGTCAAACTTCAAGTTTTTCAATATGGAGTACTCGCCCATCGAATTCAAAGCCAAGACAGTGTTGTATCATGATTACATCAAAACTTATGATACTAACTTGCATCATATCAAACCAGTGTTCAATTTGCATGATTTGGAAGACGCGGGAAATGTTGCAGTCAGACATCTTGGTCATTCTAGGTTGTTTGCAGCCTCAGGTCAAACAATGTTCAAAAGTGCTTTTCATCTCAGTTGAAGAACGTGGAAAGGTGTGGTATGAGTAAAAGGACAAGTATTGGAAAAGAGTTGTACAATACTCTTCCATTGAAAAATCAGGAGAAGTGTTAGAAGCATAAAAGCTTCGAAAGATATGTTGAAGCAAGAGGATATATTTATAAAAGGCCATGACTCCAGTTGCAGAGCCTCCGAAATTAGCAAGATTTGATAAAGCAACTGAAGATGTGAAAGATTCTCTAAGTTCAATTGCAGAAGGGAAAGAGATCCTAGAAAAGCAGAATTTTGCTATAGATAGTATTGATGCTCCTAATAGAGATACAGTTTTCAGCTTTTTGCAAGATGTGGTTGAGATTTAAACCAATAGGTTTCTCCCAACTTTCTTCCCATTCTTATCTCATGCTTTCTTTCTATTCTTGTCTCATTCTTATCCACTCTTTGAAGGAGAAAAGAAATCAAGATATAATAGTTGGCACTTCCCTGTTTTTATGCTTTCATATGTTGTTAGATGCTTATCTTGTTTTAGTTTTAGAAATAAAGCTTGCATGTTGGCAAGTCTTTGTTGTAAAAGCAAGGAGATTTTAGGGTTCCCTAGTCCTCTACTTGTGTATAAATAAGGGCAGCCTTTCCCATTTATTTTTAATCGTGCCCGTGATAACAAAACGCTGAGCCTACTAGTGCCTTCTAATTGTTATTCAGTATTGTTCATTTAGTGTAAAAGCAAGCTTGTATGCCTCTTTTAGCCGCAAGTTATTGTTCAGTCCATGTGTTACTTCTGTCAATGTGTTCTAGTTTGATTGCTAAACTGTAAGCCTATTTTGCTACAATCATGTTGTCCCAGAAGTGTTGTGATGAGCCCTACTGGCTCTCAACTTCAAACCCCAATTTTCTTAAGTCTTTAGGTGTTTTTTAAGTTTTTTTAGAGAATTCTTAATAGACAGAAGAGAAGGGGCGCAGCATATTTAAGCTTGTAGATTGAAATATAAAACAATTTCTCACAGAATAGAAATGCAGAAGTTGTTATTATACTGAAACAATAAGATCATGAATAATAGATATACCAGGAAGTCTCCAGTTATTTTATTTAAAACAATAGCCAGCTTGCCAGCCAAGAATGCTGAGAAACTGACAAAATGGATGCCAAACCTCCAGAGCTGACTTCTCCCACTCAGAAACGTGGTACAATGCTCTGGAAATGCAAGACGCCAAAGATGAAGCACAGAAACCAGCAAAGAAGAAGGCGTTTCTTCAATTTCCTTCACACGCCTCTCTCTAGGCACAAATCCCAATGTAGGCCGTACGGCCAAGGAAAGAAAAAGTAGAATCTCTGATGGAAGCTTCTGAAACTGTAGAAGAATGCGCCACCAGGAGGTAACCCTCAATTATTGCACATAACAAGAAATCTCAATGTAAATAATCTCTGTATGAATCTGTAGAACCTCTGGCTGAAGCTCTCAACATGCACTGATTCGATTGATCTTTCACAATCTCAAGAGTGCTCACACTGAAGAGGTATCGTTCTTCAATGGTAGTTTGTTCAAACCCTGATCACAGGAGAATGCACAGGAAAAAATGCTCAAGGCAAAGTGAAATGGTCAAAAGATGATTTTCTATTGCCAGGGAAATGCTTTATACCCAAATGGCACGCATTTCAAGAAAGTACGCCCTTTTTGCATCATTTAAATCTTTTAATAATAATTAAGTCTTTCTCCATAGTTAAGACTTAATACTTGAGCGCACTTTTAATATTTTAAGTCATTTAAAATATTAAATCACCCTTTTGAATAATTTAAGTGATATAAAATATATTAAAGTCGATGTGACTTTAATAAAAGACATTAAATTAATTAATTAACTTAATCACTTAAAAATTCATAACTCGCTCAAAACTCTGAATATTCCTGTGCCGTCAGAAGCTGTGGACTCCTGAAATGCCAACGCTCGCTGTGATCCAATCACTGGCCTCTGAAAACAAGAACAAACAACCTCTCCAGAAAGTACCACTGACCCTCTAACCAATCTGGCTAGCCCACAAGGGTCCAATAAAGGGCTAACACACTGTTCCCGAGAACTGTCTAGCGAGGGGACATCACAGTCCGCCCTCCCCGAATTTGCTTGTCCACAAGCAAACTCAAAGCCGGATGCTGAAGAATACTGTCACTCTCCCACGTCGCATCCTCTGCCGGTAGATCCCTCCACTTAACCAAGTATTCCCTGATAACCCGCCTCCGAAGATGACGCTCTCTGGAGTCCAGAATGGCCTCAGGTATCAAAACCAATTTCCCCTCATCATCCAGGGGTGGCAAATCAATAGAAGGAATTACGTGTTGTCCCAACGCCTTTTTGGTGACATGGAACACGTTGTGAACCCTACACCCCAGAAGATCTAACTCATAAGCCACTTGACCCACACGTCTGACCAACTGAAAGGTCCATAGTATCGCGGCTTAAGTTTCTCGGAGCCCTTCTTACGAAGGGTAGACTGCCTATAAGGCTGAAGCATCAGGTACACCAAATCATCGATCTGAAAGACCGCTCTACTCGTTTCTGATCAGCATATTGCTTCTGCTGATTTTGGGCTTTCTGTATATTCTCTCTAAGTGCCCTCATAATATCCTAGTTCTCCTGTAATAAATCACCAGCACTAGGAACTCTACTGTCACTCAGCAATAAGTCTAGAAAGCTCGGAGCATCATATCCATATAATGCTCGGTAAGGTGTCATCTGGATGCTCATGTGATGGGTGGTATTGTAGCAATACTCACAAAGGTATAACCACCTCACCCATGCCTTCTGCTGCCCTGAACTGTAATTTCGCAAGTACCCTTCCACCCATTTGTTGACTATCTCAGTCTGCCCATCTGTCTGGGGGTGGTAGCTAGTACTCGGAGTGAGCTCTGTCCCGCAAAGTTTGAATAACTCCTGCCAAAAGTTACTCATAAACCTGCTGTCCCTGTCACTGACTATACTAGAGGCAAACCGTGCAGCCTGAATACCTCTCGGAAGAACAAATCTGCCACCTAGGTAGCCATGTGTGTAGTAGTGATTGCGAAGAAGTGTGCATATTTCGTCAATCGATCTACCACCACGAAAATGCTGTCCTTCCCTTGAGCTTTTGGCAAGCCCGTGACGAAGTCCATGGACAAACAATCCCACTTCCTCTTAGGAATAGGAAGCGGCTGGAGTAAACCTGCAGGGTATGTATGCTCTTGCTTGTTCTGCTGACAAACAAGACATTCCCTGACATACTGGAGAACATAAGACTTGAGACCCTTCCAAGAGAATCTCTCCCGTACCTGCCTGTAGGTCTTAAAGTAACCGGGATGTCCTGCCATGGGTGAATCATGGAATGACCTCAATACTCTGTCCCTCATCTCAGAACCTGGGACCAATAAAATCCTCCCTTTGTAGATGATAAGATCATCTACAAGTGAATACCTGTCATCCTGTACTGATCCATCTACTATGCTAGAAGCCCATGGGTCCTTAGCATACTCTGCTACTATCAGATGTCTCCAGTCCTCTGAAACCAGTGTAATAGAACTCAAGTGAGGACAGCGAGATAAAGCATCAGCAACCACATTCTGAGTGCCCTTGACATAGGAGATGTCAAAATCGTAGGACTGAAGCTTGCTGACCCATTTTTGTTGCCTCTCATTAAGGTCTCGCTGCCCAAGAAAATGCTTCAGACTATTATGATCGGTTTTCACAGTGAATTTACTACCAATCAAATACTGCCTGAATTTGGCCATGGCATGCATGATGGCCAACATTTCCTTATCATAGATACTGAAGCTCCGTTCAGGACCTCTTAGCTTCCTGCTCTCGAAAGCTATCGGGTGTCGATCCTGCATGATAACTGCACCAATACCCTCACCACTGGCATCGCAATGTAACTCAAAGGGTTTAGTGAAGTCCGGTAGAGCCAAAACTGGACACGTAGTCATGAGAAGTTTGAACTTCTCAAAGCACGCTTGTGCTAGTGGTGTCCATACAAAAGCACCCTTCTTAGTCAAATCAGTTAGTGGCGCAGCATGCCGCGAGAACCCACTAACAAACCGACGATAGAAGGCACACAATCCTACAAAACCCCTGAGCTGTGTCAAAGTCTCAGGTGTAGGCCAATCGATGATGGCTCGAACCTTCTCTGGATCCATGCTGACTCCTGCACCGCTGATGATGTGTCCCAGATATAAAAGCTCTGCCATGCCTAAAGCACACTTGGACTCCTTGGCATACAAGGACTCCCTGTCAAGTATACTCAGTACCTCATCCAAGTGAACCATGTGTTCCTCCCATGATTTGCTATAAACCAGGATGTCGTCGAAGAACACCAATACAAATTTCCTCAAGTGAGGATGGAAAACCCTGTTCATTGTAGACTGAAACGTGGCTGGAGCATTGGTTAAACCAAATGGCATAACCAAGAAATCATAGTGTCCACAGTGACATCTGAACGCAGTTTTCTCTATGTCCTCTTCTCGGACTCTGATCTGGTGATAACCCTGTCTCAAATCAATCTTTGAGAAGTAGCAAGCTCCATGAAGCTCGTCTATCAACTCATCTATCCGTGGAATAGGATACCTGTTCTTTATTGTTTTCCTGTTGAGCATTCTGTAATCAATACACATCCTGAGTGTACCATCCTTTTTCTTCACCAAAACAACTGATGAAGCAAAGGGTGACTTACTCGGCCTAATGTGCCCCATAGCTAACAGCTCCTTAATAGTTTTTTCAATCTCATCTTTCAAACGCTTGGGGTGCCGGTAAGGAGTAATCATAATCGGTTTGGTGCCCTCATCCAACTCTATAATGTGCTCAATACCTCTATCAGGAGGTCTGCCTGGTGGAATAGCACTGAATACCTTTGCATGTTTGATTCGAAGTTCCTGCACATCTGGATGGTATGAAGAAGCTTGCTGATCCAACTGTGAAGGCATTAGCTTGCACTCAGCAGCCCACTCTACCATATCATTACGAATCAAACGTTCCATTCTACGGAGTGAAATTTCTCTAAGGTTGCTGTCCTTGATGGCTTTTAGAATATGATTTGTGCCATCAACGGTGAATTTCATCTCCATGTCACGCAAATTAAGTGTGAACTCACCTATTGCATGAAGCCACTTCATGCCAAGAACTATATCCGTACCTCCCATGTTTACAACATAAAAATCTGCCTTGAACTCAAAATTGTTAAGTTTCAAAGGCAAGTCACGTATCATCCTCTCACAGTTGAGAGTGTATCCATCTGCAACCTTCACACGTATGCCTTCAGATTGCTGAGTTTGAATTCCCCGTTTCTCTACTAACCGTGAATCGATGAAGTTGTGGGTTGCACCAGTATCTAGAAGAGATATGACCCTTTGACCAGCTAGGATCCCACGGAGTCTGAAAGAACCCTCTTTCTGCATGCTGGGCATATGAGCCTCCTTAAGTTCTGTTTCCACTACAATTTCTGCCTCATTTTCTGACTCTTCTCCATCTGTATCATAGATTGGAGCTTGCTGATCAGAAAAATCAGTCAACACTTCTCCCTCATAAAACCACTCCATGTGCTTGTTTTTCCCTTTAGGTTTGAGGGGGCAGTCATGATTAAAGTCATACGGACCTTTGCAGTAAAAACAGAGTTTTCTTCTTCGTAAATCATTCATGGTTTCTCAATCTAAAGGGGCTGTAAATTTCTTCTTTTGATCAGCATTATCAGCCTTCTTTGGATCTGATTTATTCTCGGTGTAAGAGGTGGTAGGTTTTGAGCCAAATGGCTTACGAGGTGTAGATAGCTCCATGTTGCGAGCTTTCCTCATAGCCTCCTGTAAAGTAGGTGGATCAAATGCTTTTATCCAACCTTTCATGGGCTCGAAAAGACCCTCAATGAACAAGATGATCAGCCTTCTTTATGAGATCCCTGTCACCATAACAGAGTATTTGGAATTCACCAATGTACTATTCCAAGCTACCTAACTGTTTCAGTTGTGCCAAATCTCTGAAGAAAAGCTCAGGATCCCTTCTGTCAAATCTCTCTACCAGTCTATCAGTAAACTCCTGGTACAAGGTAATCTTGTCATGATGAAGAGTAGTCATACCATGAATCCACCAGTCATGTGCCACGCCATCAAGGTGAAGTGCTGCAAAACGAATGGCATCCTCCTCTAGCATGGGGCGTAGTGTCAAGAATGTATCAAGTTTACTAACCCAGGCACGTGCTGTAATTCTACCACTGCCATCATAGTGAACTAAGGTTAGTTTGCTGGTAGCCTGTCTGAGATCATTCTGCTTGTGTCTAGGCCGCCTGTCATTCCTGCCTCTGGTGTGTTCTCTCTTCTGGCTCATGAATCTGTCGAAGTTAAGGTGCTCCTTAACCCTCCGTGGCAAATTATCCCACTCATCATGCATAGCCATAATGTTATCTACAAAATTAATCTCTCCACCCTGTTCAACTTCATCCACTTCCTCAGCATCATCTCTGGTGAATGTAGGACATGTAGCTCTCTCATAGGTACGTGCTGGAGCTATGACTCTATGAGGCTCTCTATGGATACTGCCATCACGATCTGGATCCAAACTATGAGCCCTGTTCATTGTCAAATTTTGAACATTTGTGCTGAGTTGTTGAAGAATAGTCGCCACCTGTTCTTGGCCTACAACCATACCTCTGAGCACGTCTTTAGCCTCTCTGTCCTCATCATCCCAAGGATTCCTGTGAGAACTTTCACCTGCCCTGTTCGCCATATTATCCCAATCTAATTCCTCCTCCTGATCTGCAAATGGAAACGGTGGGAAAGGATTTTGATCACCTCTCTGATTTCTAGGACCCCCTCTGGAATAAAATTTGTCAAAACCCTCTTTGTGTGACTTCATAAATTTCTCAAACCCCACAAGCTGGCAGGATGTGAGCTCTGATACCACTGTGATGAGCCCTGCTGGCTCTCAACTTCAAACCCCAATTTTCTTAAGTCTTTAGGTGTTTTTTAAGTTTTTTTAGAGAATTCTTAATAGACAGAAGAGAAGGGGCGCAGCATATTTAAGCTTGTAGATTGAAATATAAAACAATTTCTCACAGAATAGAAATGCAGAAGTTGTTATTATACTGAAACAATAAGATCATGAATAACAGATATACCAGGAAGTCTCCAGTTATTTTATTTAAAACAATAGCCAGCTTGCCAGCCAAGAATGCTGAGAAACTGACAAAATGGATGCCAAACCTCCAGATCTGACTTCTCCCACTCAGAAACGTGGTACAATGCTCTGGAAATGCAAGACGCCAAAGATGAAGCACAGAAACCAGCAAAGAAGAAGGCGTTTCTTCAATTTCCTTCACACGCCTCTCTCTAGGCACAAATCCCAATGTAGGCCGTACGGCCAAGGAAAGAAAAAGTAGAATCTCTGATGGAAGCTTCTAAAACTGTAGAAGAATGCGCCACCAGGAGGTAACCCTCAATTATTGCACATAACAAGAAATCTCAATGTAAATAATCTCTGTATGAATCTGTAGAACCTCTGGCTGAAGCTCTCAACATGCACTGATTCGATTGATCTTTCACAATCTCAAGAGTGCTCACACTGAAGAGGTATCGTTCTTCAATGGCAGTTTGTTCAAACCCTGATCACAGGAGAATGCACAGGAAAAAATGCTCAAGGCAAAGTGAAATGGTCAAAAGATGATTTTCTATTGCCAGGGAAATGCTTTATACCCAAATGGCACGCATTTCAAGAAAGTACGCCCTTTTTGCATCATTTAAATCTTTTAATAATAATTAAGTCTTTCTCCATAGTTAAGACTTAATACTTGAGCGCACTTTTAATATTTTAAGTCATTTAAAATATTAAATCACCCTTTTGAATAATTTAAGTGATATAAAATATATTAAAGTCGATGTGACTTTAATAAAAGACATTAAATTAATTAATTAACTTAATCACTTAAAAATTCATAACTCGCTCAAAACTCTGAATATTCCTGTGCCGTCAGAAGCTGTGGACTCCTGAAATGCCAACGCTCGCTGTGATCCAATCACTGGCCTCTGAAAACAAGAACAAACAACCTCTCCAGAAAGTACCACTGACCCTCTAACCAATCTGGCTAGCCCACAAGGGTCCAATAAAGGGCTAACACACTGTTCCCGAGAACTGTCTAGTGAGGGGACATCACAAGTGTAATCTTTGTTACTTGAAATTTGAGAAAATAAAATCTTATGCCTACTTTGCTTTGATCTACTATCTCAAATTTCCATCTATGTGTTCTGCTTATATGATCTTTATTTCAGCTTGCATTGAAAGTACAGTAGATGTGCGTTGGAAGAAAGTTTGTTTAAGTATTTATGTCAAAGAATCATTCCTTGTTCGTTTCTAACTCTCAAGCTCTGTGTTTTCTTGAGCAGTTAGAAACGTCATTAGAGTAGGCTTAGTTGTAGTTGAATTTCTAAAAGAGAAAATCTCAACTACGGCGCTTGAGTTTTATAACCTTGTGCTCTTAGCTGAACAAAAAGATTGACAATTAGTTATAGTTTACTTTCTTTAAGCAACATCAGCAAAGAGGGAGCTTCCCCTCCTAATTCGAAGAGCAGTTTATCTGTGCATATCTATATGTTTCTAATTCACATACGAGAGGTGTGAATTGAAACGCCAACAATGGTCCTTGTCATCTTTTTCTAGGGAAAGAGGTGGTCAATCAATTTGTAAGAGAGGACATTTACTATTGGTAAATCCAAGTTACCTGGACCTCTCATCTATAAACTAGCTTTCTAAGTTGAGGATTACTAATAGATTACTAATGGGACCATTGTTCAGTGACAGTCCACCTATCTTTAGCCTTATTGGTCTCATGGGTTGAGGATTCCCCTTAGCCAATTGCATGTATGCTACCATCAACTTCATGTTGAGATGAACCACCATATTTTACAAAGAGAGAATTTCCACATTTGATATCTCCAAGAGGTGAATTTGAGAGTATTTTATTTTCAAGTGTGTAACAGAATATGAAATCCATGGGAAGTACTTGATGAGCGCACAATTATACTGAGAGGGGGGGTGAATCGGTATAACAACAATGTTTTACTTTTCAAAACTTAATCAACCACAACAATAACACACATGCAAGATCTAGCAATTAAAAACATAGGACGAATACACAATTTATGTGAAAACCCTTGCAGAAGAAAACCACGGCAAAATATTGCTTATATATTGATCTACTTTATAGGCACCAACCTACTAGAAATGCCAATCCCCACAGCTAAGCACCAACTCAGCAAGAGACACCAATCTCTTCTAATGAGAAGCACCAATCTCCCGATCTCCTTGGTTAGGAGGCACCAACCTCCAAATGAACAATATGATAATTATTTGAAACTCCTTAGCTGCTCTAATTCACCTTCATAAATCTGCTCACTACTTCATCAAAATCTGCCTTAAGAATCTCCTAAAAATCCTACGTAAATTCTGCCATAAAGCTCTTATAAATCTGCTCATTTGTCTCTTAAAATTCTGCTCATGTCTTCAAAATTCTGCTCTTATATGCTTTTTAAAACTGCTCCTTATTCGAATGATATTCAATGAATTGTTTGCTTTTAAAATAGACTTCACAAACTCTTCAAATACCTTCACCAAGGGGGGCGACTTCATGAAGCAACATGTCTTTTATTAAAGATGTGTAATGTCCCCTTTTCCTAAGTAGTGGTCAGTCGTGGTGGTTAGCCTATCAATTAGGTTCTGGTAGGCTAACACAGTGGATAGGGAGCTCTTTCAGGGGTCTTGTAACCTTTTAGGAAGTATGCATGGCGTTTTAGAAGCTTGGAGCAATCTCCTATTTTTTAGGAAGGGACTGACAGTTAACCTGTGACCAGCCGGAGCTTGTGGAGCCTGGTAGGGGGCCTTATGAGCCATTTCAGATGATTAGAGACAGTTTCCTACTTTTTATGGGAATCCCTACTTTTTAGGAAGAGACTGGCAATTGGCTTGCTTTGTTTAGACATCACCCCGGGATCAGTTGCAGCATCAGTTTCTAGTTGGAGTGATCGGGTGATGGTCTCAACATGAAAGATGAAATATTAAAATGTTAACTTTAATATTTTAATTTAATAAAGTAAAATGATTAATTCTTAAGTCACTTTATAATATTTTAATAAAGTGATTATTTAAAGGGGACTTTATTATTAAAGGTGATATAAGGGTTAAATGGAAATTAATAAAGTGATCTATTTAATGATGCTTTATTAATTTATTATATTAAAAGTGAGACATAAGGACTTTATTAAAAAGGGATTTAAATGATTCTAAAAGTATACTTTATAATATGAGATTTATTTTAAAAAGGGAGATATAAGTGATTTTAAAAGTATACTTTATATTATTAAGTTGTGCGCCAAATTAAAAGAATTAAAAGTAAATTGAATGAAATGGAATTTAAAAGTGAATTTGAGGTGAAATATAAAAGGGCATTTTGGAATTTTGTAATGTCCCCTTCTCATCAGTGAGCAGTGCAGTGGCCCGTCAGCCTATTCTAGATGCCCATAGGCTAGTCGGAGGTAAAATTAGGGTTTCCAGTGTTTGGAGGTTTTTGGCATATTCGGAGCTTTGTACGTTGGAATTTCGAGTTTTGGATTATGGATTCTTTCTGGGTTTTCAAAGAGCTTCGCAGTGATATGACATGCAAATGCATTGGGCAACTTTTCAGAATTTACTATTTTTAGTAAGTTCTATTTTTGGCAATGCTCTGATTGGCAGCAGTCAATGTGCTCTTCTATTTCTAGTAGGGCTGTGAGTATATTTGGTTTTTGGCTTTGAGGTGCATTTTTGGAGGAATGAATTATTTTAAGTCATTAAAGTTTTAATTTCACTTTGGGCCCCTTGGCCTAATGTTATGACTTTAAGTTGTTTTAAAGTGTGGCCTTGGAGGGTGGACACCTCATTATGAGAAAATTAAATATTTTAATAATGTTTATTGGGGCCCCTTGCTTTGGACGCCTAGGAGAAGGTGAATGAAGATTGTTTTAAAAATTAAAATATTCCTAAGAAGCTTGGGCATCCCCTTTTGGAGGGAAATTTTGGAAGCTGAAGAGTCACCTAAACAACTATTTAAGCAGGCCTTTGCTCATTCATTCATCATCCATTGTCTATCATATTGAATTGCTACCGAATTATTTTCAGGCTTATGGCTTCAAGGAATGCATACCTCCTAGCAAGGATTTAGTTTCGTGTTTGAAAGATAACATCTAGTTGGATATGAGACTGCTTCTCATCTAGAGATAGCAGATTGAGCACAATTGTTGGAGATTTTGGCAATAATATTAGTTTTGTGTTTGCTAGTTTGGGCATGGTTGAAGCTAGTTTTCGATTGCAGATCATTGTGTGATTTTTGTTTCATTGTGGGTATTTGCTTATTCAATTTCTATGCTTGAAGCACCCTAATTGCACATTTGCAGATTTTATTACGGAGCATTGAATTTTCTAGAGAGGTCGCCCCTCTCCTTGGGCCGTACCTTCTCTTTGGTTGTGTCTTGGGAATCGTGTTCATCATCTAGAGGTTGTTTTGTGATTGCTTATCCTTTGCATCTTGGTCGCCTTGCACCTAATGTGTGTTGCTTTCAGTTTAGAGTGCATTGTGGGGGGTTTGTTGGAGAAATGAGCATTTTAGTGGTTGTGTAGCTGGCTGGTCTGAATGTCAGTTTGCTGGTTTTTATATCAGACCAAGATATTTCCATTTCATGCTTAAATTCCTTGTTGTTTCTATTCATGATTGTAATTGGAGATATTACAAAAACATTGTATTGAAGTTGGAGAGGATTTCATTGATAAATCATTGTAATAGCTGGTTTCAGTAGTATTGAATCAGCCTCTTTATCTTTTGCATATTTCATTTTGTATCTCATACTCCCGCTGAATAAGTGGTTGAGTTTTCTATTTTTAGTTTGCTTGCTCCCACTGAATAAATGGTTGAGTTTCATTTTCAATAATTGTAATAATTTCCCCCCACTGAATAAGTGGTAGTGCGGAATTCATGGTTGGTTCACCACCTACTCTTTCATTTCCAGCATTGTAATTTCAGTTCAGTTTATTGCTAACGACCCCGATAGCACCATATGCTATCACCTCGCCCACACTGGGATCTTGGTGAACATTCTTAGTGAGGGTTACTTTCAAGTTGATTATCTTTGGAGCTAACGCTAATCATTGGTGCTTGTGCTAGATTTGTTCTGAAAAAATTGAGAAAAAACTAAGGGGAATATTTTAAATTCATTTCATTCATTCAACACTTGGCAAATTTCAAGAGCTTTTGGTTGTGAGAAGAAACAAGGGTTTCTTGCTGTAAATCAATCTTGGAGGACGTAAACTCTCTCAGGTTTAGTGATCTACAAGTGTGCAATACCACCCAAAGATTGCTCTTTAAAGTGGCTTCATTCAGAGGCTACAATTGTGCTTACAAGAAATAGATATTTCAAGATTCTCAGAGGTTCTTTGTTTCAAATCAGAATATATATATATATATATATATATATATATATATATATATATATATATATATGTTGTTATTATCTTTGTTGATCATTGTCTTTAGCAAGCACATGGGGGTTTATTTAAGCAGGTTGTACCATACTCAGTTGGTCATACCATTCCTTGCTAGTCATACATTCTCATACAAACCACAGGGGGGTTTTATGCAATGAAACGCTTAAGTTCTTCAGCCACAAACTTCATCATTCTTAGCGTCCAGAATTATGAGAGCATTTGCATTTAATTTTGGAGGTGTTATTATGAGGGTTTGGAGGAAGCTGTCCAGTTTGCTGGTTTCTATTACAGCACCTTGACAAAGTGGCAAACATTTTCTAGGTATGTTGGATTTAGATATTAGATGGTATTTTATTAACTGGGTTGTCATAATCGAGAAAATCTCAATATACTGATTGTAATAAAATTCTGGAAATTTTCAGCTAGTTGTGGTATTGAAAAAAGTGAAATTTTTAATTATGTATTTGCTGAAAGTTATTTAGTTTTCCACACTTTATTTATATTTAAAAGCATTCAAAAACATTGCCAAAACACAAACAAATCAATCAGCAAAACAAACAAAAAACAAAGACAGGCAAAATCAGAAAGGTAAATATCCTATCAGGAGTGGGATATTACAAGATGCAACACCTTTTTTTAAATGTACCTCTTCACCTTTGTCTTGGGCACTCCAATAGGGGTTGGCCACTATAAAAAAAAATTATTTTTTTTTTCTTTTCAAATTTAAATCCCCAAAATGGGGTGCTACAATAAGGTGGTCGGCCTCAACATAAAAAATTAATTTGCAATTTTTAAGTTATTAACGAGGGCGTCAAGAGGCTAAGGGTTGGCACTAAGAAACAAAATAATTTTCTTTTCTTTTCTTTGCAACTCCAATCTACCATCAGCGAATACCTTCCTCAACAAACCCCCTTGCCTTTGAATACATTTGACATCAATGACAACAATTTCCAACAGTACTATTGTTCATACCATACTTCTAAACTTGCAACTTGTAAACTTTTTGCAAACCCTATTTTGACTCAAACTTAGTGACTTCGCAAAAAATCAGCAAAACTCAACAAATTAAAAAAAAAATACTTAAAATTATTTAAAAAGAATGCAAAATACAATTATAGAACATACAAAGTGAGTCTATAGAACATTGGGGAAGTATTTCCTACTAAATTTGAACAAAAAAGAGTATAATGTCATCCAAGTTGTTTGCATTTTAATTTGCACCTTTCAATACGACACATAATGAAACAAATGTGTAGTATAGCTGCTCTTCAAATTGGAAGGGGAAGTTCCCTATAAAACAAAAACTAAATCTACTATGAACAATATCTACTTGCTATTCACAATCCTTACAATGGTTTTCTAAGGTGGTTCATGTGAATGCTAAATAAAATTAAAAATGTCTTTTTTTATTCACCTTGAACAAAACATTAAGATCCTCTTCAGTGCAAGGCAAAAGGTTTTTTATGTTTTTTAATAAAAAATAAATCCTATGACTGCATACTTGCGTTTTTAGACAACTAAAAGCAAAGGCTAAATAATATAAGTACACAAAAAGGATTGGCTAGGTTAAACACATGCATCGGACGTTATAAGTTAAACATGGTAGTTGTATTCAAAGTTATAAGTGACCAACCTAACACCTACTACAATACAAAACTTTCAATACTTGTTAAGTAATATTTAACTTATAAAAGCACAATAAAACATAAAGCAAAACACTTACAACAATAATTTAGTAGAAAAATAGGCATACTAAATTATATTGAATGAATAACAAATTTTGAAATAACAATCATGAATACTTGGTGAAAGACAATTTCAACAAGCAACCATAAGAATTACCATTCCATCCTTTGAAGTGCAAAATAGGACTTATTTATAATGTTTACAAAACAATGTAAGAAAATAAATGAAGGAAATTAATTGCTACGTCTACTCTAGGAATAGCCTGACTACATGAATGCAAGATTTATTACAAAATTCTATCCACTATATTTAAAACTAAAACTATACAATTTGTTTGTTGGATTAATGGTAAATATCACTACATACAAACACTTAAACTTCACATCTCTTCAATAGCAAGAGATCAAAAAATAGTTTCCTCAGAAAATCTCATTAAACCAACAATAACTATAGCTAAAAATAGCACAAGCTATAAATAGAGCCATCTAAAAGAATAAATCACAAAGTATGCTCTTCTATTTGAAAAATGTGATGGCTAAAAATAGCATGAATTATTTAGCATGCACTCTAAAAATAAACTTCTAGATAGGCAACTTTGGATGACTCTAATGAAACTTTTCCCCTATTCTTATCAAGGAAAATACTTTGAAACACTCTAAAACCTTTAGTCATAATGATATGCCAAAAACATGAACTTGATTTTTTCACGATGGCAACTTCATGTTTGAAAGATGACCTCTTTATAGTATATGAACTTGTCTTAGTGTTCCAAGATGAATTGAAGAAAATAGGTGGCAAAGTGACAAGGAATGTGAGCCAAAGGAGATTTATTTGACATCCATCACTAAAAAGTGCACTTTAGAGGAGTTTTACTTGACATTCATCACTAAAAAGAGCACCTGCACAAGTTTTAATTGACATTCGTCACTAAGGCAATCATTTACTTTTCAAATTAACAACCACAATAATAGCAACCACATGCTAGAAATTGTTGTCATTGATGTGAAACGTATTTGAAGGCCAATGAAAAATTTTGTCATTGATATTCCAAGGCCAAGAGGATTTGTTGATGATAGATTGGAAGAAATTAAAATTAAAAAAAAATTGGTTCTAAGGGCCCACCCTTAGACTCATTGACGCCCTCATTAATAAATAAAAAATTGCAAATTAATTTTTATATGAAGAAACCGACCCCCTTATTGAAGGGCCCCATTTTGGGATTTAAATTTGAATATATATATATATATAAGGGGTACTTTATCTAGGTAGTTATCCACTTAGGATCTTTTCACACCTTATACTTAAGTTTACTTAGGGTCCACATGGGATATTTATCACTTTGTGTCACATATCATAAGATTAAGACACTTGTCACAATCTTATTATACTTATCCACTTTATGTCTCATATCATAAGATAAAGACACTTGACATAATCTTATGATATCTTATCCCTCACCTTGGCCTATATAACCAAAGGGTTCCATTTGTAATCTTACACCATTCATTCCAATTCTCAAATTCATAGAAACTTTGCAATGTTCTCTTGAGAGGAATACAGTTTATTCTTTCTCATCTCTTATTCTTGTATTTGTTTTTCTTCAGTCATTTGTATCTAGGATGGGCTATTTAGCAAATCTTACATGGTATTAGAACAAGAATAAGTTGTGGGTTAGCAATATTTTAGGAAATATGAGAGTGGTGAGCTGTTTTTTTTCAAAGCACTGAGTATGCTCTTCTCTTGCATCCTTGGATGATCTAGAGAATCAAAAAACTGTGGAGAAAATATCAGTTTCTGAGGGTCCATACATTCACTTGCCAGTTGCAGGTTTTCTGAAGCTTCATGGAGAAATTTTGAGCTCGCCATTGAGTTCAAAGCAGCTAAGAAAGTCAAATCTGCCCTTTAATTCGTCTAAATCAGACACCGTATTCCAAATCTAGCAAGGAACTGCCATTTCGAAGCATTATGGGTCAAATCCAATACTGCCATCGTGTTCAGAAGGCCTGAAAATCTTAAAACCGATTGTAAATTTGTTGATTTTGGCTTAGTTTGCAACAACAAAAAAATCAAAATATTTTTGGAGTCATATGACTCCATGAACATAACAGTCTAAAGCTCAAAAATCTCAAATTCCTATGTTTCAACTTTTTTTAATAGTTTATAAAAAATATTAAAAAAAAATTAATGAAGGTAAACGGGTAACCCATAGGGCCCCACACCCCAATAAACATGGTCCTGTGCCCTTTAATGGGCCACCATTAACCTTTTAAAAACAAGTTTTCATTTATTATACTTTTTAAACCCCCCAAGTGGGGTGTGGGGTACTTTATCTAGATAGTTATCCACTTAGGTACTTTTCACACCTTATTACTTAAGTTTACTTAGGGTCCACATGGGATATTTATCACTTTGTGTCTCATATCATAAGATTAAGACACTTGTCACAATCTTATGATACTTATCAACTTTATGTCTTATATCATAAGATAAAGACACTTGTCATAATCTTATGATATCCTATCCCTCACCATGGCCTATATAACCAAAAGGTTTCATTTGTAATCTTACACCATTCATTCCAATTCTCAAATTCCTAGAAACTTTGCATTCTCTTGAGAGGAATACAGTTTATTCTTTCTCATCTCTTATTTCTGTATTTGTTTTCCTTCAGTTATTTGTATCTTGGATAGGCTATTTAGCAAATCTTACATGGTATCAGAGCAAGAATGAGTTGTGGGTTAGCAATATTTTAGGAAATATGAGAGTGGTGAGTTGTTTTCTTTCAAAGCACTGAGTATGCTCTTCTCTTGCATCCTTGGATGATATGGAGAATCAAAAAACTGTGGAGAAAATATCAGTTTCTGAGGGTCCATACATTGGCTTGTCAGTTGCAGGTTTTCTGAAGCTTCATGGAGAAATTTTGAGCTTGCCATTGAGTTCAAAGCAGCTAAGAAAGTAAGATCTGCCCTTTATTTCGTCTGAATCGAACATCAGAGGCCAAATCTACAGGAATTTGAAGTAGGAGGTTCATTGCCAAATCTAGCAAGGAACTGCCATTTCAGAGCATTATGGGTTAAATCTAACACTGCCATCATATTCAAAAGGCCCGAAAATCTTAAAATCGACTGTAAATTTGTTGATTTTGGCTTAGTTCGCAAAAAAAAAAAATCAAAATATTTTTGGAGTCATATGACTCCATGAACATAACAGTCTAAAGTTCAAAAATCTCAAATTCCTATGTTTCAACTTTTTTTAATAGTTTATAAAAAATATTAAAAATAAATTAATGAAGGTAAACGGGTACCCCATAGGGCCCCATGTCCCCATAAACATGGTCTCGTGCCCTTTAATGGGCCGCCATTAACCTTTTAAAAGCAAGTTTTCATTTATTATACTTTTTAAACACCGGAGGCCAAATCTACAGGAATTTGAAGTAGGAGGTTCATTGTCAAATCTAGCAAGGAACTGCCATTTCGGACCATTATGGGTCAAATCCAACACTGCCATCGTGTTCAAAAGGCCCGAAAACCTTAAAAACGACTGTAAATTTGTTGATTTAGGCTTAGTTTACAAACAAAAAAATCAAAATATTTTTGGAGTCATAGGACTCCATGAACATAATAGTCTAAAGTTCAAAAATCTCAAATTCCTATGTTTCAACCTTTTTTAATAGTTTATAAAAAATATTAAAAAAAAATTAATGAAGGTAAACGGGTACCCCATAGGGCCCCATGCTCCCATAAACATGGTCCCGTGCCCTTTAATGGGCCACCATAAACCTTTTTAAAACAAGTTTTCATTTATTAATTATTATACTTTTTAAACCCCCCAAGTGGGGTGTGGGCCCTCCCCCTTCCGTCTGCCCCCCACTTTATTATAAAGTTTTAAATCCTTTATTATAAACTTTTAAAAGTTCTTTACATAAAGCTTTTAATTAAAGGTTTTTAAATAAAAAAAATTTTAAATAATTTTTTTAATAAAGTTTATCTTTATTAATTTTTTATTAAAGCTTTTTTAAATAAAATTTTGTTAATTAATAGTTTTAAATAAAGTTTTTTTAAAATTAAAAAATAATATTTTTCTTTATTAATATTTTTAATAAAATTTTTTATAGTGTTTTTTAATTAAATTTTTTATTAAGTTTTTTTAAAAAACATTTTTTTTTTAATAAATAAAATTCAAAACATTTTTTTTCTGATTGATCGTCAAGCCTTGTATTGTACTATTCTTGGCATTCCTCCATCTGATCGCCAACAGGGGCTAGTTGTTCCCGACATTATGGTGGCATCTCAATTGGAGGGAATATTTACCAATCACATATGTTGTCAACTTTAAGAGTTGATTTATGCTTGGCTTCTTCATCAAGGTTTCCAAATTTGCATTATTTAAAAGATGTAAATGCACTAAAATAAAGTGTCAAAATCTTGTCACTTCAATGTAATCTGCCAAATCTTTCATATCCAAGCTTCTTAGGATTGATCTATGTATCAAGTGTTAGTACCTATATACGTAGCAAATGCAACGGCTAGTTACCCATACATTGCAGTGTGATGGATTAGATACCATATAGACACTCTTGTTATAGAAGCAATATTCATGTATTCAGAGGGTCAAGTTCTACATCCAGAGACTTGGAACCTGTATTTTCAACTAATTTTTAGTTGAGCAGTGTCCAAAATTAGTGATACTCATACGGACTATGTACCAAATCTGTAATTTCAAGCATTCGAGAGTATCCAGTTGATACTCGTGCAATGGTCTGTTTGATTCTGATCTTATTCTTGTTGCAATGTGGGATTCATCAACAGTTCTTCATCAGAAAATACAACATCATCTATTTTTTAGAGTTTGGATATTAGTGGTTAGGAGTTTTATTTCCAATGGGATTTCTCCTTTCCCACCTATTTGTAAATGGGTACATTCGATCATTTTTCTCCTTCACATTTATATGCTTTCACAGTGACAGATTCTACAGATACTCATGAGTTGACAGTTTCAACTCAATCTCCATTCATGTTGACATCTTCTACAGCGGTAATTGATTCTTTATATTAGTGCTTCTCAAGATTTGGCATCTTTCTAGAGTACCATTTGGAGGACTTATCATCATCTTTGGTCGATACTCTACATCAATCTTCACATTGTTCTACATTGTCCCCTTCTTCAGTTAAGATTGGGACTCCTGACCATAGTTTGAGGACTCTTCAAGTCTTGGAAAAGACTCTTGGGACTCTCGAGTCCTAGGGCTTGCCAAGTCGACTCGCCAAGGACTCCCAAGCTAAGTCTTGGAGAGTCTAGGCTAGGACTCTGGAGTCCTAGCAAGTAACTCGCACGAGTCCTAGAATCGGACTCCTGAGTCCCAACTTAGGACTCTTGGCATCGCTTGGAAATAATAAGTATGAATGTTTAAAACTTGTTTTTTGTTTTTTTTTTTTTTCATTTAAAAATTTGAAACTATCAGTATGAATAATGAAATTTCAAATATTGAGTGTTTAAAGATCATATAACATGTGTGATATTTGAATTATGAGAAATTGATAATCAAATTAGGCTCTTATGTTCTCTAACTACATTAATTTATTTTTGCTTTTTGTGAAACTACGGTTTTCTTCTTTGTCGAGTTCTAGCCGAGTTTTTCACCAAGTCTTGAGTTTGAGTCCTATTTTGGGCTGCGGAGTCCACACCGAGTCCGATTTTCCCAACTTTACTCCTGACATTTTGACATTTGAGCTGATTCCAAAGACTTGTTCCTTTCAGGAATGGGAATATATCCTGCATGTATCATTTTATTCCTAAGGGGAAGACTGTTGTTCGATGATCTTGGACCATCTTCAGAGTTTTATCCAACATCAATGCGGGATATTGTATATTCAGGGGGGCTTCACTTGACCTCCTTTGTTCATTCTCTCTTATGGGGGCGACTTTTTCCTCACATGCAGTTTTGTCCTTCACATTCTATTGAAAGCATTCTCACTGTTTTTTCTCTCTTTTGGAAAGGAGTTTTGTCCCACTAGGCTTTCTCCTTTTCTCTATTTATCAAAGATTTCTATGTACATGGGTACCTCATCAGGCCTAGTAGCCAGGACTCATATTTGCATCTTTGCATTGTATTCTTCTCCATAAGTTGCACTTAAGGGGGGGTGTTGGTGTGAAAGGGGTACTTTCTCTAGCTAGTTCATTTCCTAGCTAGTTATCCACTTAGGTTCTTTTCACACCTTATTACATATGTTTACTTAGGGTCCACATGGGATATTTATCACTTTGTGTCTCATATCATAAGATTCAAACACTTGTCACAATCTTATGATACTTATCCACTTTATGTCTCATATCATAAGATTAAGAAACTTGGCATAATCTTATGATTTCTCTTGAGAGGAATACAGTTTATTCTTTCTCATCTCTTATTTCTATATTTGTTTTCTTTCAGTCATTTGTACCTTGGGTAGGCTATTTAGCAAATCTTACAATCAGAATATAGGAATAACCCAGTTTATGAAATACTCTTTAATATCTAAATCCAACATACCCAGAAAATGTTTGCAATTTTGCCAAGTTGTTGTAATAGAAACCAGCAAATTGGAAGCCATGAAAAAACTAATTTAACCTTGCAGAATGTAGTCTCCACAGTCCTCAAGGTTGTTGAGTGTTTCTCAACCCTAGGTGCCACAAACCCTTCAATGAATGCTCCAAAACCCTAGGCGACCTCAGGTACCAACCCTCACATCCCTCTTTGAAGTGGTACAACCAGCAAATGCAATTGGTACGGACAGCAATGAAGTTGATATAGTCAATAATCCTCAGAAATAGCTCCTCTAATCTGTCTTGTTGAGTAACCGCTGCAATAACAAGTTGTGATTGAAGGTAATGAAGCAATGATCTCCAATGAAGCCCAGCTATGATTTCTAAATGAAACCACCAAGATATTCTCTAGATTGTGTCTCTCAACAGAGTAGAGAATGTTGCTTGCAAGGGATTTCGCCCTCACAAACCCTAAGAAAAAAGCTCTCCTCCAAGAATTAGAATCAAATTCAATAACTTCGTCCAGCATAAAGAAAGAATGAGCTCAAAATGCTCATATATAGCGTCTCCAAAATCCCACAACCCCTTCTAGGGAACTTAAAGATTTAATTTGATATTTATTTTACAAGGCAAAAAATGTGTTTTAGGGGTTAATCGTAGGAAGGATGGCACGCTTTGCAACTGCTCTGGCTAACCCTACGAAGACCATTGGGGTTTTTTCTTTTGAAACTCGATCGCTTTCCCTCCATTCTACTTTAGCATATAAGGTTTCTCTGCTAGGACTAGATGCAACACGAGTCACAGGGATTGGAATTTCGATCCCAAGAACTACTCAATCTTTCGCGTCTTCTCCAACGATTAGCGTTGGTCTTCCTGCTTCAAAAATCAATCCACATTCTTCCTTTCCTATGAAGCAAGAAGGTGTTTCGGGTAAGGCGTGCCTCGATGGTGATTTTGATGGGGCTTTCTCCCCTAGTCGGGTTGAAGCAAGAGTTTTCTCAAACAAAATACCTTCCCTTTTTTGCGCTCTGCAAAGTTTTCTGAACCCGCATCTTCTATTGGTTGCAAGCACGGCAGAAAAGTGACAATACCCTCTGACGCAAAGGTCTTTTGCCCAAACTATAAGCATGTGTTGGATTTTGGGTATATGGAGGGCGGTTCGACTTTTGTTCCGTCTTCTTCTTGCAACAGGGCAAATCAAAAACCTCCATTCTCAGTTCATCTTTCTTCAAATGCACCAGAAAATTTGTCTAGATACTCCCGCTGGTGCCAGAGAGGTCTATTTACAAGCCCATGCCCTTGTCTACAGATTCACGAAGGTATGGTCAAAATTAAGTGACCTTCATTCATGGATAAGCATGTATTGGAATGACTATTTGGAAGAACAAATTAGTATCTATTGTTGCAAGAATGAAGGTGTTGTCATTGATGTCAACTGGTTAACTAGTTATCAACTGGTTGTTGTTGCCATTGATGTCATAGTTGTAGGTTATTGGCTGTATATGTTGAGGATATTGAGAAAATTGTAATAAAGAAAGGTTGCAGGTATTTAGTGGTTGCTTTGGGTTTTGCTCTAGGATTTGCTCCTATGGTTTAGATATGTTGATAATGGTTGTTGGAAGCTGCTATATCCAGGATTTGGGTTTCTGCATCATTGTACAATGTGAGTTATGCTCACCAGTTGTGAACAGTGCTTTTCAGGGTATCTGGCTGAGGTCCAGGAGAAATGTAGTTGCTCTGGATTTCTTCTTGCTCGAGTCTTATGACTTGCGGTTCTACAATTAAGGTGATATGTTCGAGTTGAAGATAATTTTGTTCTCTAGAAAGATTGGATCGTGTCAAGAGTTGCTTGTGTTTAATTGTTCTATGTGTTTTACATTGGTTTGGCCGACCTTGTGTTAAACACTACTTTCGAAGTTAATGAAGCGTGTTGGGACTTATTTGGGTCCTCATCAAGCGTGTGTTTGGGTCGCCCTCATTCTAATTCCACCCTAGAATGTTTTGGCGCCGACCTAATTTGAATTTAAATGATGTATGGCTGACTTTGGATATGTTTCAAAGTTGAAGATGGTATAAATACAAAATGAGATATTGATGAAAGGTAGTACAAAGAGATAGTGCAAAGAAATAGATCAAGATAGATGCGTAGTAGATGTGAGACAGTGTGTATGTGATGCAAGTTTGGCAGATCAGTGTGAAATCTAATTGATGAGTTTCCGGATGCAGTGAGCTAAAGGTGTACTCTATCATTCATGCATTTCTGCAAGTGGTTGAGTGAATTGTGGTGGAAATCTTTGTTGCATTGAGATTGTCTTCTCTGTGTAACATACCTCTTCTATCTTCTTTGTATCTGTGGGGCAATGAGCCCTCTGGGTGGTTAACCCTTGTTGGATAGTGAGTTCTGATCCGGACAGTGAATCCTCACCGTGGTTTTTCCTTTATTGGGTTTTCCATGTAAATCTGGTGTTACTGTGTATGTATGATGCTTTTTCAATTTCTACCTTTGCATTTAATGTTTAATCATTTTAGCAGAGTAAAGAATTTGTGATTGATCTAATCTCTAGTGAAAGTCCTAAAGGTTAATTTTTGTCACAACTAATTCACCCTGCCCGACCACCCCGCCCCCCTCTCAGTTGTCTTGTTCAACAATTGCTATCAGAGCTTGGTTCCTTGGAGAAGAGCTTAACCGCTTAAGGAATGATTTGGGATGGCAGGCAAGATCACTTTTGAGTATCCGAAGTTTGATGGAACTACTTATGCTATCTGGAAAATATTAATGGAAGAATATGTGGAGTATTGTGGATATGATGTAGAGAGCATACAAAACTCCTTACACTCCTGCTCATGGTCCAAGTATAGCTAATGAAATCAAGGTGCATGAAGCGAACAATAAGGCAAAGTTCATTTTGAAGAATAGTCTTGCACATTTTGAGTTGATTAAAGTTCAAAATTTGAAGATTGCTAAAGAGGTCTAAGATACTTTAGAAAAGGCGCATGAAGGTGATGAAAGGGTCAAAGAAGCAAAGTTGCAGAATTTGGAAACACGGTTTGAGCTCCTGCATATGTCTAAAGATGAGAACATTAAATCCTATGTATAGAGAGTAGATGAAGTCGTAGGTGGAATGCGAGGACTCGGTGCTATAGTAGATGAACCCAGGATTGTAAAGAAGATTCTTAGGACTCTCCCTAATGCATACAGTGAAAAGCTATCTGCTATTGAAGAACATATAGACTACAAGACCTACACCAAAGATCAGTTATTGGTAACTTTGACATCTTATGAAATGAGGAAGCCGAACTTGAGAAATGGATCCAAATTAGAAACTGCTTTCAAGGCTACAAGAGATGAAGATCTGGATGAAGAGAATCTTGATGAAGTAAAAGCTAACTTTGTGAGAAGAATGAGGAAAGGCTCCGGCAAGTATGAAGGTAAGTTACTGTTACCTAATTTTTTATGGAAAATCAAAACAAAAAAGAAAAGGAAAATATTTTTTGCAAAAGAAAGTCAAAGTCAAAATCAAAGTCAAGGGAAGAAAGTCAAAGTCAAAGTCAAGGGAAGAAAGCCAAAGTCAAAGTCAAAGGAAGTCAAAGTTAGAGGATAAGGATTGCAAAATATCTTGTCCACAAAAGATAAGGATGACAACTCAGGATAAGATTGACAACTCACAAAGGATAAAGGCAAATCTTAGCTACAAAGGATAAGGATTACAACTCAAAGGATAAGATTGACAACTCACAAAGGATAAAGGCAAATCTTATTTATAGAGGGTAAGGATGACAACTCATAGTAAAAATATCTAAAGTCAACATGACTTTTTGATTTTAGGCTCTCAAAAATCTATAAATAAAAGGCCTATGTTTGTTGCAAATTATTGGAAAAGTTTATTGTGACAAAGTGACATTTAGTCCTTTAATTTTTTTAGTCAAAATCAGGTCTCTACTTCTGTAATTTTGTTCATCGATTGCATCTCCAACCTTGTGTCACTTTGAAATAATGTTTGATTGTATGCTTGTGATGTAATATTTTACTTTTTTTTCTAGAAAACAGCCATTGTAGCAGCCTTCAGTGATTCAAAGATCAGTATTTTTGCCTCTATCTGTTTCAATTTTCTCTGTGTATGAAAGAAAAGCAGGTATTATTATGAGTTCTATGACTCCTTGATTGTTGTGTTCTAACTTTACCTCTGAATTATTGTTGCAAATTATTGTGTGAAGCTTTAGATTGAGATTCATAGGTTGTGTCGCCGAAACGAAGTAGAAATCTGCTCTATTTGGTGTATCACCTTCATTTTCTGCTTTAGATTTAGATTATCAGATCTTTCTCCTCTCTTTCCCAGCAAAGTCCTTTACTTAGAGTTGGATTTTAGGTGATTTACCAAGAGGAAGTTGCCCTTTAATCGGAGGTTGACCTCGAGTTCGCGAGTCCCACAACTCGAAAGGTCATCCCATGTTTCACAGGATAGCAGGATTCAAAATTCAACAGGGTGCATATTCCAAGTGATAATAGTTTCTGGCACGCCCAGTGGGACCAGTTTGATGAACTTTATTTCATCTAGTTGAGAGAGTGGTCTTGCTCTCAATATCTTCAGCATTAAAGAGGTATTTCTCCAACACCATGGTGACTCTGTGACAAATCTACTAGTTCAAGCAATGCAAGTTCTACCCACCAACCGTGATAACAGTTTTTGCCATGCCCAATGAGACTAGTTTGATGAACTTTATTTCATCTTGTTGAGAGAGTGGTGTTGCTCTCAGTATTTTCAGCCTTAAAGAGGCATTTCTCCAACACCATGGCAACTCTGTGACAAATCTACTGGTTCAAGCAGTGCAAGTTCTCCCCACGAGCCGTGATAACAATTTTTGGCATGCCCGATGGGACTGTTTGAACTATCAAAGTTCAAAACTTGTCCCTTCATTGCTAGTATTTGGCGTGTATGTCAACAATTTCTGCCTTTGGAGGCAATACTTTCACACACCTAGCGACTCAAAATTTCAATCTACCGGTTTCAAGTGGACTAAGTGTTGGTATGTACTTAATTTTTTGCAAAATCAGTTCTAATTATTCTTGTTTTTAAGAATACTTCAATGAATTCCCAGCTTATTTAAATGAGGCACCATGTCTTCATTCCATAGAGATATGTTTTATCAACCTCCATTTCATGAGAGTGTTGCTCATATTCCCTCTTATAAGCCACATATCAAACTAAGCATGCAACTGGTTTTACCCCAAATGGCTTTGCTATATAAAGAGACCAACATGTTCAATATACTTGCCACCCACCCACCCCTACTCAATCTTCTTGGCAGCCTTCACATACTTTTAATCAGTCTTAAGAAGTCATTTCTATGCCAAACCAGCATTGTTACTTCCCTAGCCAGCCCCAAAGTGATGACAGTATGGGGATTGGTGACATCAAAAGCATATTGCTAGACTTCATTAAGCAGTTGGATGATATCCAAAGACAACAAGAATTTAATTTGCAACAAGAGGAGTTGGCTTGCAAAGCCTACCAGTATAAACAGGAGATACATACACAGAGGAAGCAATATGAGGAGTCTCTTGCAAAAGAGATTTCTACCAAACAAGAACATATGAAACTATTATTTGCCCAAGTACAAAGATTGGAATCTCAATCAACCTCTTGCATTCCGGATCAATCTGTAAAAGAGGAGGCTCCTAAGTACAAGTTTCCAAGCTTCAAGCAAGATAAGTGTTATAAATTCGAAATACCAAGTTTTGGAGGTACTTTTCCATTGCAAGAGCCTGTGCTTGAGCAAAGTCGTCTGTTACACCCCAATTGTGTAATTACTATTTACTATTACTATGTAGGCTAAAATGTGAATGTAATGTGAATTTTGGAGATGAATAAATTGTGCTTGTACTATGTTATCAATGTGAATGTTATCTCATTTGATGTTATCTCAGTTGATGTTATTTCATGGGGAAATGTTGCATATATGTGAATAGATGGTTATTGAATTATTATTCTAACTTTGGAGATGTTTATGTATACTGCATATGTTGTGAACAATTGACTGCCATGTGCATGTGTTAGTGGATGTAGGTATATGTTCCATTCCTCCAGATGGAGGGGAAGTATCACTCAGGAGAAGATCTTGGTCAGGTAACCAGTAACGTAAACTATCTGAGCATACACACACCACAGTAGATTGAGTTAAGTCAGTTTGTGGGAAGTTGGTAAGTCATCCTTAGTTGATGTGTCTGCATTAGTAAAGGTCTCGGTTACTATCAAGTACATTATTGGGTGATGTTTATCTATTTGAGCTTTGAGTCCTTCTTTATGACATTATGTTGATTCTGCTTGGGTTGAGTCTTTGGGCTTTAGGAATAGTTACCTTTACGTCATTTCATATGAACGTAAAACTTAGCATGTATATGGGCATATATATAGATACATATACATAGACCCGTGTATGAAAGCATTAGCAAATGCACATGTATGTGAGTAGAAATACTCATAGAGGTACATACACGAGGAAACGACTATATGTATATATGTGTGTGTGTGTGTGTGTGTGTGTGTGAATATAGTCACGAGGTCATAGTCATTCGATTATCGAATGGATTGTTTTGCTTGAACGATATGTATATGTACGTATAGATAGTTATTGTATTAGAATAACAGGAAGAGTATTTATAAACTCTTAAGTTGAAGTTTATATATATAAACGATATTATATGTGAAATATTAACCTTGACTTATTCATTTGAATATCAAATGTATACTTTTATAATTAACATGGAATATATATAGATATATATATTAGAATATATATATACGTATATATATTAGAATATATATATACGTATATATATTTATATAAAACTATATATATATTTATACATATAGGAAA
Organism: Sequoia sempervirens; assembly: GCA_007258455.2. Classification (NCBI taxonomy): domain Eukaryota; kingdom Viridiplantae; phylum Streptophyta; class Pinopsida; order Cupressales; family Cupressaceae; genus Sequoia; species Sequoia sempervirens. Next base: position 74,062,742 of record VDFB02026320.1, read on the forward strand.
TGTTAGAGGTTGATTGCATACAACGTATGCAAGCATTTAAAGGTCGAATATAAAGTATAGTGGCCAAGATTATAAAGCAAACTATAAACAATATATAGTGCAGCCTTTAATGTCAAATTGGAGATTTAAACTAAGTCGATACCTTTGGAAAGTCTTTATAGACTAGACCAGCAAGTACCCAAATACATTTGGCTGCGTTACAAGGCGTAGGAATGTTGCTAATAAAGCACATGAACTGAATACCAACGTGGAATAAGTGAAAGACTCAGTCAAACAGTTTTTAAGGAAGATTTGATGAAGCCGATTTATAAAGGCTATTTTTAGACGTTAATGACTATGGCAATAAAGGCCCATAATAATCATCAATGACTATGAGGTTGGAAGTCAATTTGGAAATGCTTACGACTGTGTAGTGAAGCTGAGTTCCACTCACCATGTCACGTATGAGAAAACATATGAATGCATTTTAAATTGTTGTCTATCATCAATGCAAGCTTAGACTTGGTCGACGTCGTGATAAAGAGCAACTTTGAATTTGTCCAACGTCTTTAAATTGACTCATTCCTTAAATTCAGTCGATGAGTGCTAAGTGTTACAGATTTAATGTTGATTGTTTTTCTCCATAAGAAACCGTGCCAACTTGATAAAGGAATAGAGGCTTTGGCGCCACCTCTTGAAACGATTTTCTATAGATGTCTTTGCTGGAGTATAATTCAAATTTTCCATGTGTGTTTTGAATAAGTATTTGGATTGTTGTCAAGGTTGCAAATCAATTTGTGGGAGGTTTTGCTGAGTCTGAGCTTATTTGATTGCCACTTTATTGCTAACTTTCATGTGTTGCTTTGCATGGAGCTTGCTATCCTTTTACATGCCTAATTTGTAGGCCATGAGGTTGCTTGGTTGCTCTATAAATAGTTGAGCCATTTAATTAGTGAGGATGCATTCTTTCCCAAGAGATTACATATCTTTTGCAGTTCATTATTTTCTGTGTTATCTCCAGCCAAACTTGCCATATATTGTGAGTAAGAAATAGTGAGTGTTCTATTGTGTTGAGAGGAAACATTATTGTTTGAGAGGAGTAAGCTATCAACTTGTGGGGTAGAGTTATTGAGACATTCTTGAGAAGCTGATTATCAACTAATTACTGTTGGAGAGGGTTGCATTGTTGTCATTAATTTGGATAAGCGATAATAGGCATGAGGATCTCTTCTTCTTTGCTATTTACCTTGAAATGATATGTTTTCCATGATTGCTTGAAATGTCTTTTCTAGTGTGTGCAATAGAGGTATTAGAGAGTGTCTATGAAAAGGAAATTGAAGTTTTTATGTTGTTTTAATGTTGTGCTTGTAAGTACTCCATAATAGGAGTTCGGTGTAAATAATAGATATTATATACTAGGCATGATTGAATACAAGAGGCACTTGAGGTACACTTAGCTAAAGTTATTGATTTAACTAGAAAAGCTTGTGTTACTCCTAGGATAGTTAATCCAGTATGGAAGGGAGCTTGTCTACTTACTTATTAAGTAGGTTTATTCCAAGTAGATTAAAATGGTGATAGGTTAATCTCGGGTGACAATATCCATTGAAGGACAATATCTATGAGTAGTTTAAGATAGCCCTAAGTCAAATTGGCCATGAGTAGTGTATGTGATAGATGACTCTCAGTAGGAATACTGAATGTAACTCTTTGATCAAAGTAGTGTAATGTTCGAGACTCCACTATGGATTGTGTGACTACCGAAACTACACTGTCAGTTCACCGTGATCCAGTATTACATGCTAGTTTGAGATTGTGGGATTGCAAGTTCTAGTTATTCAGAACACACCACTATGCTCAGTTGGTTGTCATTATCGGTTACTCTACCAATCCCTTCGTCGAAGGGAAGGGCCATCTATCGAATGATAGATGTGCGGGGACCGCATTATGAATCTGTGGTTGGCGGAACAGCGCCTGAGTGATGCTTCTCCTCCATAGTAGGCAACAAAAGAACCAAGATTTGAAAGGAAGGATCCTAGACCGTCTTACAGCTATTTGTTCTAAAGCTCATTGGAGCTATGTATGTAAATGCATGTATTCTTGTTCTATTGTAACTTATGAAGTTATTGTAATGAAATGGAATCCTTATTGTATTATGATATGGAATCTTGATCATATATTCTCAATAAAAGAAAGGAAAATTTTATTGCAATGACTTGTTACCTAATTTACTTACTTGCAAGGTGTGAATTTAAAAAAATTTACTGCATTGAAAGGTTGGCATGTTACATCATCCAACTATTCCTCAAGAAGAACCCCCTCAAGAGCTTTTCCTACCTCAACAAACTTCTCAAAACCATTCACCAAATCAGCCTTCTTGTCCTAGCATCATTTCCCTTTACAAAGGAGGACCTACTGTTTATCAAGGTGGCTGGTTTAGTGGGAAAGAAGAGCAGTTTTTTGAGGCAAAAGAAGAGCAACTCGTAGTCGATGAACCTCCAAGTGGTATAGAAAAATCAGACTTGCTGCAAGAGGGTGATGAGAATAATCAAATAGGACAACAAGTTGAAAAGAAATTTAGAGGGGTTGAATGTGAAGTTTTGACTAACTTGTTTAATGAACTTCCATTTTTTGTTAAAGGTGAAGAAAATGTATCAATGCTTATATCAAGAGATCAGCTCGGAGAACACGATAACAAGCAAGAAAGGGGTGGTGAAGAAAAAGAGTCTACATTTTGGTTTGATGAATTGCCTTCTTTTGTTGCACAAGATGAAGAAGACATGCTTATACTAACATCAAAATCAGCAATAGGTTTGGAACAGCAAGGACATACAAGCAATTTCGATAAGGTGTTGGTCTACCAAGAACAAAATGAAGATAGCCTTGTTTTGAAGAAAGAAAAAATTGATAAAAATGAGGAGAGTAAGCTGGAAATTAATGAAGACATTTTCTCCAGCATCATACAAGACTTCTGTTCAAATCTTGATGTCAAGATTCTATCTCTTGAATTGATAAATTGTGAGCAGCACAAACTAGCGGAGAAAGCAGCCATGTTTCCATTTGGACAACATGAACCAAATCATTCCAAAGTGCATGTCATTAAAGAAGCAGTCCAAAGAGAGGAAGCCAGCAATAAGAGTTTGAAGTTTGTTCCTTCAGGAGGGTGTCCTATCAGACATTTAGCCAAGATGGAGGCCCACAAAGCATCACAAGACATGCTTGCACCCAAGCATAAAGTTGCAACTGAGGAAGGACGCATTCAACTTACTTATGCACTTCAAGATAGTATATATGATAAACATGAAGGGATGAGTGAGTTTATTTACATCATTCATGAAGCATTGCAACAGTTTATAGAATATCTGATTGTGTTTCAAATCCTCTCAATGGTTTATGATCATGTAAAGCATCCTATGTTGGTCAGAAAAGGAAATTATTTTCCAAAACCAGTTAATGGATTTGTTTGAGCATCACTACTGTTGGTTAGTATAGGTTAGGGTAGGTGTTCTTTGTTGCTAATAAGTGTTGTTGCACAAGGTTTTAAGTGTCTTTTCCCTAAGTGTTTTATGCACAAGTTGCAGTTTGTAGCAGGCTCTTTTCAATTGGACCAGGTTGGTAGCATTTTTTTTTATGAGGCAAATAGTTTTTGTTGATCCGTATGAAGACTCCATGCCCAATGGATTGTATAAAGCAGCTGGTCAGTTATTCAGCAAGTAAATAACCCCCTTAAGATCTCCAAAATCTTACCTAATTCTTTATGGAAAATCAAAACAAAAAAGAAAAGAAAATATTTTCTGCAAAAGACAGTCAAAGTCAAGGGAAGAAAGTCAAAGTCAAGGGAAGAAAGCCAAAGCCAAAGGAAGTCAAAGTCAAAAGTCAGAGGATAAAGATTGCAAAATATCTTATCCACAGAGGATAAGGATGACAACTCAAGATAAGATTGACAACTCATAAAGCAAAAAGGTGAATCTTATCCACAGAGGCTAAAGATTACAAATATCTTATCCACAGAGGATAAGATTGACAACTCACAAAGGATAAAGGCAAATCTTATCTACAAAGGATAAGGATGACAACTCAGACGATAAGATTGACAACTCACAAAGGATAAAGGCAAATCTTATCTACAGAGGATAAGGATGACAACTTATAGAAAAAAATATATAAAGTCAACATTACATTTTGATTTTAGGCGCTCAAAAATCTATAAATAAAAGGCCTATGTTTGTTGCAAATTATTAGAAAAGTTTATTGTGACATTCAGTCCTTTAATTTTTTCAATCAAAATCAGGTCTCTATTTCTGTAATTTTCTTCATCGATTGCATCTCCAACCTTGTTTCATTTTGAAATAATGGTTGATTGTATCTTGTGATGTAATATTTTATTGTTTTTTCCAAAAAACAAACATTGTAGCAGCCTTCAGTGATTCAAAGATAAGTATTTTTGCCTCTAGTTGTTTCAATTTTCTCTATGTATGAAAGAAAAGCAGGTATTATTGTCAATTCTTTGACTCCTTGATTATTGAGTTCCAACTTTACCTCTGAATTATTGTTGCAAATTACTGTGTGAAGCTTTAGATTGAGATTCATAGGTTGTGTCGCTGAAACGAAATGAAAATCTGCTCTATTTAGTGTATCGCCTTCGTTTTCTGTTTTAGATTTAGATTATCAGATCTTTCTCCTCTCTTTTCCCAGCAAAGTCCTTTACTTAGAGTTGGATTTTAGGTGATTTACCAAGAGGAAGTTGCCCTTTAATCGAAGGTTGACCTCGAGTTTCGCGAGTCCACAACTCAAGAGGTCATCCCATGTTTCACATGTTAGTTTTAGGATTATAAATTAAATAAGCAGATATAGAACAATTTCAAACAATTTAACACAGCATATACCCTAAAAAAACCCTCCAACTTGAGGGAGAAAAACCCAGCAACAATATATCACTTATATATTGAATAATGAACAACAATTCGCTTTACAATGAGGCCCAATCACAAGGCCGAACTAGCAGCACCACACTTGATGCAATATCACAAGAAGAAGATCGAACTCCTTGAATAATAAAGTCGATCTCCTTGAAGAATAATTCCGATCTGCTATATTGAACTCTTGTTGTAGGTAATTGAACTCTTGTTGTAGGTAATTCGCACTTTTCTTGAATGAATGGAATGGATGATAATAAAAGTGAACAGCGCCTCCTTAATATACAATTCGATGAGGTGATCTCCAACAAACGCGTCCCTTCATAGATGAAAGGTCGGCCTTAAGTGAATGGGTGTGACTTACAAAAAGGTGGTGGACTTTTAGATGAAGTTGGCCTTATTAATAATACAAATTACAAATGTAAGTGAAGGTGTCTCTTCATAAATCGTCTCCAATAAATAAATAGCCATTGGCTATATTTAATTTATTGCTTATAAATCGTTGGAAGTATCAAGCCCGCAACTACAACATCAACACTCCCTCTTAGCTAAGGAGGAATACTTCCAGATATTCATGTCATGGAGTCTCTCAACATGACATCCACAATGGCTGCACCCATTTGTGGAGAAGAGCAAATCACAGTGTCACTCAACGTGATATCGTCATGGAGTCACTCAACATGACGTCCACCATGGCTACACCCATGTATGGAAAGAAACATGTGCACAAGTGCCCATCACGGGGTCACTCAACGTGATGTCCACCATGGCTACTCCCAGAGGGTGGATAAACACAAGTACAAGGGAATCATCACAAAGTCTCTCAATGTGATGTTGTCATGGAGTCTCCAAACATGACATCCACCATGGCTACTCCCAAACGGTGGAGCAAGGGCTTTCACCTCAAATTTCTCCGTCTCAGTGAAAAATGCATTAACAAGGGCTTTCACCTCAAATTTATCTGTCACAAACAAAGATGCATTAAAGCAAATCACAAGAGATCACTGATGCTAAGTCTCCCTCTCAGCAAGGGCTTCATTCTCCACAACTCCAAGCTTGTCTCGAAAATGCACAAACTTCACTCTGGAGACAGGCTTGGTGAGAATATCAGCTGTCTGATCATCAATGTAAATATATCTCAATTGAATAGCTTTCCTCAATACCATATCTCTGATATAATGGTATTTGATCGCAACATGTTTTCTTCTGTCATGAAACACTAGATTGACAGATAGCTTTACACAACTTTGATTGTCACAATGAATAACAATCGGCTCCAATGATTGTCCAAACAATCCTGCAAGGAGCTTTCGAAGCCACACTGCTTCTCGAGCTGCTACACATGCTGCAATATACTCGGCCTCTGCAGTGCTTAGTGCCACTGAAGACTGCTTCCTGCTACACCAAGAAATCATCGCAGACCCCATGATTCTATACCATTAACAGGGTCTTCACCAAGGAAGTGCCCTTAACCCATGATTCTATACCATTGATAGGGTCTTCACCGATTCACATCGACCTGGATATTGAAGAAGACGAAGAAGTTGCAATTGTACCTCCCAAGGAAGTTAGTAAAGATACCACCGTGTCTTGGCTTGAGAGCTCCTTGGGAAGGGAGAGAAGAAGACCTTCATATTAGGTGGATTTTGATGACCTTGATAACATCTATCAGGAACCACCTAAGAAGAAAGCGAAGAAGCAAGTTCATTATGAGAGAAATCTTGATGGTGAGGTGATCATGGAGACTGCCATACCTCCTGAACATAAGAACAGAGATGAAGTGGATATGGATGACTTCGTGATGGTGAAGGCTAATCTCAGTAAAAACACCAGACATGTCGATGTCAATTTGTTTAGAGTTGTGTCCGAAAACCTTCAAGAAAGAGTGCTCAAGGATGGAGAAGACAAAGCAGCCCTCAAGGCTGAAATACAGCAACTCGGGCTTTATATTTCTAACCTTGTTCATGGCTCTTCACAGGCAACTCAACTGCTGCCCCAGGTTTTAGAGACACCAGCTAATCATCATCAGTTAAGACAGCTGGTGATATGTGGGAAGGAAACTCAAGAGTGGATCGAGAGTTTCATTGTCAAAGGAAAGGAGATCTTGGCACGGATGTTTCAGTTGAGAGAAAACGCTCATGAGCTACGTCAAAGTATCCAAGGGTTTGAACAGTTAGTGGCTGAAGTGAAACCAAGGCATGAGATCATCATTGCAGAGTTAGATACAGCCTATGGTTCAACGGTTTCAAAAGAACACAAGAGGCAGATCCTTGCTTGGAAAGAGCGTCACGTCTTCAAAATTAGAACCTACGAGAGGATATCTGAGGAGTTTATCGCCTACAGGAAAAGGGTGATTGAAGCTCTTCTCTTCGTCAGTGAGTTTGTTACAGAGATTCCTTCTCGATACAGTCTTGAAGATGGTTCCTATGTCGGACTTGATGAAGTCCAAACACAATTTCAGAGTGTTGTTTGCAGCTGCGATGGCGGCAATTCAGTTGGTGGTAGAATGGGTCACATTTCCATGATGTCAGCAAAGTTTGAAAAAGCAGCCAATGAGGTTGAAGATTTCCTGAGATCAATTGCAGATGGAGAGGATATCTTAGAAAAATGCAACTTTGCTATTGATGGTATAGATGCACCTGATCGGGACACAGTTTCCAGCTTTTTAGCAGATGTCATCGAGATTTAAAGTTGCTTTCATCTAGAAGCTTTCTTTTTGCTTTCTTTCTATTCTTGGAACAATTCTTATCCATTCTTTGAAGAAGAGAAAGAAGATAAATTGTAATAGTTGGCATTTCTAGCTTTTCCTACTTTCTTAGGTGTTAGATGTTATCTTCCTTATAGATTTAGAAATAAAGCTTGCTTGCTGAGCAAGCCCTAGTTGTAAAAGCAAGGAGATTTTAGGGTTCCCTACTCCTCTGCTTAGGCTATAAATAAGAGCAGTCTTGCTCATTTATTTTCAACCATGCCAGTGATAACAAAACGCTGAGCCTATAGTGCCTTCTATTTGTTATTCAGTGTTGTTCAATTGTGTTTATGATAGTGAATTGCTGAGTCTCTTTTAGCCAACAAGTAGTTGTTGTAATTGCTGTTCTCTTTGTGTAACAACAAGATTGCAAGCCTCTATAGCTGCAATTTCTTGTTTCGTGCATGCGTTTAGTATAATCATTGTTCCAAAAGTTTGAGAAATAAAGTCCTAAGCCTCTTTTGCCTCGATATAATGTCTCAAGTTTCCGTCTATTGTGTTATACTTATATGATCTTAAATTTCAGCTTGCATTGAAAGTAAGTAGATGTATGTTGAGAGGAAAGTTTGTCTAAATACATTTATTGTGTTATGCTTATGTAATCTTAATTTCAGCCTACACTGAAAGTAAGTAGATGTATGTTGGGAAAGAGTTTATTTAAGCACTTTGTCAAATAATCAAACCTTGTTTATTTCTATTTTCTCTTTCTCTGCGTATTACTTGAGAAATTAGAGACGTCTTTAGTGTAGGTTAGTCGTAGTTAGAATTCTTAATCAAAAAATCTCAGTTGCGGCGTCTTGTGTTTTACAAACCTTGTGCTCTAGCTGAACCAAAAAGATAGGCGAATTAGATTTAATTTACTTTCCTTCATACCATCAGCAAGAGGGAGCTTCCCATCCTAATTTGAAGAGCAATTTATCTGTGCATAGTTGTCCGTTTCAAATCCGCATTCCAGAGGTGTGAATTTAGACGCCAACAGCTTATAAATCATTGGAAGTATGAAGCCCACGGCTACAACATCATCACAGGATAGCTGGATTCAAGATTCAGTAGGGTGCATATTCCAGGTGATAACAGTTACCCTTTAAATGTTTTAGTTGTGGAGGAATAGGTCATTATGCTTTGAAATGTCCGGAAAGAGCTAAGAGGAATAAACAAAGATATGAGAAAGAAAACAAAGGTAAAAAGATCAACAGAGCATATTATGTGAATGAGGATGCTAGTATTTCTGATGAAGAATCTGATTATGGAGATCCTGATGACAATGAATGCTTGTTTTTGGCTATAAAATATGAACCTACTTCTACTAATTCTGAGAGACAGGTGAAAGGATGTCCTCCCGAGAAGGAGAAAGTGAAAAAGGAAGATATTGTAATCTCTACCCTACATGATAAACAAGAAAAGAACTATTGGTTTGTTGAAAGTGGTTGTTCACATCACATGACTGGTGATAAGAGTAAGTTTGTTAAACTTGAAAAATATGATGGAGGCTTAGGTATGTTTGGAGATGATATTGGAGCTAAGATTTGTGGGATAGGTTCAGTAAGTTTTGATGGCAAGCATAATACTGATGATGTCTACTATGTTAAAGGCTTAAGCCATAATCTCTTGAGTGTTGGACAGATGTGTAGCAAACGATATAATCTTGTATTTAAAGATGAGAGATGTGAAATCAGGAAAGAATCTAAAACGGTGATTGCTGCAGGAAATAAGTCAAAAGGAAATATATATCGACTTAAAGGTGTTGATGGACGTGTTAGAACTGTAAAATTTTAAAATTTTATAGTTGTCCATACTCATGAAAGTTTTCCAAAGTGGCCCATATTATGATTATAAAATTGATGAATTTTGCTTTGTCGCCCATGTTCTTGTCAGTATTTACCATTTGGTCCCATAAAATTCACCTAACCCCAAGCATTTGTATATAAAGTCATATCGGCATGAGATGGTATAAATCTTCCCGACCCATAAGTTATTTTATACGAACACATATTTTTCAGTGCATCGGCAAGAGGTCGTGAATGTCTTACCGATATCATTTTATCAAAGAATTCATATCGGCATGATGCAGTTCGCAGTCTCAATGACAAAAGAATCCTATCAGAAAAACAACAATCATCGGAATGAGTCATATCGAACTTATATGTGTCTTACCGACAGATGCACAAAGAGATATATCGGCCAGACTAGAGCCATCGGAATGAAGTCCTATAGCATTCATCCGGTCTCGCCGACAAAGCAGAAGGGGATTCTATCGATGTTATCGAGATGAAGTCAGGGAGTCCTACCGACCCATATGTCACACCAACAGGATTGCATTAGTAAAGGACTTGGTGATATGTTTTGATTATCGGTGAGACTGGTTTCATCGGAGAGAGATATGAGAGTCATGCCGAGTGTTGTTCCATCGGCAAGAAAATAATTATGTCTCGGCAATCAGAAAACAGACCAAAGGAAATATCTCGGCGAGATACGTAATAAGCGGAGGAACATTTGCCCGACTTACAAAGTCACAACGACATGTTTGCATCGGTCAGAGTCATAGCAACATACTCAAGACCGAAGGGATAGAACAATTGGGAAGACTCGAAGTGTCGAGGAAACTACAAGATGTCTTAGTGGATGTTTTAATGAACGTTGGTAAAAGCCATAATAGAAGGATCGCCCAAGATTTGAAAATGTCTCGCCGACAATATTACATGATGTGACAGTGAGAGTTTAGAAAAAGGACCTGCTACACTCGTGTTTTAGCTAAAACATTAATGGCGCCACGGAGCACAAATAACTACATGAATTAAAGAAAATTCAATTGGAAACATTAGTGTGGAATTGATAGCGGAGTAAGCAGAAGGACGAACAAAGAACCAGGGCATTCTTTCAGCTCAAAGATTTCAAGCGAAATACAATAAGTTCTTTGCGCCTTGATTCCTGTAATTTTTTACTTTTGCAATTTTTAATGGAATCCTCCAGCTCAGGAAAATCAAAAGGTAGAAAATATGGGGAAAGCAGTCAGCCTAAAGGGAAAAAACAGAAAACGGAACTTGAGCCTGAGGGCACTGAACGGAAGCTAAATCAAGATCTCATTGACCAATTACCTAGCTCTGGACCTAAAGCCAGATGATCTGCACAACTTAGGGCAGAAGTAGATAAATTAGATGACAAGTGTAAGCTCATAGAAGATATTTGGACTCCAATAAGAGGTTATGAACTGTTTAGCTTTCATTACTATCAGAGAAATCGTTTTGAACCAGTATGTAACCCATGGAAGCTTAATCTGGGAAAGTTGGTTTGCCCTAATGTATTTGTCAATGCAGAATTGGTAAGATTGTTGGTCGTCCATTATAATTCGAAACTCAAAGCTATATGTGACCCATCCAGGAAACCACTGATACACATATCAGAAGATGCAATAGGTGAGGTTTTCAATTTGGAAGAGGTTTGCAATGAGAAAATCATATGTGAAGAATTAGAATGGGAATTCGGGAGGATGGACACAATTTATAAAGGTTGGAGATTGCCACTGCACAGAATTAGACAGGGTGGCAAACCAATTCCTCTAGAGGATAGCGATGGACCCCCCTTCCATGCTGATCTTTTTGAACCCTATATGAAGTATATTTATTTCTAGGTAGGCCAAGTATTGGGAATGGAAGTCCCTGAATATATGTCAATTGTGCCTATGATAATTTCAGCAGATATTCAATATCACAACTCCAGACCTCTTGATTATGCCTCATACATTTTTAAGGGGCTCGATTCTGGGTTGATGACAGTGAAAAGTGGAACCTCTATCTTACATATTAGGCATTATTCATTGTTGATGCACATAGTGTTGTATTTTGGGCAGGAGTTAGGGTTGTGGCCTCAGGAGATGAGAATTTCTCAATTTGATAAGGTACGTCATTACCTGTTCAATTATGGACTGTTGTTTGGGACAATAGTTTTGCTAACTCTAGTTTTGTACACTTTGAGGAGTATTTTGTGAAGACATTGTACAAATTGTATAATCATCCATGTGGTTATTCTTTATCTTATGAGATAAAAAGGTTCCTCAGGACTAAGGACTTCAATGGGCCAATTAGTCACAATTGGGGGGATTGGTATTGCTTGGAAGTTGCTACCATGATTAGGGTTTATGGATTTGAAGATGTCACATTCATTTTGCCTAAAACAATCCCGGACAGGATTGCATACTTGGAAATTGTTAGGCAGATGGACTTTTACAGTGTTATGAATTTGAGCTCCTTTGGAAAATAGGCTTTTATGCCCAGTACATTGTGCTTCAGTGATTTTATTGTATTGGCTAAGGAAGGGTACAATTTGATCCTTGATAAGTTACTGCAATACAATATCAAAAGAGGACCACCTAGAAAGAATTTTGATCCAGAAGGGTACATCAATTCTGCTAAACTGAAGATAAACTTTGGAGGGTATCAACATGTGCCCTATCAATTTGATGATATGATCCGGAACCTGGAAGCTGAAGAAGCAAAAATAGTGGTTGAAAAATATAATCAAGGGTTGCAAGATACAGAGTTGTTATCTTCTAGGGAGGAGGCATCTGAGGATAATGTGCCACAGGGCCAACTAAATAAGATGTCAAGATTGAGAACTCAGGATTACACTTGCCCTGTGTTGTACCCAAACCCAAATTTTTGCTTCACTAAGGCATTTTGCTTAATTGAGTCTTATCTTGTTAAAGTGATGTCAAAAGGTCATTTTTGGACCTTTTAAATATGGAGTTTGTGTCAGTTTCATGTTAGTCTGTTTCTAAAGAAATTCAAGAAAAGTGAAAATCTGAAGGAAACTTATCAAAATTTTCTATCTCTGAAGAGGGGAGCACATTTTGAAAAAGGCGCCCTACCTTTTAGGGGCTCAGATCCTGTTTTTAGGGTTTGTCACTTCCAGCAGACATTTGTTTGGTATCACGCTAGCTTCGCAACAGGCTATCAAGCCTGTCAAACGGACCTGTTTTGTGCAAGTTACGGAAGATATAGCGGAAAACGGGAAGAACAACAAAATTGGCTAACACTGGAGAAAAGAGCAGCTTTTGAGAAAGGCGCCCATCTTTTTGAGGTGTCAAATGTAGGTTTTTGACTAAATGCCACCCAAGATGTTTATCTCACATTTGTTTAGGCTTCACGATGCATCTGTTAGTGGGTGAATCTGAGTTGCAGAAGTGCCTGAGCCAGAGGTTAAACATGGGGTCAAATCTTGGTCAAAATATTAAAGGAAAAAAGCAAAAGAGCACATTTTTAGAAAGGCGTCTGAGCCTTTCAAGCCTTTAATGCCTTCTTTTTTATGTTCTCAGATATTCAGCTTCTCCGTGTTACGTTCAGCTTTCCGTTGCCTATCTCCGTCAGATCAGAAGATGATCTGTCAGCCTGCAGTCGGAGTTTTAATGTTATTTTGGTCAGTTCCAGAAATGGCTAAGTCTGGTGGAAAAAGAGCAACTTTTCAAAAAGGCGCCCTTGATTTTCACCCCTCAGATGATGTTTTCTGGAGAAATGTGCCTTTGCAGCTGTCATGTGGAATGAGGTCAGCTCTGCAGTGAGCCTGTGATCCAGTCTTGAAACTTGGTTAATCAAAAGTTATGAAGGATTTGATTTTTCCTTCGTACGAGATGGGGATGAGAAAATTTGACTAAGTCTGAGAAAAAGAGCAGTTTTTGAAAAGGGTGCTTGGATTTTTGACCCTTCAGATCTTAGTTTTATGATGTTCAGTCTGAAGGTACCTTTTGATCAGTTTTTGTCCTGCTCTGCGATGCATCTGTAAGCTAGCCAATCGGTGGAGTCAGTCAGCCAGTGTCAAAGGATGAACAAAGGTCTCGAAAGAGGTTTAAATCCAAATTTTCATCAAAATTGGCTAAGTCTGGAAAACACCTAGAGAGGTCAAAGTTGATTTTTCGAAAGAAGTTGATTGGTGCGCCCTAACTTGAGTTATGACTTTAGTTAGACTAAACGATTTCTGGGTTGTCATCTCCAGTTCACATTTTGGCATGTTGAGTGTTCTTTCAGTTTGCATGTCGAGTTAACTAGTTTGCATGTCCAGTTAACTAACTTTGCATGTTGAGTTAACTTGTTTGCATGTACACTTAACTGAAGTGCATGTTTGAAAATCAACTTGACTTTGAATGCATGGCGCATTAGTTGAAGTTTTGTGAAGATTTTGTGAAGTTAACACTTCATTATCTATTTTAACTTCAGTCTTCAAAAGCGACGCTTTAGTTAAGAGTTTTAACTAAAGATTTAAAGCATGAATTTTGAAGTTGTGAAGTATGGCGAATTCAATATGAATTGTCAACTGAAGTGAAATTCGCATGATGCTTTAAATAGATTTTGCAACTAAAGCTTAATAAGGCGACTTTAGCATAGTGCTTTATTTAGCTCATTTTAGTCTTCAGTTAACTAAATTGAGGTCCAATCACAAGCCAAGCGCAATTTTCAAGGTTGCATGCATTTCTTACGAATTTTGGTGATGAAACTCTATTTATTCAAGTTTAGGTGTCCATTATTTCTTCATCACAAGCTTAGAAACATACATTCTTCTTGAGCGAGCAGCAATTTAAAGGTGCTACAGGTGTCAGATTTTAGCATTCTTTATAGCAACGGATTCAGTTTGATCAAAAGAAGAATATTCCAGACTTTGTTTTCAGTTTGCATGCAGGTTTCATCGAATTCCAGAATAGAGATAGGCAAATTCTACAGAAGCAGAGCAAATTAAATCTTCTTTCTTCTATCTTATTTCTTCTATTTCTCATCTTAGGTACTTTCTTCGCATGTCAAAGAAATTCAACATATTTTCAGAATTTGATCATCTGGGTTCGCATACTTCAGTATTTGCAGCAAAACCCATGTCTTAGATTTTTTCGAGAAAATTGCCCCGTAGTCTTCATTCTGAAGCTCTATGCTTTTTTCCGAGAATTTCATTGCATGTGGGCCTGGAACACATTTTTTCAAGAATCAAACTGTCTGGGTTGTCTTAGAATTTGATTTTGCACATAACCCACGTTTCAGAAAAATTCTGAAAATTTTTCCCGCCATAGGCTATTTTTAGCCTTTCCAGAGATTTTCAATTTTTCCAGAAAGTTGTTCAAGTATATTCGACTTTACAGTCAAAAGTCTTCATTTTCAAAATGCAGTTCAATCTCATTGATTATAAGACCAAATCGGTTCTTATACATGATTTTCTCAGAACTTTAGATACGCACTTAAATCATGTTTATCCAATGGTTAATCTGAGCAGCCTGGAGGGAGTTAGCAACAATTCATTGAGAAATCTTGAACGTTTCGGATTGATGGCAGCGGCATCTATTCCTGTTACCACTTTTGATCTTGAGTTCGTTCTTGCTTGCATCAAACATTATGACTCGTCTTCACGACAAATCAGATCAGCTGATGGGAGGATTATCTGCAGTCTTAAACTGAAGGATATAGAGAAGTGTTTTGCTATTCCTCCCCATTCAGATAATTTCATTGTGGTTATTGAGGCCTGTGAGAAGATATGGGATGGAGATCAAGAACGTTCACAGAAAAAGTTGGCTCAGAGATGGCTGAAAGTTCAAAAGACTAATATGCCTAAAAAGGTTGGTCGTGGTGAATTCAAGGATGAGGTTGCTGTTTTGATAACTTTGCTCAATAGAATTACAGGTCAAGAGGATGCTAGCACTTTCCGATCATGGATGTTTTACCTTATTTCCAGAATTCTTGATGGCACAGAGCATTTTGACTGGGCTATGTTGATTAGTGATTACCTACATCAGCAGATTTCTGATTTTCTCAAGTTTCATGAGTTTCGTATGATATCCTACTTGGTCTACTTAGTTGCATTTCAAGGCAGCTACAGGCATCTAAAAACTAATGGTACTCTTGGTGTTCAACGTGTTCATGAGTACTATTCTCAGTTGGAGTTTTCTAAATCTGAACAAGACTTCCGAGCAGTAAATGATCACTTTTCTATGAGGACAGTCAGAGATCTTGACAATGAAATGCATATCCGTGTTTCTGCTGAGGCAAAATCAGCAATGGAGACTTGGGCGGATTGGTTTATCCAATTCCCTACTTTCACATACATTCGGGTTTATGGATATGTTGGAGAGCCTCTGATGTTGCCGAGGTATCCTTTAGACAAGATCATCTTCATTGAGTTTCTCAAGCAGATGCAACATGTTCATTTCCTTCTTCGCAGTCGTCATAAGACTGCAGCTAATTTTCCATTTGGATTGGGAATTTTCACATGCAGGACTGCAACAGATGCCAGGCATATGTCAACCGAGATGGAAAGATTCAAATTTAAAACTCATACTGAGAGGCGTTCCTATGATCCTATGGGTCATTATGCAAACAAGTTAGAGCGAGGGATTGCACATAAGCCAGCACTTGAAGATTTTTGAGCTAATTGTGAAGATGAATTTGAGGTTCGTCGTCGTCACTATTGTAGACTCACTATTGCTCAGCTCTCTGATTACTTATCAGAGGATGTTGATGGTTTATCCGATGATGATGGAGAAGTTCTTCTCAATTCATATGTCAGAGATCAAATTGCTCAGCAGCCACTTCTATCATGTCCCCGTTTTAGCTGACACTGTTTGTCGAGGAGTTAGCCTATAATTTCGATCCTCGTAGGCTGACAGGAGAGTGCAGAGGATCTTTTGGGGTAGTTACTCAGTGTTTGGTAGCTCCAATTTCGCAGTTGTGTCAGGTTGGGCCTTCGCAGAATCTTCCAGTGAGCATTTTCAGGAACTTTCTATTTTTAGAAAGTTAGGTCAGGCGGAAGCTGCTATTTTGGGCAGGGCACCTGGTTCAACCATTCAGCTCAGAATCGACCCAGTTCAGCAGTTTGTTGATCGGACGGAGAAATAAGGAGTAATTAATGATTTATTAAATATTTAATAATTTGACTTTATATTAAAGTCACTTTATTGAAATATTTAAATATTTAATTAAATTGGCCAGTTATAAAGTATTTATTATACTTTATAATAAAGTATTAATTTTTGACTTAGTGAATATTTATTATTCATTAAATTGAGGCGCCATTTAATTATTTAATATTTCTCCTAAGTATCAAAGGTGAAATAAATCAATTTTATTTAAATGATTAATTAAATGAGTTTGGGTCGAATTTCTCAAAGGGCAGTATATATTCTCAGAAAGGACAAATCGAACCATTATGAAATGTTATTCTAATTTGTCTTTTGCTCTGAGTATTAGAGTTTGCAAACCCTAGGGTTTCTGGCAGACGATCGTTTCTGGAGAACGAAAACTATTCAGAGATTAGGCAGACTGAGACTGTGAAATACCAGTTTAAGCTTGCATCTGGGTGACTTCATTCAGGAGTTACAGTTGGATTTATTGACAGATTCATCAGATTTTAGCAGAGATATTCATCTACAGTTGAGGCGAATTTATCTGAGATCATTCATCAGAGTTGGCACAATTTTCAAGAAGCCGTACTTCATTAAATGTTGCTGCTGTCAGGCCGTACAGTCCTGTACCAGCAAGGCCGTACTTCTTCATCACAGGGAAATACTTCATCTCCTTCAGCTTATATCTTCAGGATCTTGTGCGCCTAGGTTCTCTGGGGCTTCAGCATTGTTTTTCAAGCCTGGATATTGCATCTTCCATACAGCCGTACCATATTCATTTGTATCTGGCGCCTGCAAGAAGGAAATCAGGTTTTTTATAATAAAGTTGTCTTCTCATTCATATATTGTTATTTCTCTTTGTAAACGCTCTGGAAATTGAAATAAATGATGCGCCTTGGTATTCTGAGCATTTTCTATGTATTACAATGCACGTTTGAATTTATATGAATTTATTAGCAATTATTAGCAAAAATCGCAGAATTTCATTTTGTCTGGAAAACCTCAAAAAATTACAAAAAACCAGAAATTTGCAAAAAACACACAAAACAGTTAGGGTTTCCGTATCGAGAACCATCGGGGTTCTGACAACTTCGCTCACCAGATTGGTACACTAAAGAGAATATTTCTATTGAGGAGGTATCTAAATCGGTTATCAAGACCAGCTAGCAGTTCTTGGAGAGTAAACGGAGGCGAAAGTCAGTTCCTGTGATAGAGCCGCCAGAGAATTTTTCTTCATTGCCTTCTACTTCGAGGTCAAGGCTATTGTGATTCCTCCTGAAGGAGTTAGACTCAGTGGAAACACGGGAAAAAGGACTACTGGTAAAAGGAAGCAGAAGCAAGTTGAGAATGTACCTGAGATTCCAATAGAGACAGTCATTCACGCTGAGCCTCACGTTTCACTTCCAAGTTCACCCCATGTGCAACCTACTGACATAGATTCAGAGCCTGAGATACCAATTTGAGTAGGATCGGAGACAACTAAACCACCACAGGTTGATACATCAGGGACAATCTCTCCTCGAATTGATAATATTGTTCAGTCTTGTTGGCTCGAAAGGTCTTTGGGGAGACAAAGGCGAGAACCTTCATATAACCTTGATTTATCTGAGTTCGATGAACCTTATCAGAGAAGGTCAAACAAGAAAATCAAGAAACAGGTGCATATTGAGAAGACTCCAGAATCAGAGATTGTTATACAAGTTGCTATTCCTCCAGAGGGAAACAACCTACATGAAGTCGAAGTTGGTGACTTTACTTTCACTAAGGCAAATCTTGGCAAGACCACTCGAGAGACAGACGTGAGCCTTCTTAAGATTGTCACCAATAATCTTGAAGAACGCATCATGAAGGATGGAGAGGATAAGGCATTGCTTAAGGCTGAAAATGGTCAACTTCGTCAGTATATCTCTGATCTTGTTCACGGAAATTCAAGTAGAGCGCCTGTTCTTCCTCAAAATACACCTGCAGAACAACGAAAGCTGGATCAGTTAGTCAATCATGGTAGACTTTTAGATAACTGGATTGAAAGTTTAGTTGTTATAGGTCAACATCTTCTTATGGATTTGTATCAGTTGAGGAGTGATGCACATAAACTTCGTCAAGGTATTCAGTTGCTTGAGATTTCAGTCGCAGAAAGTCTAGCCAAGGATCGAGTTCTTGTGTCTCAGTTGTCTGTTGCATATGATGCCATGGAGATTGATGAAGATCAAGAGAAAGTTTTTACCTGGAGGTAACAGCACCTTTTCAAAATGGAAATACGTGAAAAGATTTCTACCAAGTTGTTTTCACTGAAAGATAATGTTGTTGGAGCTCTTGCACTTGTCAGTGGTTTTGTTGTTCAAATTCCGTGTCATTACCTTCTTGAAGATGGCACGTATATTGAACTTAAGGAAGTACAAGCTTAGTTTGAAAAGCTGATTCGTGATAGTCTTGAGGGAGATCCTGTGGTGGCTAAGTTGGAGAATATTTCAGTTATTTCAGCTAGTTTCAAAAAGGCGGCTGAAGATGTCAGAGAATGCATGCATACAGTCAAGGAAAGTGACAGAGAACTGAAGAAACAGATTGTTGTTTTGGATAGCATCAAAGTGCCAAAAGACAGAGAGATTGATGAGTTCTTGGTCGAAGTGTTAGACCGATATGACATTGAGTGATCTGCCAGTTGGAACCTACAGTTAATTTCAAGGGTTGAGTCATGAGCAGCAGTTAACTCGACTTTCAGTCTTGAGTTCACTTGCTGACTTCACACATGCTTATCTCTTCCTTGGGATTATCTTCACAAGAGTTAGGGTTAGGGTTTCTAGTTAACTGAGGGTAGTGTCCAGTTAACGCTTTAAATAAGGATGTGCATGCTTGCACATTGTCCATTTAGGTTAAATGTACCAGTTAAGCGATGGTAGCTTTCCGTTAACTGTATAGTTTGCTTTATTAGGGTTTAGCAATAAATCTTGCATGCATTGCAAGACTATAGTTGACTCAAGGTGATTTTAGGGTTCCCTACACCTTTTGATGTCTATAAATAAGAGCTTTTGCTCATTTGTACATAACTTTTGCACGAGAGAGAAATATATGTTGTGCCTACCTTGCCTTCAATATTGCTCGTTTTGTATCTGTTCATGCGTTTTTGCTATTATGATGAATTGTTATGCCACATAGGGTTTCATGCAATTGTGATGGTGAATTCTTTCCATAGATAGATCAAATATGTTTTGTGTTCAATAAACTTGTCTAGATTGAGCTGATAGATGTGCCACCTTGCCTTCAAGTTGAGAATTTGTTCTTGTTTATCGTATGGTGTTTTGTGAATAATAAACTTGTTTAGATTGAGTTGATAGATGTGCCACCTTGCCTTCAAGTTGAGAATCTATACTTGTTTTTCGTCAGATAGTAATCCTTGCTCCATTTCCTCATGCTCTGTTTTCTTGAGAAAACTGGATAGAATTTAAGTAATTAGCCTAGTTGTAGTTAGTGATCTGCGAAACCAGAAAATACTTAGCTGCAACGTATAGAGTTTTCTTGAAAGCCTTGTACCTCTACAGCTAAAACAAAAAGACAAGATATAGTTTAGTTTACTTTCCTTTTCAAGCATTTTTGCCAAGCACAACGAGGGAGCTTCCCCTCCTAATTTGAAGAGCACTCATTGCGTAGTGTGCATAGCTGTCTGTACCAACTCTTACTCCAGAGGTGCTAGTTGTTACGCCAACACCCTGCCAGGGAATTGAGTGCTGAGGAGAATTTAGATGCCGATGCAAGGCATGTAGAGTACAAGTCGTCTGTAGCAGATGATGAATTTGTAAACTCTCTAGAGTTTAAGGCATTCCTATACAAACAAAAGGGAAAAGAGATAAGAAAAAAGGTTGACAATATCACACTAGGTAATGAAGAACAATTACTAAATGATCTAATGATGTGTGTGGACAAAGAGATGGCAGGTATGACCCCTGAAAAGGGAAGGAAAATGTTGGAAAGTGCTGGTGTTATGATTTTTCCAAGGTTGGATCTCAATTCTGCATTAGTTTTTGATATTTTTTTGAAAGATAGTAATGCTACACACTAAAAGGTAACAGAAGTATATGCAGGGTCAAAATATCCACCTCACAGGAAATCAGTTGTCATTGATACTAAGAAGGCATTCGGGCATGTTATGAATTTAAAGGTTGGCGAGGCTGATCCTGTGGCAACTACAGAGATTGGAATCAATGTAGCAAAACTAAACAAAGCTCAAATTCAGATGTTAATCAAGGAGAGGGAAATGTACAAAATGACTAATGAGAGGATGTTGAGGGAAAATGACCGCCTGAAAGATTTGTTAGGGGTTACAATGAAATCAACCAAGCTGCTCACTCATGGTGAAAGTTCACAAGCAAAAGATCATTGGGAAGGATCAAGTGCATACTCTCAAGGGAAATATGATACACTTGTAGCAATAATTAAGAAAAGACAAGTCAGTCTAACAACTTGTTTAAATAACCTCTGGGGAACACATTCACATAACTTTGCTGCATTGCAAGAACACGAAAGAATGGATGGTAGGATTTTGGAGAAGTTTCAAGAAATAAACCAGAGGGATGTTTCTGATAATGTAGCAATTGAGGCTGCAAATCATTTTGTGAATAAACACCGAGACTTCTTTGAAGAATTGCGAGGGGATGCGCAAGGATTAATAAATGCCACCAGAAAAGGATTGACCGCATTCTTTGATGATAAAGGAAGACTAAAAGAAATGACTAATTGGAAAAGTGAAAGTGAATCAATACTGCAAGAAATTTTGAAGATAGCTACCGCAAAAGATACAACACTGGATGAGGCATGCGAACAGAATGAAAAGATGGTAAAAATGGAGATCACAATCCAGAATGCATTGGGAGATGCAGATACGCATGAGCGTCGGGATTACTTGGACCACTTATCGAAGATAAGTTTATGGCTTAACAGAGCTTAATTACCTTTTAATCTATTGTTGTTTTAACATATGACATTTCTAAAAGGACGCATCCTTTCAAGTAGTTGATGTATAAATATCCATTTTGGTAGCGAAATAGGATATAGCGAGTAGGAGAAAGATACAGTAGATAAAAATGTCATACTATGAGACTATGATGCATGTTTGAAACTATGGAGATATCAATGAAAATCATTTGATGTGGTGGCGTATTTCTGGTATCAGTTGTTTGTTGTGTTCATTGAAAGTATTACTGAAGTTGTCTCAAGGGTTGATGTTTTCTAATTATTTAAATTGATATAACAAGCTTATATTCAGTTTATCAGTACACACTTGTTGTATCTATATGGTTGATTAATTGGTTCTTTCAAGAAAAGATTAAATCCTTTTAGTTGATCATAGTAATTAGGGAGTCTCATTTGGATCACTAAGAAGCACTTGGTAATCATATTCTTGCATGTTTATACAAGCTATAAACTCAAATTTATATGCCAAACAATTAGAGTATCTGTCAGTAAGAAGTTACTCGTTTTAGATTTCTCATTTGACTCCGCATACCCAATAAGACACTAGTCTCTACCCTTTTCACCATTTGGTTTCACTCATTTCTTACATCTGTTAAATTGAATATATTAGGTTTTAGCCTTGATATTGCTATACAATCTATACCAAAATAAGATTTATTTATCCACTCCCATTTGCCATTGTGGGTAAATTGCTTTAAGGAATAAACACAAGTCAAATCTGCCTCGTTCATATAGGTATACCTGCCTAGGTCTAGCAGCACCTGAAGAGAAGAAGGTCTAAACCATTTGGCCTTGTCTGTTACCCTGAAATGTATCAAGAGATTGGCAACCTCTTGAGGTATTTTACTTGCGTTTTTGAGAGCTAAGAGGACGTTTCTTTATGACTAAGATTAATGACAGTTGGTTATGGCATCAAATAATGTGCCTTATGAATTTTGATTACCTAGCAAGGTTTAGCACAGTGCAAGCCGTGAGAGATTTACCAAGGATTACAAAGCCTATTAATACTATTTGTAGGAATTGCCAGTTTGGGAAGCATGCAAGAAATAACTTCAAATCAAAGGAACAATCTACTTCTAGACTACTGGATTTAATTCATACTGATCTTTGTGGTCCTACAAGAGTGAGAAGTCTACAAGGTGAAAGGTACTTTATGCTTTTGATTGATGATTACTCTAGGTATACATGGGTTACATTTCTTAGAGAAAAATCCGATGCATTAGATAGATTCAAGACATTCAAAGCGATGGTTGAAAATGATGTAAATTTCAAAATAAAATGCTTAAGGTCTGACAGAGGTGGTGAATTCACCTCCCATGAGTTTAATATGTTTTGTGAAGTTCATGGAATAAAAAGACAATTATCTACCCCGAGAACTCCTCAACAGAATGGAGTTGTTGAAAGGAAAAACAGAACAATTCAAGAAACTGTTAGATCAATGATGACTGAAGTTGGTCTACCAAAAGTTTACTGGAGAGAAGCCATTCATACTGTTGTTTATGCGTACAATTGAATTCAAGCAAGAGCCAACAGTACTAAGACCCCCTATGAGCTATGGTGTGGAAAAATTCCTACTGTTAAGCACTTCAAGGTATTTGGAAGCAAATGTTATATCAAACGGGATGAAGAAAACTTGGCAAAGTTTGATGCTAGAAGTGATGAAGGTATTTTTCTTGGATTTTCTACCAAAAGCAAAGCTTACAGATGTTTCAATAAGAGACTAAGGAAGATTGTAGAAAGCTCAAATGTCAAAGTTGATGGATATGTATCTGATAAACCTGATCATGTAAGGATTGAAGAAGTTGTGGAAGAATAGGAAAAGAATGAGCAAGAGACGCAGAATGAAGAAGAGGAAGAAGAAGCTCTGGTGGTGTCCCCAAACACACCTAAATATGTACAGAAAAATCATTCAAAAAGTCAGATCATTGGAGACAAGACAAAAGAAGTATTGACAAGAAGCAAAGTTGCTACTCGTGAGATAAATCTATGTTTACTTTCTGAGATTGAACCAAAGATTGTAAGTGAAGCATGTAAAGATGAGCATTAGATGGAAGCTAGGAAAGAGGAACTTGTGCAAATTGAGAAGAATCAAACTTGGGAATTGGTCCCTAGACCGGCAGATAAAAACATAATTGGATCAAAGTGGGTATTCAGAAACAAGTTGAATGAAAATGGAGAAGTGGTCAGAAATAAAGCAAGGCTTGTGTGTAAAGGATATTCACAAGTAGAAGGCATAGATTTTTAGGAGACTTTTGCTCCGGTGGCAAGAATGAAAGCTATCAGGATGTTCTTAGCGTTTGCTGCTCATAAAGACTTCAAGGTTTATCAAATGGATGTTAAGTCTGCATTTTTGAATGGTGAGCTAGAAGAAGAGGTCTACATGCAACAACCGGAAGGATTTCAGTTATCAGATCAACCGGATACAGTCTACAAATTGAAAAAAGCTTTATATGGACTAAAGCAAGCTCCTAGAGCTTGGTATGCAAGGTTAGACAGGTATTTGATTCAGCAAGGTTTCAACAAAGGTACGGCAGATAGTAATCTGTATTTTAAAATTGAAAATGACAAAATCTTGATTGTGGTTGTATATGTTGATAACATTATTTTTGGAGGAAATGAAACTAGGTGTAAGATGTTTGCAGAAGAAATGCAAAAAGAATTTGAGATGTCCATGTTTGGTGAGATAAATTTCTTTCTTGGGATGCAACTTAATCAAACAAAGAAAGGGATTTTTATTTCACAGTCAAAGTATGTAAAAGAGATGTTGAAGAAGTTTGGGATGGATGGTTCCAAACCGATATGCACACCTATGGTGACTGGATGCAAAATAAGTAAAGATGATGTGATGAGCCCTGCTGGCTCTCAACTCAAAACCCTCAATTTCTTAAGTCTTTAAATGTTTTTTTTAAGTTTTTAGAGAAATCTTAATAGACAGAAGAGAAGGGGCGCAGCATATTTTTGCTCATAAAATATGAATTTGATCTTATTTCTTCAAAAGGAAAGTACAGAATATATTATTTAACACCAACAGATAGATTGAGAATGATAAACATACCAAGAAGGCTCCAGATTATTTTAAATAAATAAATTGCCAGATCTACAGCTGGAATTGATGAAATCAAGCTTGAATGCACGCCAAGACTCCAGAAGTGGCTTCTCCTGCTCAGAAACTGGTCACAAGGCTCTGAAATAGCTAGCCGCCAATGATAGATGCCAAAGCCCTCACAAAAGGAAGGCGTTTCACTTATTTTCTTCACACGCCTTTCTCAAGGCACAAAACCCAAGGCAGGCCGTACGGCTATAAAAAAGAAAGGTAGAATCTCTGAAGGGAAGTCTCTGAACTGTAGAATGATGCGCCTCCAATAGAAACCCTCAAGTTATTGCAAAGAACACACAACTGCATATATGAAAACCTCTGTCTCCAACTGTAGAACTTCTGTGTGAAGCTCTCAACTGTACTGATTCAGCTGATCTTTCACAGCCTCAAAAGTACTCAACACTGAAGAGTTTTCCGTTCTCCAATGGACAAAATGATCATACCCTGGTCACAGGAGAATGCTCAGAAGAAAATGCACAAGGCAATTCGAAATAGTCAAAAAGTTATGAGTTTCTATTGCCAGGAAATGCTTTATACCAAATGGCACGCATTTCAAGAAAAGTACGGCCTTTGCAATCATTAAAATATTTTAATATTTTAATATAACCCTTTTCAATAGTTGCCATAAAATCTTTGAGCGCACTTTTCAATATTTTAAGTTATTAAAATATTAAAGTCCCCCTTTTTACATTTAATAAGTGATATAAAATATTATTAAAGTCAAGGTGACTTTAATAAAAGGCGTATAAGTTAAATAATTAACTTAATCACTTAAAATTCCATAATACGCTCAAAACTCAGGATAATCTCGTGCCGTCAGAAGCTGTGAACTCCTGGAATGCAAACGCTCGCTGTGATCCAAGCACTGTCCACTGAAAACACGAACAATCAAACTCTCTAAAAAGCATCACTGACCCTCTATCCAAACTGGCTAGCCCACAAGGGTCCAATAAAGGGCTAACACACTGTTCCCGAGAACTGTCTAGCGAGGGGACATCACAGATGATAATTCACCTAAGGTTGATTAGAGCAAATATAGATCTATGATTGGTGGACTGTTGTAATTGACTATTACTAGATCGGATATTATGTATATAGTCTATCTTGTGGCTAGATTTCAAGAAGATCCTAAAAAAACGCATGTTGCTATTGTAAAGAGAATATTCAAATATTTGAATGGCACTCCGGATTATGCCTTACGATATCCTAGGGATACTGACTTTACACTAAGTGCTTATATAAATGTAAATTGGGTTGGTTGTGTAGATGACAGAAAAAGTGCAAGTGGTGGTGCAATCTTTCTTGGTTGCAGATTGGTGGCTTGGTTGAGTAAAAAGCAAGATTTAGTTTCTTTGTCCACTGCTGAAACTGAGTATATTGTTGTTGCATCATGCTGCACACAAGTTTTACGGATGAAACAGACATTGAAAGATATCAAAGTAATGTATGAAGATCCTATTTCTATCTTTTGTAATAATACAAGTGCAATTAACATTTCAAACAATCCAGTGATGCATTCGAAGACTAAGCATATATCTATCAGGCATCATTTCTTGAGAGAAAAGGTTGTGGAGAATGAAGAAAAACTTGAGTATGTACCTAAGAAGGATCAAATTGTTGATATATTTACGAAGACCCTTCCTAAAGATACTTTTGAGTACCTCCGACAAAAGTTAAGGGTGATTGCCCCTCCTTTCTTGAACTAGATGCATATGGAAATGCATCGGTCGGGTGGGTCTATGGATCTATCTTTCTTCTAGACTAATGTTTTGGTGGCTACCTCTCAAGGGGAGCAGGTAGTGTCATGTGTTGTCATTGAAAGAATATTTTGTGCTTAATGTCAAAGGGGAAAACAATGTAAAACATCTTTTGCCTTTGCCATTGATGTCAAAGGGTGAGATGAGGAAGATGTGAAAAAAGATTATCTACTGAGATGAGGAAGATGTGAAAAACATTATCTACTAAGCGGGAAAAACATGTAAAAAGTGTTTAGAGCTAGAGTGTTGTCTTTCATACCTTTTCACATCATGTGTTGCCATCAATGACAAAAGGGGAGATTGTTGCAAGAATGAAGGTGTCGTCATTGATGTCAACTAGTTAACTAGTTATCAACTGGTTGTTGTTGCCATTGATGTCATAGTTGCAAGATATTGGCTGTATATGCTAAGGATATTAAGAAAATTGTAATAAAGAAAGATTACAGGTATTCAATGGTTGCTCCGGGATTTGCTCCTATGCTCGTATGGTTCAGATATGTTGATCATGGTTGTTGGAATCTACTATATCCAAAATTTGGGTTTCTCGATCGTTGTACAGTGTGAGTTATGTTCACCAGTTGTGAACGGTGCTTGTCAGGGTATCTGGCTAAGGTTCGGGAGAAATGTAGTTGCTCTGGATTTCTTCTTGCTCGAGTCTTATGAATTGCGGTTCTACAGTTAAGGTGATATGTTTGAGTTGAAGATAATTTTGTTGTCTGGAAAGACTAGATCATGTCAAGAGTTGTGTGTGTTTAATTGTTCTATGTGTTTTACACTGGTTTGGTTGACCTTGTGTTAAACACTACTTTCGAAGTTAATGAAGCGTATTGGGACTTCTTTGAGTCCTCATCAAGCATGTGTTTGGGTCGCCCTCATTCTAATTCCACCCTAGAATGTTTTGGCACCGACCTAATTTGAATTTAAGTGATGTATGGCCAACTTTGGATATGTTCCAAAGTTAAAGATAGTATAAATACAGAATGAGATATTGATGAAAGGTAGTACAAAGAGATAGTACAAAGAAATAGATCAATATAGATGTGAAGTAGATGTGAGACAGTGTGTATGTGATGCAAGTTTGGCAGATCAGTGTGAAATCTAATTGCTGAGTTTCCGGATGCCGTGAGCTGAAGGTGTACTCTATCATTCATGCATGTCTGCAAGTGGTTGAGTGAATTGTGGTGGAAATCTTTGTTGCATTGAGATTGTCTTCTTTGTGTAACATATCTTTTCTATCTTCTTTGTACCTGTGTGGTAGTGAGCCCTCCAGGTGGTTAACCCATGTTGGACAGTGAAACCTGATCCGAACAGTAAGTCCTTGTTTTGGCAGTGAGCCTTATCAAGCAATGAGCCTTTGTAATCGATTTTGATATTTTTTATATTGTGAGCTAATCCTCACCATGGTTTTTCCACGTAAATTTGGTGTTACTGTGTATGTGTGATGCTTTTTCAATTTCTACCTTTGAATTTAATGTTTAATCATTTTAGCAGAGTAAAGAATTTGTGATTGATCTAATCTTCGATGAAAGTCTTAAAGGTTAAATTTTGTCATAACTAATTCACCCCTCCCCCCTCTCAGTTGTCTTGTTCAACATCTATCCCTATGCAAAAGGATTTTTTATACTGGAATCTGATTCAATAGAAGATAAAGAAATGATTCTTAATACTGGACCTTGGTTCTACGAAGGAGATTTCTTATGTATGAAACCCTAGTTCCCTTTGTTCAATCCTCGAATAGAGACATTTTCTTTTGCCTTTTTGTGGGTTTGTTTACCTTACCTTCCTTTACAGTTTTGGGAAATTGACTATTTGAAGGGGATTGGCAATGGGTTGGGCAAGTATCATAGTATCTCAAAGGAAACAATCAATTATGAAAATTCAACTTTTGCTTGTCTTTGTGTTGAAATGGATGTTACAAAAGGGCTTCCGGCAAAGACTTTTCTCAAAGTTGGCAATAGACGATGGTGTCAACCAATAGACTATGAAAAAAAGGCCTTCAAGCGTAGAAAATGTTTTGCAACTAAACATGCTATTGCACAATGTGGCAGAGGTCGAACAAAGTATTGTAGGTTGTCTTGGTGGGACAGGGTGGAATCCCATCACTATGTAATCTCTCCCATGGCCCCCTTCGTAAGGTCACTTTATAATACAAGTTAAATATTTTAATTTAACTTTTTTTTTTAATTCAACGGGTGAACGCTTTTGAACCGAAGCTATGAAATAGCAAGACTGACAACTAGCTTCCCGAATGCCCGAAAATGACTTACAAAAAAATAGTGTGGGAGAAAACACCGAAAATACTCCAAAAACAGTCGTTACACAACTCCCAACCACACCATGTTGGATAAACAATCACTACAGTTCCCTAACCACACTCCGTTAGCCTACGAGAATGACAAAATAGGGTAACTCTAACAATCTCATGAAAAGGCCAAGAAGGGGACATTAAAGTCCACTCTTCCCAAGATTGCTTGTCCTCAAGTAATCTCAACTCTGGACGCTACAAAATCTGCTCATTTTCCCACGCCGCATCCTCCACTGGTAAGTTCCTCCACTTGACCAAATACTCCTTAATTATCGTCCTCCAAAGAGTTCGCTCTTTAGAATCTATGATGGCCTGTGGAATCAAAATCAATTTACCCTCCTCATCCAAGGATGGCAACTCAAATGAAGGAATCACATTATGCCTCAATGCCTTCTTGAGCCTAGATACACAGAAAACATTGTGAACCCTGCTGCTAGCTGGCAACTCAATCTCATAGGCAACCTCCCTATCTTTTTGGACACTCTGAAAGGACCATAGAACCTTGGCTTAAGCTTTTCAACTCCACTCTTTTTAAGAGTAGATTGTCTATATGACCGAAGCCTCAAATATACCACATCCCCAACCTCAAAACTGTGCATCGTACAGTGTTCATCAGCATAAAGCTTCTACTGATTTTGTGCCTACTGCAAATTTTCCTTCAAGGATTTTGTCACATCTTGGCTCTCCTGCAATAAATGTCTTGCCTTAGGCACTCTGCTATCTCCAAATAACAAATCTAAGAAGTTAGGTGCCTTGTACCCATACAAGGCCATAAACGAAGACATTCTAATGGACATGTGATAGGTAGTATTGCAACAATACTCACCAAGGTGTAACCATTTGATCCAAGCCCTTTGTTGTCCTCAAACATAATTTTTGAGATACCCCTACACCCATTTGTTCACTATCTCCATCTATTCATTCATTTGTGGGTGGTAGCTAGTGCTAGGAGTGAGCTAAATCCCACTCAATCTGAAAAGCTCCTGCCAAAAGAGACTGAGGAACTTGTTGTCCCTGTTAGAAGTATTGTCATTGATGTCAAATAAAGAACATGATATGTAGGTGATCAAATCAAAGTTTGGGTATGGAAAAACAAATTGAGGTATTCTTCAGATTATAATACTCTTCAAATTATAATATTTGATATGAAAATCGAATTGAGATATTCTTCAGATTTGAAGTCCAGATTTGAAAAAGTCAATTATGATATTCAAATGCATGAAAAGAACGATCACATGAAAAGGATGAACACATTATAATATTTTTCTCACAAATATTATAACTATTGGCGTTTAAATTCGCACCTCTAGAATGTGTATTTGAAACGGACAGCTATGCACATATAAACTGCTCTTCAAATTAGGAGGGGAAGCTCCCTCTTGCTGATGGTGTTTGAAAGAAAGTAAACTAAACTAAGTTGCCTATCTTTTTGATTAGCTTAGAGCACAAGGTTTTTTAAACACAAACGCCGCAGCTGAGATTTTCTGTTTTAAGACTTCAACTACGACTAACTTAAACTAAAGACGTTTCTGGGTTCTCAAGTAATAGCAGAGCAAGAGAAACTAGAAATTAACAAGGTAGATTTTCTGACAAAAAATACTTCAATAATCTCTCTCTCGACGAACACCTACACACTTCACTGTAAGTTGAAATCAAAGATCATAAAAGTAGAACATAGATAACGGAAATCTGAAATTTTGGATCAAGGCAAAAGAGGCTCATGATTTTATTACTCAAATCTCTGGAACAAAGCTCACTTCTAACATGCCTGGAACAAGAAATTGCAGCTAAAGAGGCTTACAATCTTGCTCTTACACAATAGAAAACAGCAATCACACTAACTCCTTGTTGGCTAAAGAGGCTCAACAATTTGCTATCACAACACAATTGAACAATACTTAAGTAACAAATAGAAGGCACAATAGGCTCAGCATTTTGTTCTCACTAGCACGGTTAAGAAAAACTAATGAGCAAAGGCTCTTATTTATAGACAAGCAGAAGAGTAGGGAACCCTAAAATCTCCTTGCTTTCACAATCTAGGGCTTGCTCAGCAAGCAAGCTTTATTACTAAATCTAGAAAGAAGATAACATCTAAAACCCTAAGAAAGCATAAAAAGGGAAACGCCAACTATTACATTTTATCCTCTTTCTATCCTCAAAGAACGGATAAGATTTAATTCCAAAGAGATAGAAAGCGGGAAAGAAACGGAAGAAAGTTGCTTTAGAGCTCGATCACATCTGCTAGGAAGTTAGAGATTGTGTCCCGGTTCGGTGCATCTATGCCATCAATAGCAAAGCACCGCTTTTCTAGGATATCTTCAGCATCTGCAATAGATCTCAAGAAATCTTCGACCTCATTGGCCGCTTTCTTGAACGAACTTTGCTGATGTTGGCGTAAAATCTAACACCTCTGGAGTGCAGGTTTGTACGGACAGCTATGTACACTACGCAATGAGTGCTCTTCAAATTAGGAGGGGAAGCTCCCTCGTTGTGCTGGAATGCATGGAAAAGAAAAG
>VDFB02026320.1:74093988-74283133 GCA_007258455.2 Sequoia sempervirens
AAATTTGGACTCCCAAAATAGAATCCTAAAAAATCCTCAAGACCATTTTTCTTGACTATCTATGCAAAATCCACCATGGCCCATCCAAGCCCTGCTCCAAGAGGCCTATTTCATAGACCTACAACTAGTTCTTGATTACCTAGGCTCTCCCCTACACCCAAAAGCCAAAAAAACAACTCCTATAGGTTATTCACACCTATCCCTATCATCCCTAAGTGCTTCTAAGAGAAAATCTTCAATTACAAGCAAAACTCAGTCTCTTTTGCTTACTTATTAGGCTTGCCACATAGAGATGTCAAGCCAAAAATCATACACAACTTCTAACACCTAGCCTGCCATTCTCCAAAGTCATGAATATGTGATAGTTCACTTTGATATCTTCCATCCCACCAATTTTTAGTAATTGAACAACATGGGAATGGAAGAAACTTGCATTTTTTAACCAAAACCCTTGTTTCAAGGGTTTTCAGACCACCCGATAGAGAAATGAGAATATCTGCCTTATTTCTTAATGAAAACTCACCACTCCAATGCAAAAATCAAGCTTATTCAATCCTATTTCCAACCATTATGGTATTGTAGTATAAAACTAAGTCTGCGGGTCGTACCAAGCACGGGAACAACAAACTTTGCACAAAAAATTAAGAAAAATAGCAAACTCTTTATTGAACGCCTTATTTTCTCCATCAACAACCTTTCCTTGAACAAAAGAGGCATATTTAAAGTCTCCCAACCTTCCTCCAACTTCCACTAACTACATTTTGAAAGGATGGACGTTGGAAAGAAACTAATTCATGTGTTTACCTCTAATTGCCTAGTTAAGGCAATTTATGCAATCTCCTACCAACTCGACCACCAAGAGCCTTCAAAATGTGTCAAAGGCATTTAAAACCTTTTCAAAGAACAAAGGTGACTCCCCTCAGGTTTCTAGATATAGCAAGGCATCTTTCTTTCTTAATTTTCCAAGGTGCACTAGACTTACAAAAGGAGGATAAAGACCTTGTTTATACAAAGGAGTTGGTCACCAAGACCAAAAATTCAACCAAAACCTAAAAGGCCTATTAAAAAAAAATTTAAATGGTCCTTAGGACCTTATTCCACCAGCAAAACCAAGAAACAAAAACTCACAAACATATTAGGTCCCTTGGACCCCTCGGTGCTCCTGCACCAATTAACTCATCTTGCATTTATACCATCTTCAACTTTGAAACTTATCCAAAGTCGGCCATTCAGATTCAAATTCAAATTAGGTTAGCACCAAAACATCCTAGGGTGGAATTATAATGAGGTCGACCCAAACACACACTTCAAGGGACCCAAAAAAGATCCAACACGCTTCATCATCCTCAAAAGTAGTATTTCACACAAGGTTGGCCAAACTAGTGTAAAACATAGAACCATTAAGCATGAATTTTCCAAATGTAAAAACTATCTTAAATGGAATCAGGGAAACACAACTCTAGAACCACAAGTCATAAGACTTCATCAAAGAGAAATTTGAACCAACAACATTTCTCCCGAACTTCAACTAGAAACACAGAAAACCATAGTTCACAACTGGTGAACACAACTTGCACTGTACAATGAATCAACAACCAAGAATATGGATATAACATCTAATAACAACCATGAAAAACATATTTGAACCGCACAGCCATAGGAGAAAATTTGGACCAAAATCTAGAGCAACCATTGAACACTTGCAACATCTCTTTATTACAATTCTTTCAATATCCTTGACATATACATCCAACAACAACTAGTAGATAGCTAGTTGACCTATTGACATCAATGACAACACCTTCAATCTTTCCACAATACTTTCGTTCTTACAAAAATATCCCCCTTTTTCATTGATGGCAACACATGACATGGAAAACCATCAAAGACAACATACTAGCTCTGAATACATTTTTCTTTTTTCTCCCTTGTAGAAGATAATCTCATATATGCTTCTTCACTCATTTTCTTCACACGCTTCTATCTCCTTTCTCTTTTCACATGATTCTTCTACCCCCCTTTGAAATCAATGGAAAAGGAAAAATGATATTTTCCATTTATTTCTCCTTTGACATGAAAAACAAAATACTTAGAATTTCAACACCTAACACTACCTACCCCCCTGAGAGGTAGCCACCAAAACATTAGTCCAAAAGAAAGATAGATCCATAGATCCACCAAACCGATGCATCTCCATATGCATCTAGTTCAATAAAGGAGGGGCAATAACCTCTAACTTCTCCTGGAGATACTCAAAAGTATCTTTAGGAAGAGCCTTCGTGAAAATATCAACAATCTGATCCTTCATCAGAGCATACTCAAGTTTTACTTTATTCTCCATGACCTTCTCTCTCAAGAAATGATACTTGATAGATATATGCTTCATCCTCAAGTGCATCACATGATTCTTAGAAATGTTAATTGCACTTGTATTATCACAAAAAATAGAAATGGTATCATCATATAGCACTGTGATATCTTTGAATGTATGTTTCATCCATAGAACTTGTGTACAACAAGATGCAGCATCAATATACTCAACTTTAGTAGTAGATAAAGAGATTGAATCTTTCTTTTTACTCAACCATGCCACCAATCTCCATCCAAGAAAGAATGCACCACCACTTGTACTCTTTCTATCATCTACACATCCAACCCAATCTACATCTATATAGGCATTAAGTGTAAAGTCGGTATCTTTAGGATACCACAATCCATAATCCAAAGTGCCATTCAAATATCTAAATATTCTTTTAACAACAACACGTGTTTCCTTAGGATCTTGTTGAAATATAGCCACAAGACAGACAACATGCATGATATCTAGTCTAGTAGCAGTCAAATATAATGGTCCACCAATCATAGATCTATACTTGCTCTGATCAACCTTAGGTGAATTATCATCTTTACCCAATTTACAACCATTCACCATAGGAGTACTTACTGGTTTGGAACCATCCATCCCAAACTTTTTCAACATCTCTCTCACATAGTTAGACTATGAAATGAAAATTTCTTTCTCTGTTTGATTAATCTGTAGCCCAAGAAAGAAATTCATCTCCCCAAACATAGACATTTGCAATTCTTTCTACATCTCTTCCAATAACATCTTGCACATATTCTCATTTCCTCCAAAGATAATACCATCAACATACACAACTACAATCAAGATTTTTTCATTTTCAATCTTAAAATACAAATTACTATCTGTTGTACCTTTGTTAAAACCTTGTTGAATCAAATACTTGTCTAACCTCACATACCAAGCTCTAGGAGCTTGCTTTAGCCCATATAAAGTTTTCTTCAATCTACACACCATATCCGGTTGATTTGTCAACTGAAATCCTTCATGTTGTTCCATATAGACTTCTTCTTCTAGCTCACCATTCAAAAATGTTGAATTGACATCCATCTGATAGACCTTAAAGTCTTTATGAGCAACAAATGCCAAGAACATCCTTATAGATTCCATTCTTGCTAACGAAGCAAAATTTTCCTAAAAATCTATGCCTTCTACTTGTGAGTAACCTTTACACACAAACCTTGCTTTATTTCTAACAACTTCTCCATTCTTATTCAACTTATTTTTGAATACCCACTTTGATCCAGTGATATTTTTATCTTGCGGTCTTGGGACCAATTCCCAAGTCTAATTCTTCTCAATTTGCAAAATTCCTTCTTTCATTGCTTCCTTCTAATGTTCATCTTTACAAGCTTCACTTACAATCTTCAGCTCAATCTCAAAAAATAAACACAAATTCACTTCAGGAGCAACTTTGCTTCTAGTGAATACACCTTTTGTCTTGTCTCCAATAATCTGACTTTCTAAATGATTCTTCTGCACATATCTAGTTGTCCTAGGGGACATCACCAGAGCATCTTCTTCTCTTTCTCATCTTTTTCCTATTCTTCCACAATTTCTTCTATTCTTGCATAGTCATGTTCATCAAATGCATACCCATCAATGTTAATAGAATTCTTCATTGTCTCATCAACCTTCACATTCGAGCTTTCTACAATCTTTCTCAGTCTTTTATTGAAACATCTGTATGCCTTTCTTTTAGTAGAGTATCCAAGAAAAATGCCTTCATCACTTCTTGCATCAAACTTTCCCAAAGTTTCTTCATCTCTTCTGATATAACATTTGCTTCTGAATACCTTGAAATACTTAAGTATAGGAATTATTCCATGCCATAGCTCATAGGGAGTCTTTGTATTTTTTTCTCTTGCTTGAACTCGATTGAACACATAAATAATAGTATGAATAGATTTTTTCTAGTAAACTTCCAGTAAACTAGCCCCAGTAATCATTGACCTAACAACTTCTTGAACTGTTCTGTTTTTCCTTTCAACAACTCCATTTTGTTGAGGAGTTCTCAGAGAAGATAACTATCTCTTTATTCCATTCACATCACAAAACATATTAAAATCATGGGAGGTGAATTCTCCACCTCTGTTAGATCTTAAACATTTTCTTCAAATTTACTTCATTTTCAACCATTGCTTTGGATGCCTTGAATCTATCTAATGCATCAAATTTCTCTCTAAGAAATGTAAACCATGTGTATCTAGAATAATCATCAATTAAAAGCATAAATTACCTTTCACCAAGTAGACTTCTCACTCTTGTAGGACCACAGAGATCTGTATGAACTAAATCTAGTAGTCTGATAGTAGACTGTTCCTTTGATCTATAATGATTTCTTGCTTGCTTTCCAAATTGACAATTCCTACAAATAGAATTAGCAGGCTTTGTAATTCTGGGTAAATCTCTCATGGTTTGAACATCACTAATCCTTTTCAAGTTATCAAAATTCATGTGACACATTCTCCTATGCCATAACCAGTTGTCATTAATCTGAGTCATAAAGCATCGTCCATCAACACCCTCAAGTTGATAGATATTCCCTTCAGACTTCTTTCCTATAGCAATCAATATTCTGGATCCTTTCCAGATCTCACATTTCTCATCCTTAAACACAACATCATATCCTTTTTTGCACATCTAACCAACACTCAATAGATTATTCTTTAAACCCTTAACATAGTAAACATTGTCAGTATGATGCTTGCCATCAAAACTTATTGAACCTATCCCATAGATTTTAGCACCAGTATCATCTCCAAACATAACCAAGCCTCCATCATATTTTTCAAGCTTAACAAACTTACTTTTATCACCAGTCATGTGATGTGAACAACCACTATCAACTACCCAATAATTTTTCTCTTGTTTAGCATGTAGGGCAGAGATAACTGTACCTTTATTTTTATCCTTCTCCGAAGGGCTTTCCTTTACCTATTTTCCAAAATTAGTAGAAGTAGGTTCATCCTTAATTTCCAAGAACAAGCATTCATTGTCATCAAGATCTTCATATTCTGAATCCTCATTGGACATACTAGCATTCTCATTCACATAGTAAGCTCTGTTAATCTTCCTTCCCTTCTTTTCTTTCTCATATCTTTGCTTATTCCTTTTAGCTCTTTTCGGACACTTTGTAGCATAATGACCTATCTCTCCACAAATAAATTTAAAGGGAAAATTACCTTCGTACTTATCGAAACCTTTCCTCATCCTTCCTACAAAGTTAGCTTCTATTTCATCAAAGTTCTCTTCATCCAAATCTTCAGCTTTTGTAGCTTTAAAAGAAGTCTCTGATTTGCTCCCATTCCTCAGACTTGACTTCCTCATCTCATAATATGTCAAAAATCCTAACAATAGATCCTTAGTACAAATCTTATAATCTATAGTCTGCTCAATAACACTCACCTTCTCACTGTAGGCATCATGAAGAGTTTTGGGAATTTTCTTTACAATCCTGGGTTCATCTATAGTAGCACCAAGTCCTGACATTCTAGCCACTATCTCATCCAATCTCTGAACATAAGCTTTAACATTTTCATCTTTGAACATATGTAGAAGATCAAATTATGTCTCCAAATTTTGTAATTTCACCTCTTTAACTCTTTCATCACCGTCATGTGCTCTTTCCAAAGCATCCCAGACTTCCTTAGCCATCTTCAAATTTTGAACCTTAATCAACTCGAAATGTACTAAACTATTCTTCAAGACGTATTTCACCTTATTGTTCACTTCATGTGCTTTGATTTCTCCAGGTGTACTTATACCATTAGCAGGAGGAGTGTAAGGATTCTTGTAAGCTTTCTCCACGTAATATCCCCAATACTCTAGATATTCTCCCATCAACACTTTCTAGATACCATAATTAGTTCCATCAAACCTCAGATAATCATAAACCATTTTTCCAACCATCCTGTACCTTCCTCAAGCAGTTAATCTCTTCACCAAGGAACCAAGATTTGATACCAATTGTTGAATAAGACAATTGAGAGGGGGGGTGTGAATCAGTTTTCACATAATTAAACCTTTAATTCAATCACCATAACTAACACTTAAAACTGCTTAAATGATTAATCATCAAATGCTAATGCAGAAACTTAAATCCAACACATAAACACAATAACACCATATTTACGTGGAAAACCCAATAAGGTAAAAACCATGGTGAGGATTAATTCACACTATAGAGGATATCAAAATCGATTACAAAAAGGCTCACAGCCTAAAACAGGGACTCATTATTCAAAACAAGGACTCACTATCCAACAGGCTAACAACCCGGAGGGCTCACTACCACAGAGATACAAAGAAGAAAAAGAAGACTTGTTACATAGAGACTACAATCCCAATGCAACTAATGATTCCACCATAATTACTCACACACATGCATGAATGATAGAGTTCGCCTTTTGCTCACTGCATCCAGAAACTTAGCATTAAGCTTTACATTGATCTGCCACACTATCAACACACACTCTTACTGAACAGAATCATTGTCACATCAAACTGCACTTCCTCTTTCTCTTATTGCTCTACTTCTTCGCTCTTGTATCATGTTTCACCATTAACTCATCTTTCATTTATACAATCTTCAAATTTGAAACATATCCAAAGTCGGTCATTCAAATTCAAATTCAAATTAGGTCAACACCAAAACATCCTAGGGTGGAATTAGAATGAGGGCAACCCAAACACACGTTTCAAGGGACCCAAAAAGATCCAACATGCTTCATCATCCTTGAAAGTAGTATTTCACACAAGGTCGACCAAACCAGTGTAAAACACATAGAACCATTAAGCATGAATCTTCCAAATTCCAAAAATAT
The DNA here is from genome assembly GCA_007258455.2 of Sequoia sempervirens. Taxonomy (NCBI): domain Eukaryota; kingdom Viridiplantae; phylum Streptophyta; class Pinopsida; order Cupressales; family Cupressaceae; genus Sequoia; species Sequoia sempervirens. The sequence continues at coordinate 74,101,177 of VDFB02026320.1, forward strand.
TATTCAATGGAATTAGGGAAAAACAACTCTAGGACTACAAGTCATAAGACTTCATCAAAGAGAAATATGGACCAACAACATTTCTCTTGGACTTTAACTAGAAACAGAGAAAACCATAGTTCACAACTAGTGAACACAACTTGCACAATACAACGAATGAACAACCAAGAATATAGATATAACATCTAATAACAACCATGAACAAAATATCTAAACCACACAACCACAAGAGAAAATCCAGACCAAAACCTGGAGAAACCAATGAAAACTTGCAACATCTCTTTATTACAAATTTCTCAATATCCTCGACATATACAACCAACAACAACTAGTAGATAAACAGTTGACTATTTGAAATCAATGACAACACCTTCAATCTTTCCACAATACTTTCATTCTTGCAACAAGATACAATCTCATCCATAATATTTTCTTCTCTGCCTTCTCAGCTTCCTCCTATTGAGAGGGATCTACACTAGCTTTAGCCTGTTCAATTCTTTCTTTTATTTCCTTTCTCCTATGTTGAATCATGAATTCCCTACATTCCTTAGTTTACATGAACATATCATTAGCAAGGAACTCATCACATACCTTGATCCTAGGATCATCATCAACCTTCTCATCATAATACCATTGAATAATTCTTTCCTGGGGAGTTTTTGAGTCAAGAGTATCATCAATATTAGGCGGAGGGAATTTGCTCTCTACCTCCTCATCACCAAGCACATGCTCTATCATTTGTTCTTCTCCAATCACTTCAACATCTCCTCCCTATAACTCTGCGGGCTGCTCTGGGATATCCATAGCCTGAGGTTGTTGTTCTAAAAGAGCTTGTTCTCTCTCAATAGCTTCCTTTACCTTTTCCTTAAAATCGCCACTTTAATAATCCTTTAATTTTGAAAAATCCCTTTCAAAAGGGTTCTCTATTACATCATATGGTCTTACATAAAAGGAATTTATTTTTATGATGCTCTCCTCAATGTCGCATATGGTTGTCCATTCCTTTTTCCTTGATACAATAGCTCCATCACTTGTCAAGTTCCTCAACACATCATCTGTATATATGAAATGGTGGGGGAATCTAGATAAACCTTTTCTTTTTCTCTTTGGATGCACAAAACCCTCCAGGTCAAAACTCCTAACCTCATCAACAAGTAGCTTGAGGTTATTCACCATTATTCCAAATCATTAATATGCCTCCTTGGCAGTAGCTTTGAAGTAGGAAAAAGAACATTGTGGCACTAGCATAGTACCCTTCCTAGGGTTCCTAAACAATTCTTGGTCCATGAAATTGAGTTGCCACATCAAATCCATAAATGCCAATTTGTCATAAACATATAGGGGCAAGCAGTGTGGTGTTACTTTGGCTCCATAAGCCCTGATTAGAGTATATTCTAAATGCAAGAACCAATCTGCCCAATTGTGCTTTGTATCTGTTTCTGCCACATGTTTTGGGTGCATGATGTCTCTAATCACTTTTGAAAGCCAATAAATGGGTGCCACACCCAAACTCTCCAAGATACCAAACCTAATAACATTGCAAAACATCAAATAATTGGAATGGGGACAATCCTGGTCCCAAATTTATGTCCACATTTGGATAGGAAAATCATTATTCTCATTATCTTTCTACCTTAACTTCAACTTCTTCCATTTCTTCTGTCCCACAAATACAAGAATATGAATTAATAGAGAATAAAATGGAAAAGATAGAGGGAGAGTTTCCTTCTTCAAATTAATGAAGTCTTTATGCATTTGTTTTGCAATATAGGCAACATAGTCAAAACCCCTGTTTGAATTCAGATGTTGTATATCCACCACCATCACCAACAAGTTAGTGGCTATCCTAGCATCAAAGTTGCAAGCCAAAACTTGATTCAAAGAATAGTATGTGTTCTTGAAATAATTTGTAAATTCTTCACACTCAAAAGGCTCCAGATCCTTAGGACTGAATCCTCCCTTGTTATCCTTTTTGTGCTTTGCAAGCAAATTATTCCTAAATGCAAATCTATTTTGCTCATAATCACCATACAAGTCCAAACACTTGATTTCAATTGTATAATTAGGGTTTAGCCTAAACACCTCCACAATTTTGTCCCTCATCACATTGAGGATTAGAGTTCCATTCTCACTCTTGATCTTCCTATCCTTGGGATCATAGTGTTTAGACAATTCCATTATTACATCCACTTCTACAAACACATTAGGTACAATCAACCTCCCAAGGTTAAGACCCCATAGGTATCTAGCTAGCTTTCTAGCATATCTCTCATTGAAAGCATATAGAAAAAATTGCCATCCACTCTAAGGTTGGGTTGGTTCTCCAATTTCACTAGCCATTTCAATCAATCTTCTTATTACAACAACTTTCCTAGTGGGTCTCATGCCAATTCATGACCCACCCTCATTTGTGTCTGTTGAGGCACCCTCCATGAATCTGTCCTAAGTTCTTTTCTCACCCCTTGGCTTTGAAGATGCTACAGGGACATTCGGTGTAGGGTTAGATGCTTCAAGTACTTCTACCTTAATCGTGGATGTAACATTTTGGGCCTTAGGTCTTTTTACCCTCTTTTGCTTAGGTTTTCTTTTAGGCCTAATGTTGGACTCACTAGGCTCAGGCTCACTCAATCACAGTGTATTAAGACTAGGGTTTTCAATTTTTCAATTCATAGAAGGGCCTACTGATCTATTCTCCTAAGAAAAAAATTACAGAAATAAAACCCCCTAGATTCCAAGAAATTATCACTTATCCCAATTTGAAAATGCATAATAGATAAACCCTAGTGCACTCTAAGCATTTAGAATTCTCAGACCTTTTTGATACCTAGACCAACTCAATTCAATGTAATTAATATAAAATTTTGATTTGTTTGCTTACCTAGACAAAAATTGTTGTTATTTATTTCTGCAACTATTTTTTGGAGCTCTTCACGACATTCCCTTGAACCTAGTTAGCTCTTCTTCTCTTGAATGAATTTAATTGTGTGAAGGAAAAAGATAACTACCTTCTTAATGGTTGGGAGATGGGACGTATCACCATTAATGGCTGATAGAAATCTCGCATGAGCGAGTTGACACTTAGTCATTTGAGCTTAAACCCTTATCGTTTGATCATCTTGTTTCAAAACATATCAGTGGCTCTCCTTTCATCTCATTGCTTTTCTTTTTGCTTTAAACGATGCCCCTTGGATGCTGCCACATAGCCCTTTACACATCTTAGTCACCTTCTGTCTAGCAACCATCGCACATCGCTACTTTATTCTTGAGATCTTCATTTGTATCTACAATAGTTCAAAATGGCACGATAGGCAGTAGACTTAACAGTCTATCATTCATCGCAGATCTGCTTCTTCTTTCCAGAACTCTATCAGCGATGTGAACATCAGTGTGATGAGATCTCGACCATTGGATCAAGGTCCATCCTTGATTAACTTCATCTCGCATTGTGCATCGCTAATCCAAGTCTCACTATCAAGTTCACATTAGTGATAGGAGAAAGGTGGCGATAGAACAATATCAAGCCATGTGTACCTATTTCAATATCAAAGGCACAAAAGGTATCACCCATATCAATATTTCAAAACAACGATAGGACATCATCACAAAAGGACCTCATCGCTCATCACCAATTTAGAAATAATAAATGCACAGCTACCCACAATGAGCGATGAAAGGAAAAACAAAGGACCTTAAAGGTTATCACACATCATGAATTCAAGACCCAGAACTCACAAGCAATTAGTGATAATGAAACAGGAAGCAATACAAAGGGAATTGCTCACATCACTCATTGCTACTTTGAAATGAAAAATTTAAACTCTATCCTCGATGAGTGATATGCAAGGCACTGAATGGGAACTTAAGTGAGACAATTTTGCACGTGCTCACAATTTTTTTTAACAAGGGACCTCCAAGGACAATGTAAGATAAGGCCATAAAATGACTTGGGAACGTTATAATCAAATGATGTAAAGGCCAAACAAGGTCAATTTATCAACCTTATAAAATAAGGTAATTTCTTGGACCTAGGCACATGAAGAATTCAGCAACGAGTAATGGGAAACCCTAACCACAAGGGACCGGTTACTTCATGGACTTCAATAACTCAAGTTGTTCTTAGCATGATCCGAAATGGACCACAATAGGTCAACAAAGGAATAGACTGAAAGATCAAGCGTTTAGACAAAGGAGAAAATATTCAAAGCCAAATAACTCCTACATAAAACCCTAAACCTTAACCCCTGACATACCAAGAAGACCAAAGGAAAAGCATTTTGAACCAGTGGAACATGAAACTTCTTTGAGGGTTCCACCAGTGGCTACAACTGGGGATGCATGCCTCTCGCAGGCATGGCCAGATTTTAGATCTCATGTTTGAAGCAGACCAAGCACAGGGACACCAAAAACCAAGCACTTTCCCAAACAAGGCAAGAGGACCAGACCAAAGCAAACCAACATATATACAATATTTACAGGACTGTACAATGTACATAGAAAAGAGCATATTTCAAGAGAAATATGGCTTCAAGATCTGTCCATGTACTGGCATGCCTAGAAGTTCACCTATTAAGCTATGAAGCAAGTATGAATCTTCCCCATGTGTGTTGGATATCAAATAAGGGCCTAACCATAATTCTTCAAAATTTCCATGCTTACCCTTATCCTGAGCCCTTGCATTCCACACTAGTACCATACTATCCACCTCAAGTTTTCTAGGAGAAGCTTTCTTGTCATGCAAGTGTTTGACTTGCAATTGCATCTTTTCATTTTTGTTATGAACTTCTCTTCTAGTTTCATCCAGGTGTACAAGATTATCAATCCTTTGCTGCATATCATCGCAAATATTCTCATCATACTCCTGCAAAAATTTGTACATCTTTAGTAGATTTTTTTGTGGTAGCCTAGCATCCAAACCATACACTAAACCAAATGGTGAATGGCCAATAGCTTTCTTCACAATAACCCTATCAGCCCACAATGCCAGCTTTGGCTTTGAGTCCCAAGCCTTCTTATTCTTTTCAATCACTCTTTTAATGATATTCAATAGGCTCTTGTTGCTAGATTCAACCTAACCATTCCCTTGAGGATGGTAAGGGGAAGAACAAGAAATCTATATACCATGCTTCTCACAAAAATCATTGAACTCTTTTGACTTGAAACACATAACATTATCAAAAATGATCTTCTCTAGAACTCCAAATCTAATGAGAATGTTGTTCATCAAGAAGTCTATCACAACTTTACTTGTTGCCTTTTTTGTGGGGATGGGTTCCAACCACTTTGTGAAATAATCAGTTGCAACAAGGATCCATGAATGCCCCCCACTAGATTTTTCTGATATTTCACCAATGAAGTCTATACCCCATTGTTGGAAAGGGGCCTGAACAAAAATAGGCCTAAGTGGAAAGCTCCCTAAAAAACTTCAATTTTCCTGCAAACCTCTGGAAAGCATTACAAGTCTTGAAAAAAATTTGGGCATCTTTAAAAATAGTGGGCCACTAGAATCTTGCCCTCAAGATTTTATGACCAGTTGTCTTTTCCATGTAACGATCGCCACACACTCCACTATGCAATTCCTACAAAATCTCTAATGCCTACTTGTCATCCACACACTTGAGCAACACACCATTTGGGCTGCTCCACCACAGTTCATTATCAATAATTACATACTTAATGGCATGCAACTTTAGTGTTCTCTTTTCTTTATCGGCCATATCTGCAAGGCACTACAAGCTTTGTAAATAATGAACAATCCTTTTGTACCAACCACGCATTTGTATATCACAGATAGGTGCAACATCAACAAATTCCACTTGATTTATTTGACTTGCTTCCAAGTTAGTCTCTGCCATTAACTTAGCTAGACCTTGTCCTCTAACTAACTTGGTGATATGAACATTAATGTTGAATTCTTGGATCCTGTTGATCCATCTGCACCTCCTGCCTGTAGTTTCTTGTTCAGTGAAGATGTCCTTCATTGTAGCACTTGGCACAAAGGTTATGACTATAGCTCCCATCAAATAGGTTCTGAAATTATTTATGACCTTGACTAAAGCATATGCTTTGTTGGTGTTTTTTCCAGTACACCCTTAGACCTCTCTAAAGAGTAGCCAACTCTCATACTAAAGAGCCCCTAAGAGGAATGTCTAACTTAACGAATAGAGAATTCTGAGGTCTCTATTCCTGCACTTTAGGCTTTGTGGGACCTAGGAGGGTGTTCCTATTGTGTTCATTTTGATTAATTTGGTGTAGAACACATCAATTCATAGATTGATTCCCATGTAAGGTGAAAAACACAATTCACTAAAATACTGGCTAATCTTTAAGCAAATAACCATTTATTCACTAGGAACAAGAAATTATTTCAAATACATGCCTCATGGTTAACAATTTTTTAAATGAATTATGTTCTGACCTTGAGTCCATGATTTAGTATACCATTATTATCATTCAAATGTAAATACCATAAAAAAATAGATCAGTGTCCTGGTTATTGGGCAATTGAGTCACATATATGACAATCAGTAGTACAAAAAAATTTCAGCTCTGACAATAAAGGACTATTTTCATAATGCCTTACACTATGAAAACTCACTATTCCTAAAGCATAGCTTCTTACCAAATCCTTCGTAAGTTATCACAAATTTACGGCTTTATTCTAGCATTTAATTGATTCTTTGAACCAAAACAGAAACAAGGACATACATTCAAATAAGTATTTGACGATAAACAAAGATATCCTTGATATTCCATTCATACTTTGCAAAAAAAATATAGGAGAGGAAATGCTTTAGACATAATATTTTTTTCGATATCAGTCATTTCCATATGACTATTTTAAAATTAGCATATATACCACCTAAAACCCAAAAAATTCAGTCGTTCTACCTATTGGTATCTTTTTTGTACCTAGTTTCTACCCTGAATGTATACCAGACTCAAAATTTGAGAAATCAGAACCAATGCAAATGAGCCATGAAATCCCTTTTATAATGCAAGGGAGCAACAAGCATCTGGCTCAAATGCAGTTACAATTTAGATATTTCATTTCAAAATCAATTTGCATTTCATCTCAAAATTCCCCACATGATAATTTGCAATCACTTGTTGAATAAGGGGAAGCAAAACTTGTAACCATCATCAAAAGGGAAATACAAGTACTACCAAAATTTCCCTTTAATCACCAGCTAAGCCTTGCATCCGACATCCACGTCGTCATGAAAACCCATAGTCAGCAAAAAAACCCCAAAAACTAGTACCATACACATAGAGCAGGAGCAACCACCACAATGACCTTATCAATCAACACAAAAATGTAAACCCACACACCACCTCTCTCTCAACCAGTAGACCGACCAACACCAGCACCAAGCCCAAAATACAAGCGCCCACTTTGCTTTATTGTAGGAGATGGAGAAGAAACTTCTGCTCCCTCCTCGTCCATATCTTTTCTTGGCACAAAACCATCACACCCACTTGGAGTTTTGACGGAAAATGGTGGTACCGACAATGCCTCCATTCTCGGGACTGCAACTTGGTTCAACATCATGAGATATTACTTGTAACCTGAGTCTGTCTCTGTCGTACTCTCTAAAGAGTTTTCTATAATAGCAATTGGCAAATTCTGCCTCCCATAAGAGCCGCGTCGATATCTTATCTTCCTGCGGACTCTAGAGGTGAACTGTGCAGGCTCCTTCCCCTTTTCTTCCACCTCTGCGGCAACACCCTGGTATTTTAGTCTGCTATTGCATCTAATGGGAATACATTGAGCCTTCTCAATAGGGGTCTTTTCTTTTGCAAATGGAGCACATTCAGGTGCCTCATGCTCATGTACAAAAACATTATCTTGAGGCCTCTGCAAATTAATTTTGGGTGACCTCCTAACAAGGATTTTGGAAGCGACTAGTTTACTCATTTTTGCTGCCTAGTAGCTTCTCAAACTCATAGTCACACACTCCTCATTCTGCACAAATTCAGAGAGATACCAATTTCTGAATACAATGGTGAAAATAGCTATCACTTCATCTGTATTTATCGAGAAATCCTGATGGTATTTGCTCATCAAATTTTCTGTCACATGCTTGAAGAAGTAATTAATTGCTGGTGATGATTACTTCATTGTTAATCACCTTGGTACCAGGAGATCAGCGTACTGTTCCTCATAATAGCTAGGAATTAATTCCTCACATGCACAAGGACTTAATTCAATCATTCCTGAAGAGAGCACACCATTAATGCTTAATGCTTCACTGGTTGCAGAACAAAATGACTATCACATGTGTGTTTTGAGTTTTGAATATCGACCATCAATATCATAATGAGATGATAAATCGAGCGGCCAAAACACAATCAAAATAGGTTTGAAAACCCCATACCCTAGCTCATCATCTCTTGTCCAATGAGAAGATGTTGATTGGGATCCATGTCACTCATTCCATAGGATCCACCATACTCCGCATGGTGATAAAAAAATACCACGTGTCAACAATTCGCGTACCTCACAAATTGTCTGGCAGACATTAATAAAATACCGCGAGGCGTGCGAAAAATGGCCTAGATTACATCTAGAAACTACACAATGACTGTCAATCTCACCATCATCGGTTACTGGCTACTCGTACATGGGTTGAGCTCCATACGGTGGGGACATGTGTCAGTATCTCCCGAACCTTGCACGCTTCATGACGGCTCTCCAAAAATGCCCACGCAGTGTGTGATGGGCGGTAGGGATTGAATCTCCATATCTAATGGTTCACCTTCCTACACACCCTAAACGTTAGTCATAAAGAGGGGCCATGACTAGGCCAATGATAATAAGGCCCTTGAGGATGACAACTTAATCCCATTAAAAATATTTAGCCCAACTTTATAAAAATTTGGTGCAAGACTATGCACGAAGAGACTGACTTTCCTACTTGAAGGGGTCAGTAACCAAACGTGTTTGAAGGCTTAGGTTATGACTTACTTAACTGGCGACCGATAGGAACAAGTCACCACAAAATTATAATCATTGAAGGGTTCTGGAATAGGATGTTTGTGAAGTCAAGGTTTACAAACCAAAACCTATAGCTCATCCTAGGTTACAAAGCTCAGATATCATGATCTAAGTCATAATTTTTGTAAAATTTTGCAAGATATTTAGAAACTCTATCACACTTTCTTTTCAATCATATCATACTTGAGTTTTGTAGCCTATAAAGACTTACTAAATAATGCAATGGGTTGTTCAAATCCCTCATCATTTTTTTGTAACATAGCAACAATAGTATGGAAAGAAGCAAAAGAGAAAATATGCATTGGTTTAGAAAAATTAGGAGACTTCAAAGCTAGAGCCTCTTTGATAGCCTGCTTTATGCTCTTGAATGCCTAACTAGGCTCCTCACTCAAAACCATCTTTTCTCCCTTTTTTAACATTTTGGAGATGGGTCTTGTAAACTCTGCAAATTTTTTTACAAATCTCCTCAAGAATTTGATTTGACCAAAGAATGATTGAATGCCTTTTACAGTCTTTGGTTGAGGAATCTTGTCTATGGCAGCTACCCTTTCAGGGTCAATTCTCACTCCTTCCTTGGACATAATGTGCCCCAACAATTTTCCTTCGGTAACTCCAATGGCACACTTTTTCGGGTTGAATGAAATTCCATATTCTAATGCTCTGATAAATATCTTCTCCAAGTGCATGCAATGGTCTTCTTTCTTGGAGTAAGTTGTCAAATCATCTTGGTAAATTTTCAAGAAAAAGTCAATAAAATCAGAAAAGGCTACATTCATAGCCCTTTGGAAAGTAGCACCTATTTTGGTTAAACCAAATGGCATCCTGACATACACATAGGTGCCCCATGGAGTTGTAAATGTAGTCTTGTACTGCTCAAACTCCTTCACTTTTACTTGGTTGTATCCAGAAAAACTATCCATCATAGACAATAGCTCACAACCAGTTACTTTTTACATGGCTTCCATGTTTTGCAGTGGATAGTTATCCTTCAATGATGACATATTCAAATTTCTAAAGTCCACACACAATCTTATATCACCATTTTTCTTCCTAACTAGCACAAATTAGACACCCACAAGGAATGCCTAATAGGATTTATAATGCCAACATCCCTTAACTTAACCAATTCCTCCTGCATTTTCGGAGCTAAGGTTGGATTGATGGGTCTTTCCTACTGCCTGAAAGGCTTGGCATTTTCTTTTAGAGGAATCTCATGTTGGAATAATTCCTCTCTATATGCTTTCAGGTCATCATACGACCAAGCAAAGACGTGTCTATATTTTCTCAATAAGGCAATCATCATTTTCTTGATCTTGGGTTTCATCTTTTTTCCCACATATACCTTTTTAGGGAAATTTTCAGTCCCCAAGTTCACTTCTTATAGATCCTCTGGATGGGTGGCAGTTGTTTTAACCTTGATTTTTTCCTAATTATCAAAGACCCTCTCTAATGCCACAAGGCCCTTGGGGATCTTATTTGTCTTCAACTGAATGATTTTATTCCCAAAGACTATATCCTTACCATCTATATTTTCAACAAAATCCCCAAATTCAATCTCCTAACTCTCATATTCATCAACACACTTTAAAAACTTTAGAATATCATCATCGTCGTTGAAGATTTTCCAATTATATACATTATCAGGGATTGATGGCCTCGCTTGTATTTCAACCTTAGAGATACTTGCAAAAGTTATATCATCAAGTCTGAGTGCAATGTTTACAAGCAAGTCAAATACTTTGTTCTGACCTCTCTCCTTCCAATTGATTCCGAACGCATCAAACTACTTAATGAAATCCCATACAACATTTCTATATTGTTTTAATTTGTTATTCTTACATGCACACCTGAATCTTACTTGGGATATCGCCAACTCAGAATCACCTATCACCATTAACTTCTTTATCCCATGCTTTTTAGCTAGCTTCAATCCTAATAACAATGCCTCATACTTTGCCACATTGTTTATGAAGACAAAATTCAAAGTGAAAGAAAACTTATATGTGTTGTCACTAGGTGACACCAGCAATATACCTGCACCAGACCCTTCCTTAGAACTTGCACTGTCAAAATACATCTTCCAAATTTTGTCCTTATCAAATAATCTTGTAACTTCATTATCTATGGGTGCAAGGCACCTGTCACTTTCTCTTGGTAGCTCTTCCACCTTAAACTCATAGATATTAGTCTCTACAAAGTGAAATCACATCATCCTCAAGAGCATGCTCCCGCATATGCGACACTTTTGGTTCTCTAACCACTTGGAAATCCTTACCATCAATAGGAAAAGTAGCATAAGACATATCACATTGCATGCTACCCCCTATGGAAGCACTCCATTTCCTAGACAGTAGCATTCCATAGTTGGGTGGGATATCTACCACCACCACACTCATCTTGAACTCTTTCTCTCCATCCTTTTTTCTTCACTGGTTCCACTGGGGACATTGCTAGTCCAACGTCTCTAGTTTAGATTTGGTACAGTTAGAGTCAAATATTTTATTGTTCTTCACTGCTTGGAGAGCAATTGGTTCAAATTTTCATCATATAAGTCTAGTCCAGTTTTATGCGTCATATTTTATTGGGCTATTTGTTCTTTGTTGTTAGCTTTGTCTAGGATTAGGGCCCTTCCCTGCTTATCTAATAAAAAACATTGATGCAAATCATCAAGTCTCCTTCAATGTCAATCATTTTGAATTTTTTTGATAGCATAATCTTAACCCTACATATATTGCTTCTAGTTAAGGTTCATTATTTGTACCATGTTTGAATTTCTTAGATAAGGCTTAGAAGAGGATTCCTATCTCATTCTTGATGACCAAAATTGCATTGAGATCCTCGGATTGCTTATGGAGGCCAATTTTTATTTTTTAAAAATAAAATGAAATAATTAAAAATAATAATCATAACATATGCTTGTGTAGAGGTCGTATGACTTCTCCAAATGACCTCTCCAAGCAAAAAAAAAAAAAAACCTCATGCTGCAACTTTATTCAAATTGAGAAATTTTTATATGGAATTATAATTTCTCAAGGCTTATGGGTGAAATGGTCAGGTCCATTTTTCATCAAAGTGATTCAAAATACAAGTAAAATGTAAGAATTCAACCAAATACTACCTACAAAACTTGTCAATTAAACTAACAAACTTGTAAATTTGAGATTAAATTAAGACTAATGGGTCATACAGAGCATGCCAAAATGTATGCAATGAATTCAAAATAAGATTAGAAATTGAAAACAATAATTAAAATTCCTATTCTAAACACATGCAAATATCATATGGAGCATTGAAGTAGATTTTCTCATGGTGTGATGGAGTGTGCGTGATCATGCAAGATTTCTACAACATGTTGATTTCCTATAAATTTCTCCATATGATTGATTGAGGAAGGAGAGGTAGATTTATAGGTTTTCGAATGAGGAAATGAATGGTTGAGATCAATTTCCTTGATTTAACAACTTGAGGTACTTTTCTTGATTTTTATTCAAAACACATCTGCATGAATATTAATTTGTTTGATTTATTCTATTTATGATTGTGTAAGCATAAATAAGAAAACTACAAATTTGCATGGATGAATGATTGGAAGAGATTGACTTTGAAAATGACATGTTGAGAGGATAATTAATCTATCATTTATATAATTAATTAATTATTTGTGCATGAAGTTTATTTATAGAATTTGTGAGAAGATAATGAATTAATTATTTACATAATTAAATGATCATGTGTGCATAGACTTATAAATACACAAATTAATTGATCGTGAAGTGATGTTAGTAGATAAAGATAGAAACTAATTAATTGATAAATAAATAAATTAAGAAAAGAATTTACTAACTAGTTAATGGAGTGATGATATGGTACAATTATTAATTAATTAATTAATCAATATGGTGATGTTAGAGTGAATTAGCTAGATGAATTAATGCGTGGAATTAAAAATAGAAGGTGGTGAAATTTAGGTTTCTACACTCTTCAACTAATCAATTATTTCATGAGCTAAAGACTATACCATCAAGGAGTTATCAACCATGCACAAAAATGCCTTGTTTAGGTGAGATAAGGACTAGAAGAATTTGTTTTAATCTTACAACTATGGCCTTGGATATTTTCTTGTGAATAGTGTTGCACAAAGTAATATTTCTAAAAGGAATGAAAGATATTAGATTTAAGGTTTCTAAAATGAGGACCAGAAGGTACATTTGAAATCCTATAACACCTTCATGAAATATTTGATTTCATTAACCATTGTTTTGAACTCCTTTCCAAGAATATTCAATAATCTTGAGAAAATCTTGTTAGGAAACCTATTAGGACCTAACACTTTATCCTTTTCCAACATAAATACAACCTCTTTTATTTCCTCCTTTGTAAGAGGATTCAAAAGACACTTATTTTTTCATCATTGGTCAAACCAAGAATAGGATAAATAAAGGGAGAAAATTCCCTGTCAACAATAGCCATTGGAACAAACAAAATATTTTTTTAAAGGTGAATTTATTTAGTTCTAGTATGCAAAGGATCTTTGAACAAAAGACCCTAAGGACTAGAAATAAAACTAATCCTATAGATTGATCTAGGAGTAATCACAAATTGATAGAAAAAAATCATGTCACTCTTTAATCTATCTCCCTCTATATTTTGCCTCTAGAAGATGTCTTCCTTCTCATATCAAGAATCTAACTATAAGAAGAAGAAAAAACCTCATTGAACAAACCATCTTCCTACAGACCTTATGATTGATCTCCTCTAGCTTTCTCTCTAAAGCAACCTGTTGTGCAGTTTTGCACGCATGCCCCACTTAGAGTAGGGACCCTCTTCTCGGGATGTCTTTTGACCTTTGGTTTTATTGGACTTGTCTTTTAGAGGTCTTAAAATGTTGGTCTTGTCGGCTTTGGTCTTGCCTTGAGGCTTGAATTGGTTGAAGTTAGGTTTAAGTGAAAATCCAGGTTTTGACCTGAATCCAGGATTTTCCAGCTCTGGCGGATTTTCCCGGGCGTTGGTTCATTGTCTGTTTCCTGCTTATTCTTCTGAATCCGGGTTTCTGCTTGACTCTGGGATTTTTCGGTTCTGGTGGATTTTCCCGGACTGCATCAAAATCCTGAACCTCGTTAAAATCCTGGGTTTCTGTTGTATCCATGGAATTCGCGTTTGTCCGGATTTTCCGTGTGTCGTGGTTTTTCTGAAATTCTGTCCTAGGCTCGGGTTTCCGGATTTTTCAGACATGTCTTATCGCTCATTAATGCTCGAAGTACCTTTGCTCAGATGCGAATATGGATGGATTTAAGGTCTTTTGGGCATCATTTTGATATCATTATTCACTTGCTTTCTACTTTGGCGTTTGAGAGTCTCCATTTGAGGTCCTGATTGTTGAGTTCGAGCTGCTTGTGTGAGGATTGGTTGAGCGCTGATCAAGGTTTTTGTTACTAGGGAACACTCATTTTGCAGTCGCTTCCTCGAGTTCAGGTTTCATTTGCACTAATCCATGGTAAGTCATCGCTGACCTCTCCCTTTGTTTGCATCACGATTGAATCTTTTCTAAGTTGATTGGTGGTTGTCGTAGGTCGGCCTTTGCTTGGTTACGATTTCGTATTTATTGAACTAGGGTTGGATTTAGCTCCTTACCAAAACTTTATCACCCATACCATGCGTGCTAGTCTTTATCGATTTAATGGTGGGTGTGTCAGTATGCATGATGTTATTGGTCAAATTTTGCCCTCCAAGTGCATAATTTGTTATATTTGGCGAGGTTAGGGTTTTCAGTGCTCTGCCCGAATTTTGTTTGGCTTAATGAGTTTGTTGCGATTTGTATATCCTACACCCAGATTAAAATTGTCCCTGCCTTGGGAAACCCCGAAGTGCTTTAGATTGATCTTTACGGATAGTGTTTCAAACCCCGAGCTTACCCTAGTTTTCATGGCTAAGAGTTCAGTCGTCAGAATTAGGGCATCGTTGTTTCGACTTGAAGACTAGTTATTCTGAGGTCTTTTGAAATTCAAATTCATGGGCATTCCGAATTTATTGATTGACATCAACTTTGGGACCATTGGAATCCAAGTAGAAAAGCTTGCATGATCATTCAGTTGAAGGGTCGCATGTTATCATTTCGTCAGGTTTCCGAGGTGTCCGCGGAATTCTTGCGCACCCGGATTTTCCTAGTCTCGGCCAATTTCGCAGAGTATGGAAAATTCTAGAGTCCCAAACTATCCGCGGAAATCCGTCCTATTCGGACTTTTCTAGTTTTCCTGCCTGGTTTCATTTCTTTCGATTTCTGAAGTTAGGGGTAATGGAGTAAAGGCTAAATGCTGATTTCTTGTTGCTAATGGATGAATTTCATGATAATCTTATAATTTCTGTCCATACTAACAATCTATTTGGCACATGGTGTCTTGGCAGCAGGAATTCGTCTGGGTCAGATTTCTCCAAAATTTTGCCCTGACTAGATTTTCCCGGTTTACCTTGTTTTTCCAGATTGCTTTATTTTTCTAGATTTTCAAGGATTGATGATTTGTGATGGATCTCAATGGCTTTATATGATTTTATGCTAACCTTTGGATTGGAATATGTATGATAAGTGGATACTCATGACGTCCTTTTGTAAATGCAGGCCAAATCAAGCAAGTCTGCTGCGGGAAAATCCAAAGGTGATACGGAAGGGTCCTCCATTTCAGAGGCAGAAAGATTAAGATTGGATACTAAGAGTCAGTTACCCGAAAGTAAGATATCTTCTGTGTGGTCTGAGGTCTCGGACACCAATGTTGGAGCATGGAGATATGAGGAGTTCAAAGAGAGAACATCTCAGAAGGATCTGTCGGTCTTAAGACAAGGAATGATGAAGTCCGGACTAGTCCATGTGGCAGGGTTCCCTCCTGCAATCCAGTGTTATGAGTTAATACTAGAGTGTGCCCGGCAATATGATTTCAACACACAGAGGGTTGTTAGCACAGAGGGGAGAGTCTGGAAAAATTTCAACCCCGTTTCTATTTCCCAAGCCTTTGACATGCCGGATTTGCCTTCTGTGTGTGCCTTAAATATGGATCTGGCTAGGACATATTATGAGAATGAGCCCACTAAAGCCCAACAAATGATTAATTCTTGGTTGGAGAAGCCAAAGTCTCACTTCTCCAAATTACCTAAGCAATTACACAGGGTTAAATTTAGGTCAGATATATACAATGCAATCACATTCTTGAGCAGAGTAGCAGGTTTGAAGAGTGTTGGTGTGTTAGAAAACTAGATGGTCCATGTGATTAACAAGATTGAGCAGGGTACCAATTACCATTGGGCAGGACTAATTAGTGTTGTGATTGATAAGTAATTGAGGGATGTCCTAGAGACAAAGAAGTTCACCATGTCCTCCTATGTGGTGTATGTGTTAGCCAAATTCTACCCGTACAGGGGTCTGAGTCCACCGGGGACATTTGGATAGGATATAGTCTATGAGATATACCCGAAATTACACCTAGGACATCAAAACTAGAGAAGAGCCAATGATGCATTCACAATGCATATCACTAGGATGCTCCAAAATGTGGAGCATGTGAGATTATCGGATGGAGCAAAGGAGTTGATAAAGAAATACAGATCCTGGTTCATTCAGTTTCCCACCTTCTCTTACATCAGGATTGCTGGATGCCCGACTGCTCCATACAGGTTACCTAGGTACCCAACTGATCATATTGTATTATTGGAAGTTGTGAGACAGATCTGTGAATTTGATGCAATTGTCAAAAGGGCAAAGCATAAAACAGGTTTCGGTGGAGATTTCCCTCTTGGGATTGGCATAGCAGAGGTGTGCCCTTCCATCCAATCAGTACATGCAGCTAGGGATGAACTGGCAGCTCATGGTTTCTCCTTCCACTCCAAGAGGACAAACTTTGATATCACCGAGGAAGCACAGAAGAAGGCCACCAGAGAATACCATCACAAGGAAAACCTAGAAGACTATTGGGCGAATATCAAAGATGATTTTGAGGCGAGGAAGAAAAGGTACTCAAGGCTTCCTGTTGATGTGATTAGGCAATACAATGTCAGGTTGATCCTTGATCAGCTAGAGGATGATGGAAATCTGGTGCAAGACCATGCATATGAGTCTGTTAAGGACAGATCAATTAGAGAGATTAACTAGAATGATGATGAGGTGACTGAGCTAGAAGACCTAATGGCCCCTGTCATGAGATTTACTACTTTCTGGTTGAAGCATAAGGTTTGGGAGTTGGAAAGTGAGAAGGTACCCTGTACCTTTAATTTGATGGGAAATCTCAATCCTATGTCCACTTCAGAAGAATCTAGGGAAGATGACCCCAAAGGGAAAACTAAAGGAAGCTCACCCTTCAAAATCAAAATCAGAGGCCCTCAAGGAAGTGAG
Organism: Sequoia sempervirens; assembly: GCA_007258455.2. Lineage (NCBI taxonomy): Eukaryota > Viridiplantae > Streptophyta > Pinopsida > Cupressales > Cupressaceae > Sequoia > Sequoia sempervirens. The sequence continues at coordinate 74,118,546 of VDFB02026320.1, forward strand.
CCAGAACCGAAAAGAAAACCAAAGGGAAAGAAAAGAAGCCGAGCTTTGAAAATAGGCAAGTTTTTTGAAGAAGAGGAAGTTGAAAAAGTAGAAGAAGATGCTCCTCCACTGCCAAAGAAGACAAGGACAACTAGGGTTTCAAAGAAGAAGGGCCAGGATACCTCTAAAGATGAGACTCCGATTGTCGATGTGGAGAGTTTAGGGGAAAAGACAAAGGTTTATTCGAGGAGATCAAGGACTCCATCCCCTAAGGAAACGATGCAAAAGATGGATTCTCTTCCAAAGGCACCAGTTGTGGAGCAACTTAAGGCTACTTCTCCTTCGCCAAGTGTACCTGAGCAAACAACCTATCAAGAGCAAGAGACTAGTGGAGAGGCAGAACCTTTCAAGGAAGGAGAGCTTTTTGGTGAGGCCGCTGAGCTTGAGGTTGAGGAGGTAGAAAGACACCCTTCTCCGCTAGTGCAATATGAGGATTCTCCGTAGAATAGCAAAGGAAACAGATCACCTGAAAAGGAGAATATCCCTATTAGAACCCCATCGCCTGTGCAAGAAGATGAACCTGAATTAGGCGATCAAGGTGAACAGTCTCCTGAGAAAGGGAAAGATGAAACACTAGAAAAACATGAAGAAGTGAAGACAGATGAAATCCGGGTGGATCCTGCTGTCCCGGATTGGCTTGAAAAGGAGATTACAAGAAAGAAACAAGTCATTGTTTAAAAAAATCCTCTTGATTGGGATGAGATGTTGTCCAAGATCCGCAAAGGGAAGAAGAAGAAGGTGGCCAAAGTAGTTTCAAGGATAGAAAGAGATGAAGCAAGTAACAGGGTCATTCACATTGCCACTCCTGCTACGGGTAAATCTAGAGAAGAGGTCACTGGTAAGGATTACAACATGCAAACCATCAACCTTGGGCCAGCTTCTGTGGAACAGGATATTGAAGACTATGAAGGGTCTAGTGTAGTAATAATTGGGAGGCTAAAGAAAGAAACTCAGACTAAGCATGAACTTAGAAAGGAAAATGAGAGGCTTAGGAAGTGCTTGGAGGATGTAATGAAGCCTCTGCAATCTCTTCATCCATCTTCCTCTGCTACTCCTGGTTTCTTGCCCAAGGAAACCATTTCCGAGATTGAAAAGATAAAGACTTCTACCTAGGCTGCAGTGGATTGGTTGAAGGATGTGCAAGTAAAAGGAGATAATGCAATAAAGGATGTCCTGTCGGTTGGAAAAGATGCAGTCAGAGCCAAGGATTTGTTGTAGCATGTGTTATCCCAGGACAAGGAGGATATTGACCTTCTATTGTAGAAATCCAGAATGATCATGGAATATGGAAATGATCAGTTGGTGGCGGATGGGATTCTTCCTTCCTCCAGACTTAGTGAACCTTGGGAATGGTTTGAGGCTTTGCAGATTCAGCAAAAGGCTATGAGGAAGATTCATAAATGAAGGAAGCTAATAGACAGTGATTTGACTAGAGTATATGATGGCTGCATTGCATTTTTTGAGATCATGACTAGCAGTAGGAAAATTGCTCCTAAGTACCTGAGCCTGGAACAATTAAGGGAATGGTGGCATGATGTTTATGCCCCAGATTCTGCGAATGTCATAACATGGCACCAGTTGGATGATGCAGCAACCTATCTGGTAGTGATGGATAAGTATCAAGCACATGGTGATGATTGGAATAAAACTGTTAAACAGTCCAGAGAGGAGATTGGCTCCATTGAATGTTGGCTTAAGATCTTGCCTTTGCCACCTGTTGTCGAGTTGGATAAATTGTTTTTGAAGGTTCAAGATCAGAATAAGGATAAGGGAGGTGGTAATTAATGCCAATTTTAAGATTTGTGCTTCCCTATTATCATGGGGCATGTATTGATCCGGGCTACATTGGGGAATGTGTCTAGGCCAACCTTGATGATGAATCGACATTTAATGTGTGCCTTATTTTGGAATTCCTATGGCCGACTTCTTTTGATTGTTTTTATTTTGTAAATGTTTGGCTGGGCCAACATGTTTTATGAATTTTCTATAAAGGGAATTCTTACCTCATTGTAAGGGTTAGCTAGAAAAAGGATAATAGAGACCAGTTAGAGCAAAAAGGAGCTAGAGTATTTTGTAGTAGAAGTAGTAGTCAATTTCTTGGAGCAAATATTGCAACGGAACAGTGGAATTGTTGCAGCATTTTGATGATCTAATACAATTGAAGACATTGTGGTATTCCTGGTGAAATCTCTTGTGTTAGTTTATCTTGCATGGTTCCTGTCGTTTTATATTTCAAATTGCTTAAAGATTTATGATTTAGTGTTTTAGAGTTGGATTAGTTTGGTGAGTGATGTACATGATTTCATATTTGGAATGTTTGTGGCAATCTCTGGTCTATACTCTCGGTAACTATCTGATTGTAGTAGGCTAGTAAAGTCAACCTGGACCATACATTTATCTGTGCTCAGTTTGATTGTGGATGCATGTCTATGATTTGAAAATCTATACGCCTTAGAAGATTGCACTGTTCTTGTGATATTGCATTGTGGGTTGATCAGGAATTGGTTATTTGAGATTGGTCCATTCCAGATATCTGTCATTTGCATTGTTCATTCTAGGAATAGTTTAGATCTTATCATATCTTCGCACCCTTATCTTTTGTTGTTTCTTTATTATCTGGTTAGATTTAGGATTTAAGATCATCATATTGCAAAAATATGTTAAATTGGAAAAGATATAGTTTTCTTGTAGTAAGGTCCAATTGTGATTACCAGCATTTCACATATTATCTGAGTTGTTTATGTATCGTTATGACCTAACACCCGAGAGACCTTGGGGTGATTTTTAGTAATTTATTGTTGAAGATTACCTTTCAAGAGAGATAGGATATTTTATTCTGTCTGAGTTGTTGCTGTGCATAAAACACCATCAACAGATTGGCGCTAGAGGGAGGGCCTGAATGAGCACACTGGATCGTTTCTTGAACGCCATCTCTCTAGAGAGATATAGGAGAAATACCAGATCTACCACAGGAGAGGATAATTTATAGGAATTACAGTTCCCCACTAGGTCAAGAAGGACTCGAGAAAGGGGAGAATCATCATCACCCATCCCTTCACTAGCATCATCCAGATCTTCGCATCCAGAAGTTGAGGCTATACCCATCCCTGAGGTAGTTCCCATTCAATAGCCCCAGCCTATTGTCAACCAGCCACAACCACCACCTCCACTTTTGCCAATGGCCTTCCTTGCTAATAATCCGTCTCCTTTTTTTTCAACGCTTACAATGTAATGCCCAAAAACCCTGAGCACTTCTGTTCAAAATTCCATGTTAATGACCCAAACAGGACTGCAGAGGAGGATATAAGGATCTTCCAAACCTGTCTCAAAGATAGAGGGATTGTTCATGAGGATGTGGCCTATAGGTTGTTTCCTTATTCACTAGGAGAAGAAGCCTTTTACTGGTACAATCACCTCCCATCTGGCTCAATTCTTAATTGGAATGATCTTGAGGCTGTCTTTTTACAGAAGTTCAGAATACCCATTAGTGCCAATGAGTTGTATTTGCAGTTCACTAGAGTCAAGAGAGGTTAATGAACCAATATCCAGTTTCAATAATAGGTTTCACCGTGCATACACCAGACTTCAAGATCCTTATGTTTTGGATAACAATACAGCCCTGGGAGTCTATTATGAAGCATTGGACAGCCTTACAGCAACCTTTCTGAAGTGGAGACCCAACCCTCCAGCTAACCTAACTGATGCCTATACATAAGCTGTTAAGCTTAGCACGGATCTGAGACAACATGTGACTGGACCATTGCCTTTTTTAGGACCAATTGCACATCCCAATCAGGTTCAGGCAGTAAATCAGGCACTTACCAATCATACCCCAATCATGAATCCAGTACCTCAATTACCTTTGGTGCCACATCCTGGTCTCCCCATGAGCCAAGTTTCTCCTATGATGAATTTTCCCCAGCAGCAAGTTAACCAGCCCCTGTATCAGGCTCAGTCGCAGCCAACAAGCTTCCTTGCCTATTTACAAAATTTTAAAGTGTTGCACCAGTCTATAGGATCTGCCACAATGCCTGTTCCTTCCCAAAGTAACCTGAGTCAGCCCCGTTATGTAGATCCAAATAAAGAAAGGATTGATGAAATGGCTGAACAGATAAAGAAGCTGAACCTAGAGGTGACTTACTTAAGGAATCAAAACAGCCAATTACAAGCTACTCAAAATAATATACAATCCGGTCAGAATAGGGAATTTCCTCAAGGGAAATTTTTTGATAGAGCACAGCGTAATGAGAGAGGATTCCACAATGACAGAGGATATAATCAAGATAGGGGTTATAACAATGACAGAGGTTACAATAATGATAGGAGACAGAATTTTGATAGAGGATAAGGTAGTGGATCAGGATTTGATAAGAGGCAATCACAGGGACAGAGCAGAACATGGAATATGGGACCTAATAATGGAGGAGTTCCTACTCCCTTGGATCAACCTATCAACCAATCTACAAATCAGCTAGTCAATCAAGACAAGCCTCCCAGTGGTGTATATTTGGCTGAAGCAGCCCTATTAGGATGGTGTAGGCTCCATAAGACAAACCAGCATTCAGAATTAGAATGTCCAGAGTTCCAAACCGCAGCTTCCATTTTCCAGTATGAGGTGGAGAATAATGCAAATGGGCAGGAGATTGTTCCCTCAAGTCCTTATGATTCTCCTATGTTGGTATTAAATCACGCTCCCTTCCCAGCAAGTAAGAAAAATGTACCAGAGGAGGAATCTAATTCTCAGGAGGGGAAAACATATCAAATCTGCAATGGGGACGAAGTGGCTTAGTTATTCAATGAAGAAACAATGAATGATAATGGCCCCCTCGATCAGAAAGAAGCTTATGTTGAAGAGGTATAGATGTTCCAGAGGCAAGGTTTGAGAGATGCCTCATAGGCACCCACAGGTTGGGGGACCTTTCACTACCTCTATTCCTCCTAATAATTTCAATACCCCTCCATATCCTAATGCTAGTAATAGTCTGTCCTATCTGCATGTGTCAAGGCAGTACCTTTCGAATGAAAGACAAGTTCAAACTGACCCACAGAAGGAAAAGGCTGTTCAAGCAGATAGAGATAAGGTGGAAGAACCTTTTAGGGAAGTCTCCACTGATATGAGCGAGGAGCAAATGGCTTCGTATGTCGCGGAGGAGTTCAAAAAATTGAAGGTAAATCTTTTAGCATTTGAATTATTAAGGTTCCCTCCCATTAGGAAGGCAGTTTTGGGTACTTATGATGCACATCCTGTGTCTTTGGATAAACCTTCTAATGAGCATAACAGCAAGATTTCTAGTTCTCAGCCTGTGAAAACACAAGATCAGGCACACACTCGGACTGACTTTCCCCCTGGAGACAAAAGAAAAGAAAAGGACAAGACTCAAGTGGCTCAAGTAGATACTCAGCCAACTTTGTTCCAAGGGAAGATAGAAACCCCACCATTTTTTATCTCTGTGCGCATATTCGGTAAGAATCTACATAATTGTTTACTAGATTCTGGTGCTTCCACCAATGTGATGCCATTTGGAGTTTGTAGAGCTTTAGGGATTACACCTGCTGACTCTCAGAAGAAGGTGACCCAATTGGATAGAATTGAAGTAAATGTGGTGGGAGAATTAAACATGATTCACATGCAGATAGCTTCGGACCCAAGGATTCAACAGGTTATCAATATTCAAGTAGCTGATATCCCAGATGCGTATGGTTTGATTCTAGGAAGAGATTTTACTAAGGCTTTGAATGGTTATGTGTCTACTGATCACTCTCACATGTGGCTTCCATGGAAAGGAGTGCCCAATTAGATCAGGATTGAGAGAGAGCCAAGAATGAAATACATGATTACAAAATACCAAAAGACTTCAACAGAAGTCCTGATATCAAAAGTTGGCATGGGAAATTATATGTTGTCAACACAGTATGAGGAGTCAGACTCAGAGGAGGTATTGATGCTACACACGAGGCCTGTTGATGCAGAAACAAGATCCAGCCATGATATTGTTTTGACAAAATCAATGGAGGTAGAAGAGAAAACTGAAGATAATCAGATCAGCCTATTAGATAGTTTTTAGGAATTCATCAAGCAGTGTGTTGAAAATCAAATTCACCTAGGTAGAAGGACAAGCTTTGAAGAATTACTTTTACCTAATTGGTGTAGAGTTCATAATGCTTCCCATTCAAAGTTGGAGTGTTGTTTATGCCAAACAGTAGTAGAACAAGTACAGAAATGCATGAATCCAACCCTGGTAGTTAAAACATATATACAAAATCCTCAGGAAGAATATAAGAAAAGAAATCCGTGTCGTCTGAAAAACCATCCAGCAATATTAAGCCGAAGGATGTGATGAAGAAGATTACAGCTGCTGAGTGTTGGACACTTAGATTTGATGGATCCAAATCCAAGCATGGAGCTGGGGTAGGGTTTGAACTGATCAGTCCAAAAGGTAAGAATTTCTTTGCAGCCCATAGGCTTCAATTTCACTGTACTAACAATGTAGCGGAATATGAGGCGTTAATTCATAGACTTCTTATGGCACTTTAAAAAAAGGTTAAGATTTTGCAAGTTTTTGGTGATTCCGAGTTAGTAATTAAGAAAGTAAGGAAACAATATTCATGCCACGATAGGAGAATGACTAATTATAGGCATACAGTGTGGGACCTCATTGAGGGATTTGACGCTTTCAATATCCAACTCATACCATAGCAGAAGAATCAAACTACAGATTCTCTAGCTCAAGCGGCAAGCACCCTGCAGCCTTTATTTTTGTCAGGTTTGAAGAAGTTCACTGTAGAATTGACTCTTGTGCCATCAGTCCCAGATAATGTTACTAACTTCCAGGTATTTGAAGATGACAAGCATATTTTGGATTTTATCACAAATACAGACATTTTTGCCTCTCAAATCATTGATGAAACAGAGCTCCAGGAAGCAGAGCTGGATTTAGAAGGAGTGATGAATCTAAAATCAAATACTATTCCAAGGGGAATGGTATAGTTGGAACGAATTTTTGATATGGATAAGATCAAGGATCAGGAACAAGAGTCAAAGAAGGAGTCTATCAATGGACAGTGTGATACTTACAATATAGGAACTGAAGATAATGCCAAGAATATTTTTATTGGCAAACTATGCACTCCAGAAGAAAGACAAGGAATAATTGCAGCATTGCATAGCTTTCCCGATATAGTAGCCTGGAGTTATGAGGACTTGAAAACTTATGATACATCAATCATAACTCATACTATCCCTTTGAAGCCATGTGCCAAGCCTTTTAGGTAAAGGCAGAGACCAATTAATGCATTATTGGAACCAGTCATACAGAAAGAAGTTCAGAAATTACTATCTGCCAGAATCATATTTCCCATTAGGCATTCAACATGGGTGGCAAACCTAGTCCCACTAAGGAAAAAGAATGGTGAAATTAGACTCTGTGTTGATTTCAAGAATTGAACAGATCATCAGAAAAAGACAACTATCCAGTCCCTTCATTGGATGAAGTACTTCAAGTGGTTAATGGATCTCAGATGATGTCCTTTTTTGACGGCTATTCAGGATACAATTAAGTAATAGTTCAATATGAGGACAAGCATAAGACTGCTTTCACAGCTAAATGGGGTACCTTTGCCTACAGAAGGATGCCTTTTGGACTCATTAATGCAGGATCTACATTTCAAAGGGCTATGGATATTGCCTTCAAAGACATCATAGGAAAATGCATCATTATTTACATGGATGACCTGACAATTTTTTAAAAAAATAGAGGGGATCACATCTCAGATTTGCGCAAAGTGTTTCAAAGGTGCAGAGAATTTGGCATATCCTTGAATCCTAAAAAGTGTATTTTCGGAGTAACAGAGGGAAAGCTACTAGGACATATGATATCAGAAAAGGGAATTGCTATTGATCCAGAAAGAGTGGAAGCTATACTGAAGATTCAACCACCTGCTAGCAAAAAGGAGATGAAGTCCTTCTTTGGCAAGATCAACTTCGTCAGAAAATTCATTACTGGATTTGCTGAAATTGTCAAGCCACTAAATGCAATGTTGAAGCAAGATGCCAAGGTCGAATGGACTACAGAAGCAAAGGAAGCATTTGCAGAAATCAAAAGAGCCATTGCTGATGCTCCAGTATTGGTAAGTCCTAACTACAGTAAGCCTTTTCACATATATTCATTTGCTTCAGACCATTCATGTGCAGGAATGCTAACTCAAAAGTCTGATGAGGGAAATGAGCATCTTATTGCCTTTATGAGTGCCCCATTAAAAGATGTTGAGTTGAGATACCCAAGTGTAGAAAAGCAGGCATATGCTCTCGTTAGAGTAGTGAAGAAATTCAGACATTATATCCTCAAGAATAAGGTTTATGCAATTGTCCCAAACCCCGCAGTTAAGTTACTTTCTGATGCAGAATGAGTTGGGAGAGCGTAGAGCTAAGTGGGTAACAATGCTACAAGAGTATGATATTGAGATCCAGCCCATGAAGCTGGTAAGAGGGCAAGGACTTACTCAAACTATGGCTGAAATAGGCCCTGAACTAATTGTTCAGAATTATAACATTGAGGAGGTTTCCCCAGATGGCTGGTATGATGACATAGTTTATTATTTGTTGAACCAACGATCTCCAGGTCATCTTAATGTTGTTCAGAGGAGATACCTACGATTGAAGAGTGACAATTTCATGCTAAAGGGAGTTGTTCTGTATAAGAAAAATCACGAAGGCATTTATTTGAGGTGTCTTGGGAAACAGGAAGCTGAAAGAGTGATAAATAAATTTCATGAAAAGCATGGCACTGGCCATGGCTCTGTAATTGCTACAGCAAATTAGATTTTGAGGGAAGGGTACTATTGGCCCACATTGTTCAAAGACATTCACCATCATGTCAGGACCTATCACACCTGCCAGACCGCAGCAACAAGGGAAAGGTATGCAGCGCTTCCGCTCCAATCAGTCACTGAGGTAAGACCATTTGCTCAGTGGGGTATGGATTTCATAGGCCCCATCAACCCACCATCTTCTGTAGGACACAGGTACATTCTCACTATTACTGATTATTTCATAAGATGGACTAAGGATTTTTCTTGTAGGCAATGTACATCTGAGGTAGTGATTGATTTCTTAGAATCTGCTATTCTTAATCGATTTGGATGCCCTATTGCTGTTGTCTGTGATAATGGTTCTACTTTCGCATCGTTAAAATTTTTAAATTGGGCTTTTGATCATGGCATTATTGTGAAATTTGCCTCCAATTATTATCCTCAGGGTAATGGCTTAGCAGAGTCCTCTAATAAGAACTTATTAACTGTCATCCGTAAGCTGTTAGAAAAGAACCCAAAAGACTGGCATACCCAGCTTCGGTTTTCCCTCTGGGCAGATCGTACAAGGCTTAAGTCGTCCATTGGAACATCTCCTTATCACTTAGTATATGGTCTGGAGCCAGTATTCCCTATTCAACTCAAGATCCTAACCTTATAGTTTATAAATGAGTTTTATGATGAGGGGGACAGAAGGGAGGCTAGGTTGACAGAACTACTGCACCTTGAGGAGAAAAGAGACAATGCCCTTGAGAATTTTTCCAAACACTAGGGGGTAGTTAAGAGGTGGTTTGACAGGAGGGCTAAGATTAAAGCCTTTAGGATTTCTGACCTTGTCCTATACTGGGATAAACCTCATGATCAAAAAGGGGACCATGGGAAGTTCGATAAACTGTGGCTTGGTCCATATCAAATTGCGTAAATATGTGGAGATAATGCCTTCCGTCTGAGACTCTCACGGGAGAAGATATTCCACTGCCTGTCAATGGGCAGTATCTGAAACATTATTTCCAATCTTGAGCTATTTTCAGCTCCCTGCTTTGTATATAGTTAGTTTAGGTTGCTTTTTGCTTTTCTGCTTTGGTTAGAATAGGTTTCCTTTCGGTTTGTTTGTTTTGTTTCAGTTAGAGTAGGTTTGTTTTGGCTGGTTCTGCTTTGGCTTTTGATTCCTTCTCTTTTTGGGATCCCTCATTGCATTTGTATGACAGTGGTGACAAAGTAGGTGTGGTGTTCTTAGTATTTCCCATACAAATTCTAATCACCTTTCCAGAATGTCTTGGTATTCATTCTCTACCCAATGTCACTTGTCCTTGTGCTGAGGCAAAGGATTTTCTAGTCAGTTTGAACAAGAATATATTAGGGTCTCATACTTTCAATTATTAAAAGATACCTAAAGTTATTGATGGTCCCTATGAGGTTTGAACAGGTGAAAAATCCTTTTTCTGCTCTAGTGCTACTGTGGTTCTCATCCCTGAGTGTGAACTTCATTGTTCACAGGTTGAAGTAGAAGCAGTGAAAAGATAAGAAGTATAAAAAAAAATAAAAAGAGAATATACATATTGAAAATTTAAAGATTTAAATTCAACTCATCAGGGGAATCTGGATATCTCTACCGGGGCTATGGACGCCTCACTGGCAGTAGAGCTATGTTCAGGAGGATCACAACGATAACCTCATCGGGGCTATGGATGCCTGACTGGCAGCGAGGCTCTATCCAGGTTACTTTTAGAGTATGAATCTTTATGTAGCATATTCATACCAAGTTCGGTTCCTGTTGCAACTAAGGGAGGGTAATGAATGCATATGCACACACTTTGACCTTGGTGTAGAAAAGTTTGAATGACTGGGGGGTTTCTTTGTTTCGACCATGGGTAATGGCTGGATGGATGAGTTGAACCATAAGTTATGGGTTCTTGATTCTAGTTTATCATCAAAATGCTCAGGAGCATTTCCCTAGCGGAGTCGCCATTTGTTGTAGAGTTTTACACACACGCCCCACTTAGAGTAGGGACCCTCTTCTCGGGATGTATTTTGACCTTTAGTTTTATTGGACTTGTCTTTTAGAGGTCTTGAAATGTTGGTCTTGTCGGCTTTGGTCTTGCCTTGAGGCTTGAATTGGTTAAAGTTAGGTTTCAGTGAAAATCCGGGTTTTGACCTGAATCCGGGATTTTCCAGCTCCGGCGGATTTTCCCGAGTGTTGGTTCATTGTTCGTTTCCTACTTATTCTTCCAAATCCGGGTTTTTGCTTGACTCCGGGATTTTCTAGTTCTAGCGGATTTTCCCAGACTGCGTCAAAATCCTGAACCTCGTTAAAATCTCGGGTTTCTGTTGTATCCGCGGAATTCGCGTTCGTCCAGATTTTCTGTGTGTCGTGGTTTTTTTCAAAATTTTGTCTTGGGCTCAGGTTTTCAAAATTTTTCAGACATGTCTTGTCGCTCATTAATGCTTGAAGTACCTTTGCTCAGACGCGAATATGGATGGATTTAAGGTCTTTTGGGCATCATTTTGATATCATTATTCACTTGCTTTCTACTTTGGCGTTTAAGAGTCTCCATTTGAGGTCCTGATTGCTGAGTTCGAGCTGCTTACGTGAGGATTGGTTGAGCGCTAATCAAGGTTTTCGTTGCTAGGGCACACTCGTTTTGCAGTCACTTCCTTGAGTTCAGGTTTCATCTGCACTAATCCATGGTAAGTCATCGCTGACCCCTCCCTTTGTTTGCATCACGATTGAATCTTTTCTAAGTCGATTGGTGGCTGTCGTAGGTCGGCCTTTGCTTGGTTACAATTTCGTATTTATTGAACTAGGGTTGGATTTAGCTCCTTACCAAAACTTTATCACCCGTACCATGCGTGCTAGTCTTTATCGATTTAATGGCGGGTGTGTCAGTATGCATGATGTTATTGGTCGGTTTTTTCCCTCCAAGTGCATAATTTGTTATATCTAACGAGGTTAGGGTTTTTAGTGCTCTGCCCAGGTTTTGTTTGGCTTAATGAGTTTGTTACGATTTGCATATCCTGCACCCAGATTAAAATTGTCCCTGCCTTGGGAAACCCCAGAGTTCTTTAGATTGATCTTTACGAACATTGTTTCAAACCCTGAGCTTACCCTGGTTTTCATGGTGGAGAGTTCAGTCGTCAGAATTAGGGCATCGTTGTTTCGACTTGAAGACTAGTTATTCTGAGATCTTTTGAAATTCAAATTCATCAGCATTCTGAATTTGTTGATTGACATCAACTTCAGGACCATTGGAATCCAAGTAGAAAATCTTGCATGATCATTCAGTTGAAGGGTCGCGTGTTATCATTTCGTCGGGTTTTTGAGGTGTCCATTGAATTCCTGCGCACCTGGATTTTCCCGGTCTCGGCCAATTTCGCGGAGTATGGAAAATTCCAGAGTCCCAAACTGTCAGCGAAAATTCGTCCTGTCCGGACTTTTCTGGTTTTCTTGCCTGGTTTCATTTCTTTCAATTTCCAAAGTTAGGGGTAATGGAGTAAAGGCTAAATGCTGATTTCTTGTTGCTAATGGATGAATTTCATGATAATCTTATAATCTTATGTTCGTACTAACGATCTATTTGGCACATGGTGTCTTGGCAGCAGGAATCCGTCTGGGTCGGATTTCACCAAAATTCCGCCCCGACTGGATTTTCCTGGTTTACCTTGTTTTCCCGGATTGCTTTATTTTTTTGGATTTTCAAGGATTGATGATTTGTGATGGATCTCAATGGCTTTATATGATTTTATGCTAACCTTTGGATTGGAATATGTATGATAAGTGGATACTCATGACGTCCTTTTGTAAATGCAGGCCGAATCAAGCAAGTCTGCTGTGGGAAAATCCAAAGGTGATACGGAAGGGTCCTCCATTTCAGAGGCAGAAAGATTAAGATTGGATACCAAGAGTCAGCTACCCGAAAGTAAGATATCTTCTATGTGGTCTGAGGTCTCGGACACCAATGTTGGAGCATGGAGATATGAGGAGTTCAAAGAGAGAACATCTCATAAGGATCTGTCGGTCTTAAGACAAGGAATGATGAAGTCCGGACTAGTCCATGTGGTAGGGTTCCCTCCTGCAATCCAGTGTTATGAGTTAATATTAGAGTGTGCCCGACAATATGATTTCGACACACAGAGGGTTGTTAGCACAGAGGGGAGAGTCTTGGCGAATTTCAACCCTGTTTCTATTGCCCAAGCCTTTGACATGCCGGATTTTCCTTCTATGTGTGCCTTAAATATGGATCTGGATAGGACATATTATGAGAATGAGCCCCCTAAAGCCCAACAAATGATTAATTCTTGGTTGGAGAAGCCGAAGTCTCACTTCTCCAAACTACCTAAGCAATTACACAGGGTTAAATTCAGGTCAGATATATACGATGCAATCACATTCTTGAGTAGAGTAGCAGGATTGAAGAGTGCTGGTGTGTTAGAAAACTAGATGGTCCATGTGATTAACAAGATTGAGCAGGGTACCAATTACCATTGGGCAGGACTTATTAGTGTTGTGATTGATAAGCAATTGAGGGATGTCCTAGAGACAAAGAAGTTCACCATGTCCTCCTATGTGGTGTATGTGTTAGCCAGATTCTACACGTACATGGGTCTAAGTCCACAGGGGACATTTGGATAGGATATAGTCTATGAGATATACAAGGAATTACACCTAGGACATCAGAACTACAGAAGAGCCAATGATGCATTCACAATGCATATCACTAGGATGCTCCAAAATGTGAAGCATGTGAGATTATCAGATGGAGCGAAGGAGTTGATAAAGAAATACGGAGCCTGGTTCATTTAGTTTCCCACCTTCTCTTACATCAGGATTGATGGATGCCCAGCTACTCCATACAGGTTACCCAGGTACCCAACTGATCATATTGTATTATTGGAAGTTGTGAGACATATCTGTGAATTTGATGCAATTTTCAAAAGGGCAAAGCATAAAACGGGTTTCGGTGGAGATTTCCCTCTTGGGATTGGCGTAGCAGAGGTGTGCCCTTCCATCCAATCAGTACATGCAGCTAGGGATGAATTGGCAGCTCATAGTTTCTCCTTCCACTCCAAGAGGACAAACTTTGATATCATCGGGGAAGCACAGAAGAAGGCCACCAGAGAATACCATCACAAAGAAAACCTAGAAGACTATTGGGCGAATATCAAAGATGATTTTGAGGCGAGGAAGAAAATGTACTCAAGGCTTCCTGTTGATGTGATTAGGCAATACAATGTCAGGTTGATCCTTGATCAGCTAGAGGATGATGGAAATTTGGTGCAAGACCATGCATATGAGTCCGTCAAGGACAGATCAATTGGAGAGATTAACTAGAATGATGATGAGGTGACTGAGCTAGAAGACCTAATGGCCCCTGTCATGAGATTTACTACTTCTTGGTTGAAGCATAAGGTTTGGGAGTTGGAAAGTGAGAAGGTACCCTATACCTTTAATTTGATGGGAAATCTCAATCCTATGTCCACTTTAGAAGAATCCGGGGAAGATGACCCCAAAGGGAAAACTAAAGGAAGCTCACCCTTCAAAATCAAAATCAGAGGCCCTCAAGGAAGTGAGCTGGAACCGAAAAGAAAACCAAAGGGAAAGAAAAGAAGCCGAGCTTTGAAAATAGGCAAGTTTTTTGAAGAAGAGGAAGTTGAAAAAGTAGAAGAAGATGCTCCTCCACCGCCAAAGAAGACAAGGACAACTAGGGTTTCAAAGAAGAAGGGTTAGGATACCTCTAAAGATGAGACTCTGATTGCTGACGTGGAGAGTTCAGGGGAAAAGACAAAGGTTTATTCGAGGAGATCAAGGACTCCATCCCCTAAGGAAACGATGCAAAAGATGGATTCTCTTCCAAAGGCACCAGTTGTGGAGCAACTTAAGGCTACTTCTCCTTCGCCAAGTGTACCTGAGCAAACAGCCTATCAAGAGCAAGAGACTAGTCGAGAGGTAGAACCTTTCAAGGAAGGAGAACTTTTTGGTGAGGCCGCTGAGCTTGAGGTTGAGGAGGTAGAAAGACACCCTTCTCCGCTAGTGCAATATGAGGATTCTCCAGAGAATAGCAAAGGAAACGGATCACCTGAAAAGGAGAATATCCCTATTAGAACCCCATCACCTATGCAAGAAGATGAACCTGAATTAGGCAATCAAGGTGAACAGTCTCCTGAGAAAGGGAAAGATGAAACACTGGAAAAACATGAAGAAGTGAAGACAGATGAAATCTGAGTGGATCCTGCTGTCCCGAATTGGCTTGAAAAGGAGATTACAAGAAAGAAACAAATCGTTGTTGAAGACACTCCTCTTGATTGGGATGAGATGCTGTCCAAGATCGACAAAGGGAAGAAGAAGAAGGTGGCCAAAGTAGTTTCAAGGATAGAAAGAGATGAAGCAAGTAACAGGGTCATTGACATTGCCACTCCTGCTGTGGGTAAAACTAGAGAAGAGGTCACTGGTAAGGATTACAATATGCAAACCATCAACCTTGGGCCAGCTTCTGTGGAACAGGACATTGAAGACTATGAAGGGTCTAGTGTAGTAATAATTGGGAGGCTAAAGAAAGAAACTCAGACTAAGCATGATCTTAGAAAGGAAAATGAGAGGCTTAGGAAGTGCTTGGAGGATGTAATGAAGCCTCTGCAATCTCTTCATCCATCTTCCTCTGCTACTCCTAGTTTCTTGCCCAAGGAAACCATTTCCGAGATTCAAAAGATGAAGACTTCTACCCAGGCTGCAGTGGATTGGTTGAAGGATGTGCAAGTAAAAGGAGATAATGCAATAAAGGATGTCCTGTCGGTTGGAAAAGATGCAGTTAGAGCCAAGGATTTGTTGGAGCATGTGTTATCCTAGGACAAGGAGGATATTGACCTTCTGTTGTAGAAATCCAGAATGATCATGGAATATGGAAAGGATCAGTTGGTGGCAGATGGGATTCTTCCTTCCTCCAGACTTAGTGAACCTTGGGAATGGTTTGAGGCTTTGCAGATTCAACAAAAGGCTATGAGGAAGATTCATAAATGAAGGAAGCTAATAGACAGTGATTTGACTGGAGTATATGATGGCTGCATTGCATTTTTTGAGATCATGACTGGCAGGAGGAAAATTGCTCCTAAGTACTTGAGCCTGGAACAATTAAGGGAATGGTGGCATGATGTTTATGCCCCATATTCTGCGAATATCATATCAGGGCACTAGTTGGATGATGCAGCAACGTATTTGGCAGTGATGGATAAGTATCAAGCACATGGGGATGATTGGAATAAAACTGTTAAACAATCCAGAGAGGAGATTGCCTCCATTGAATGTCAGCTTAAGATCTTGCCTTTGCCACCTGTTGTCAAGTTGGATAAATTGTTTTTGAAGGTTCAAGATTAGAATAAGGATAAGGGAGGTGGTAATTAATGCCAATTTTAAGATTTGTGCTTCCCTATTATCATGGGGCATGTATTGATCCGGGCTGCATTGGGGAATGTGTCTAGGCCGACCTTGATGATGAATCAACATTTAATGTGTGCCTTATTTTGGAATTCCTATGGCTGACTTGTTTTGGCTATTTTTATTTTGTAAATGTTTGGCTGGGCTGACATATTTTATGAATTTGCTATAAAGGGCATTCTTGCCTCATTGTAAGGGTTAGCTAGAAAAAGGATAATAGAGACCAGTTAGAGCAGAAAGGAGCTAGAGAATTTTGTAGTAGAAGTAGTAGTCAATTTCTTGGAGCAAATATTGTAACAGAACAGTGGAATTGTTGCAGCATTTTGATGATCTAATACAATTGAAGACATTGTGATATTCCTGGTAAAATCTCTTGTGTTAGTTTATCTTGCATGGTTCTTGTCCTTTTATATTTCAAATTGCTTAAAGATTTATGATTTAGTGTTTTAGAGTTGGATTAGTTTGGTGAGTGATGTACATGATTTCATATTTGGAATGTTTGTAGCAATCTCTGGTCTATACTCCCAGTAACTATCTGATTGTAGTAGGCTGGTAAAGTCAACCTGGACCATACATTTATCTGTGCTCAGTTCGATTGTGGATGCATGTCTATGATTTGAAAATCTATACGCCTTAGAAGATTGCACCGTTCTTGTGATATTGCATTGTGGGTTGATCAGGAATTGGTTATTTGAGATTGGTCCATTCCAGATATCTGTCATTTGCATTGTTCATTCTAAGAATAGTTTAGATCTTATCATATCTTCGCACCCTTATCTTTTGTTGTTTCTTTATTAGCTGGTTAGATTTAGGATTTAAGATCATCATATTGCAAAAATCTGATAAATTGGAAAAGATACAGTTTGCTTGTAGTAAGGTCCGATTGTGATTACCATCATTTCACATATTATCTGAGTTGTTTATGCATCATCATGACCTGACACCCGAGAGACCTTGGGGTGATTTTCAGTAATTTATTGTTGAAGATTACCTTTCAAGAGAGATAGGATATTGTATTCTGTCTGAGTTGTTGCTGTGCAGAAAACACCATCAACACAACCTTTTCCTTAAAAATATTCCTAAACACATTCTTGTTTGAAATTCCAAGGCTAGAATAATCAAATACAATTTGACTATAAAATGATATATAATTGAACCTTCTCTAGGAAGAATAAGCATAATTTTTTAATTAATTCATACAAATCTAGTTGAAGCTTCCACATAGAAGCAACCTTAAAGGTGTAGTGATCTACAGTAGAATAACTCCATATATTTATAAGAACTAGGCAATGATTTGAGCTAGAAACATCTTGAATAAAATGTTCATAAATATACTATTTCACAAGCCATTGGGTGAGAAAATAAATTTGTCTTACCTCTTAGTATTTCCTACAATTATTCTAAGAAAATAAAACTAGATTTTGGGAAGACATCAAACAAAACATTTCTTCTAATAAAGGTAGAAAAATCAATTTCAAACTTAATGATCTTGGAGTGATCACTATAGTTATCAATATGTTCATAAAATAATACTAAAAGAACCAAGTAAGAAAATGGTACACCCCACCCAAGAAGCCCAACAAATAGAGATCTCTTCTCATAAATGAAGCTTTCTAATGAAAGAGTTTAGTCCATACTGACTAATACAAAAAAATAGAAATGTTATCTTTGGATGAGCTAAACTCACAAGCAATTCAATTAGGTGTCAAAGAAACCAACTAGGCCTTAATTAACAAAGGATTCTACAATACACATACACCCCTAAAGGCCCCCAATAAATCTATTGTGATCAATGCCAAGAGGAAGAAAATGAAATATTCTAAAATCTTAGCAAGAAGCTTAGTCTCTTGAATGAAAAGCAAATCAAGATTACACAAACTCAATTGATGCATTAAAAGGCATCTTTTGTTAGGGGTGTTAAAACCCCTAACATCCCAAGAGAAAACCTTTATTTCTTTTGTGGGGGGAATTTTCCTCTTTCTATGTGCAACATAACCAATAATAGATTTATGATAGCCTACATCCAAGTCTACACATGTTGATACTTGTAGACTTGTGATTTTTATCTTTCTTCCCTTTTTCTTCTTAACCATTTGAAAACTTGAATCCTTAGGATTAAGGGTTTATTGTAAACCCCTCAATTCTTCAATAATTTTATAAATCCAAAAAGTTGCTCCCCATTCAAGATCTACAAGCTAGCCAACAACTTTGAAGAAACACTCGCATCCTTCCTAGATCATCCAAGACACAATCAAGGTTCAAAAATTGTGGAATATTGGCCATCTCCAAAATATCCTTATTATGTAACTCCATAGAGGGAAGGGTTGGAAGAGGAACCACACTTTGAGCTAGAGAACCAGTCAAATAAGCAACCTCTATTCCTTCAGAAAAGACTAACAATTTACCTTTTTAAAAAGCAATTATTTTGAAAGATTTCCTAATTGAAGGGGAGGAACCCCAAAATAACTACTAATGATGTTTTTAAAATAGGAATTCTTTCTTGAGCTTTGAAGTTTCCTTTTCCCTCCAAACAAAACCCTTGGGAATAGGTCTTTGTTCAATAGGTTTGGGGAAAGGAGATGTAAACTAGCAAGACCATGCAATATGGCCAATCTTGTGATAATAATAACATCTAAAAGGGAGACCTTTTGGTCCACCTCTTGAAAAAAAGGTCTAAACAAGGAGGAAAGACAAATACTCTTGGGAATAGGGATATCTAAATCCCTTTTAATATTAATGTGAGCATAAACAACATGCAAAAGGGGCACATAATGGAATTATTTCAAATAGGCCACCCAACCCTTCCCGTATGCACTCCAACATTTCCTTAAACCAATACTCTAGGGGAGACCATATAACATGATCCAATCCTCTTTCAAAAATTAGGTGGATCAAAGCACACTAAGTTTGGATCAAACAACAAAAAACATGCTTAAAGCCATCAAGCTTCATTCGAGAAAGTTTTGAAATTATCAATTGAGCATGAGTTTTGCATTTAACAACAAAGAAACTCTTAGGTAGGAATGTAGTCTTATAGGATTCATTCCAAATTCTTTGGTACAAAGGCATAATCTTACCAAGAATGACCACCACTAGATTTGACAAAGATCTTTCTACATTAATAAAAGCATACACAAGGGTGTCATAAGGGAATCACTTGAAACACTAAATAAGTTATTCTTTGTCACTACTTTTCATGATGCATCACTTATAGAGTGCTCGCTTATAAAGTGGTTTCATACAACTGTTTATCCAATTTTGTTGCTTAAATTTTAATAGTACATGTGATCCCATGTAAAATTTAAACCGGATAATTTAGAATCTTCTCCTATAATGGTGAAGTTACTATAATTTAGAAGATTGAAAATAAGTTGTGAAAAATATCTATTGTTGAAATAATGAAAAGTATGTAACATGACTGCACACATTTCCTTCCCATATTTATTATATTACCTTTCAAATTTTTCCTACAAAATTTCCCTTATAGACACAAACAAATAAAAATTAATAAATATATTTTTAATTTCTATATTAAAGAATCACAGTTTAAAACTACTTAAAATAAACATAAAAATAAAATACTTCAAAAAAACTTCAAAATTTTGGACAGTAACTACTAAATAAAATAAGTGAGTAGATCTGTGATGTTATTGTTGAGAAGATGGCCACCTAGTACTCTGATTGCTCTTCCTCTGATGGCTAAGTTAGACCCCTCAATTATTCTAAATAAATGAGCAGATATGTGATGTCATTGTTGAGAAGATGCCCACCTAAGAAAATTTGAAAATTTTGAGGCACTTTGATTGCTCTTCCTCAAATACCTATAATGCTGATGGCTAAGTTAGACCCCTCAATTATTCTAAAAATAGTGATACCGATTGCATAACTATCATTGGAAATTAAAAATTAGCAAACGTGTCCATGCTATAAGATTAAATTTTGAGAACACCTTAAGCTATACTCAACACCTTAAGAATTTAGTACTTTTTTAGTTCAGAAGAACTGAGCACCTATCACTTTCTATGAATCTCTGAGTAATTAAACCATAGAAAATAATAATATTTTCTTGCTAAGAAAAAACTTAATACCCAAAGGAGCCATTACTTAAAGAATACTAATATCCAAAGGAGCCATGCAAATAAAAATGGGAATGTCAATTTCATTCTCGGAGTCAATCATCCCAATATAGTCTGATTTATGAGAATGATAACATGTGGCTATTTAGCAAGTAGTTTGCTTTACATCAATGGTGAGAGTCCTTCCCAATGTGTGGGTGAGGATTGGGTCTGGTATGGTGCACAAAGTTTTTAGAATCTTTAAGGTTAAACATGATGCAAATCTGAAGCCAGAAAAGTGGTTAATTTGATAACACTCAAAACATAAAAAGAGGGCATTTTGAAATAAAAATTATAGGCCACCATCCACAGCAGTAGACAAACTAATTGAGAATTCAACTTACATAAGCTTCATACGGAGCTATTCCTTGGTACAAGACAAGGATGCTTGTTTAAGTTATTAAACAATTACAATCATAAGATTCTGTTGATCCTCACAAGCAATTGATTCATCAATGCAACATATTGCCTCTTCAATTATATCGTATTCCATGTATGTATCTTTCGCTGATTACACTACATGGTTGGTTTCAAACAGTTCAGAGTGTGTCAAGCTATCAGTTTTTGGCCATTTCGAAGTGCGAATATAAACCTCTTGCCACCGAATATGAAAAAGCATTTAGCTTCTTATTAATGACAAGCACAGATTTCATATACACCATTGATTATGTCCTCTAAGCAAAAAAGCATAAAACTCTTAAGAGCAGTTATAATTTTCCCTATTTCCCAACCTCTCCAGTGGGCTAAAAATATTTGTTCTGTAGAGGTGGGTACCCAAATGTTGTTAAAATAATAATACAGTATAGCAGACTAAGGTAGAACCAGCATCGCTCAAACAGGGTAGAACCAGCATCTCTCAAACAGTGTAAGCTTGCTGAATTGTTTCAATATCCAATCCCTTGAGCTTTACAACAGACTCAACATGCCCTTTTAGAGTATGTAGTTCTCTCAGCCTGTAAACATCAAGTTCAAATAACGAATATTAGAGTATAGAAGTTTTCATAATGTGCAGAATAATGATCGACGCAAAGAACAAAAAGGCCATGATCTTAAGATCTTACCTTGCAATCTCAGCACGTCTTTTTGCCTCTTCAGCCATCTGATTGAGGTCTCTGAAGCTGTTCCTGTCACCAAACATCTTAGTATCTGGAGCCTGCAATCCATGCAAAGTTCTTTGAGCATGGGCCCATTTTATTTCTCTAGCTTCTTTGCCAAAATCCTTTTGGGTGGTGAAGGCAATCTGAAATATACAAGATCATGAATAAATTAATTTTGCAGAGGCAGCCAAGTGTCTTGATTGCAACAAAACAAATAACATATGGGCTGGATTATTTTAATTCACATACTCTTTGCTCAATAAGCAAATCCCAAGCCTTTCCACTGATGGCATATCTAATTGCAAACTTGATAAGATCGAGTGGGAAGTAGAAGATTATGTTATAAAGCCACACTACACCAGCCCAGCCCCACCCCATGCCCTCTATTGCAGCAAATCCCCAGTTTGCATAAACAGCAATCAATGTTGCGATCTGCCAAATCATAACAACAAAGATCATTAGCGAAAGGTTTATTTGATGAAGATAAAAAATTAAACAAATTAAATGAAATGAACAAGAATGTCCACTAGTAACCAGAAGAGTAATTGAGATCGTGATTGTGCTACAACACTATTTTGAGCAAACATGACAACAAAATAAGGACATATTTATAAAAATCAAGAAAAAAATCCTTAGAGATCTGCAAAATGGTTTAAAGATGAGACTTGGCATGTGCGAATCAATACCCACCAGCTGAGCGATAAAGAATGCACCTAAAAGCAACAGGCCAGGTCGCTCTACAAAAGACCAACTTCGAGACCTGGTCACAAATATAAGAGCCTGGCTTATAGTGCTCACTTGAAGATAGACTGCAGCACTCAATTTTCGACTATTTTCTTCGCTAGGAATATGAAGATTTGAAACACCAAATGTTCTCTGTGAAAATAACAAGAGAAACCCAATCAACACAACAAATCAATTATCAAGATTTTTATTCCTTATTAAATCACCATAAACAAATTTTAAAATTTTATGATTTGAAAACTAAATAGGAGTTTATATTTACTGGAAAGAAATCCGTCTTGAAGGCTGCCCAAAAAAATATGACAGTCATCATTGCTAGGTAACTGCCAATGATAATCCCTGTGGCAAAAATCTCCGAAAGCTTCCAGCTGTCTGGCAGAGGTGATGGTTTCACCCTGTCTTTGGAAATGGTCATTATAGTCCCTGTTCAAGTGTTACACAGTGACAGTAGTAAGAGGAGAACTCATCAAGTTTGTATTGATTATTGCATTTCTCAATATTTTGAATTCCCCAAAAAAAAAACACTCACCATCATTTAATATGGCAATTATCAATACCATGAATGGTGGAAAGTCAAATTTCCATATCAATGCCAGAAGCATGAAACCAAGCTGTTCCACAAATGTCCAAATAGATATTTGCATGTTAAGATGAAATGGAGTAAAGATTATTATATCATCCTGACTAGGGATAAGATAATCGCTTGCTTCACCACCATGCACATTCATATAATGAGAAAATAATTGGAGATTTTCTTATCTAATTTTACCAATACAAGATAATATTTATACTCACCACAATACGTATTGTTATGGACACAGCGTATATCTGCATGACATGAGAAGTTGCAGTTAGATATTAGAAATCGTAACTGTTGTGATTCTTGCAAGCTAACACGGTGATTCTTATTAATTTGGAAATAGAAATAGATTATAAAGCTACTTGATACTAAGCCCAATGCAACTGAAATAATATTTTCTTACAGTATAATTTTTCATTCGTTGAAAGATTGAGCGACTTGTTAACACAGCACTAATTATAACACTTAATCCTGGCTCTGTGAGAACAATGTCAGAAGCACTCCGGGCTGCATCCGTAGCATCTGCCACAGCAATTCCAATATCTGCCTTTTTAAGTGCTGGTGCATCATTCACACCATCCCCAGTCATTCCACATATGTGCTTTCTTGCTTGTAGTCGTCTGACTATCTCATATTTGTGCTCTGAATTCAGCATTGACAAGGAAATCAAAACAAAAAACTTCTAGTAAGACTCAAGGAAAACCTTAAAAACTTACATATAGAAAGTATGCAGATTAGCTGCTTTTAACTTCAGCATCATCAGAAATCATTAACCTTTTTTATGCAATTTCTATGAAGCCAATTTAATAAAAGCTACTCATTGAACAAGTTTAAAGTGTCAAAAAATAATATTCCTAACTTCTTTAATGTCCTTAACGTAACCAACTAGCTGCTTGGGAGGCATTGCAGGAAAGAAGTGTAAATTGTGCATGTTTAGGTGCTGAGTTGTGCTTAATGCATTAAGAAGGAAGCTATACCTAGCAGAAGTACTCGGTCAATTGAAATGGTTCAAAATAAAAATAAAAAGGAAATGGAAGTAAGAGAATGCATACCAGGGAAGACACCAGCAAAACCATCAGCCTTTTCAATCAAATCATCCACTGGTAAAGCTTCAATTGTTTCATCTTTGGACTGGCCTAACAGAGATGAAGATGGGTACATATTTGTACCCATGCCCAATCGACGCCCTGTTTCCTTCCCTATAGCTAGCTGATCTCCTGATGAATTTTTGAAGCAAAAATAAATCATTTCGTTTTTATGTGTTTAAACAATCATAGCACTGACAGTCACATGAATAGATGTAAAACACTGTTATCATGGAATCAGCCATACCTGTAATCATTTTAACGCTGACACCCAGGTTAAGAGCCCTTCTGATTGTGTCTGCACTATCATGGCGTGGAGGATCAAAGAGGGGCATAAGACCAACAAATTGCCAGGGTCCACCTGGACTTTCCTTCTTACCCTCAGGCACTTCCTGGAAAATTCTAAAACTACAGTAAGAAAAAAGCTGAGATAGCAAATACTTAAAAAGGAAACTGAACCGAAAATGCAAGGCTGAAACTTACTAACCTGATATGCAACTGCAAGAGATCGAAGTCCACGCTCAGCAAACTTACCAATTATAGTATGAACTCTGTGTTCAATTTCTGGTTTGTTGTGTGCCAGGTTGAGGATCTGGAGACCCCACATGAGATTCATTTAGGTAATGAGCAAATTTATTTAATTCTCTACATTGAGAGAAGGAAGCATAGGGAAAAAGAAGTGAGTAAATGATACCTGCTCAGGTGCACCTTTGCTAACTCTATACATTCTTCCTTGACCATCAATGTAAGTGAGTGCTGTCCGTTTGTCAGTTGGGTTGAAAGGAAGAAAATGAACCTCTTGAATGCCTGCCCTTGCCTTTGGAACCATGCAGTAACAAAATAAGGACAAAATAAGTACAGAAAATCAGTACAACTATATAAGTAACTGACTCACTAATATAATTTCGGCACAGCCTTCATGCTAAATCTAATTACCTCTTTCGGATCAGCAAGAATCCCAACAATAGCTGCATCGATGGCATCTTGGTTTTCTGTTCTGGATGCTCTGGCAGCCATCAAAACCACTGTATCCTTATCAATTCCTTTTGCAAATACCTGCCAAAAAAACGATAACCAGTTTGATTTCTGCTCTAGATATTCACAGCAAAGTTCAAGCATTAGGACATGGTGGATGTCTGACCTCAATCAGATTCTTGTCCACAGTAAGCTTGTTAAGTGTTAATGTTCCAGTTTTATCACTGCACAGCACATCCATACCAGCCATTTCCTCAATAGCAGTCATCCTTTTTGTAATAGCACCCTGTCAAATCAAAGCAGATACAGTTATTCACTCCATTTAACATAAAATTAGAAACAGAGTAGCAAGTCATACATATAAGTCTGCTAGTCATCTTAGAACGATGGCAATGTCCTAATGTCAAAATGCAGAATAGTACTGGATGTAACAATGTCTCAGGTGACCTGTTGAGAAAGGCGATGTGAACCAATGGCCATAGTCACAGAAAGAACAGTGGGCATTGCTATTGGAATCCCACCAATTAGAAGCACCAATAGATTATCAATTCCAGGTCTATATGGCCGATGCTGAATTGGATATTGAACTATAATTTCAATTATCATGCCGACTGCAATAGAACAGATGCAAAAATTTCCAATTGCAGTCAAAACCTGGAAACCACATACAACAAAAAATACACTCTGCGTAAGATTTGCAAATCAAAACAAACTGCAATTTGGATACAAATAACTTCTGAACATCAAATTCCCTTAGAACAAATTATTCACCTTTTGAAAATGTCCCACATTATTTGTAGTGTCTACAAGATGGGCAGCTTTACCAAAAAAGGTGTGAACACCAGTAGCTATAATCACGGCTTCAATTTCACCTTGCTTACATGTTGATCCTGAATAAACCCCGTCGCCAGGATTCTTGGTCACGGGCAATGATTCTCCAGTTAGTGCAGACTGTCATCAAAAGACAAGCATGTCAATCGAAAACTCATCAAGGCACTGATTATTTAGATATCATGATAATTGAATACAGTATACAACCTGGTCAATCTTTAAAGGGTCTCCTTCAAGCAGCCGAGCATCTGCAGGAACAATATCTCCAAGTTTAATGCTAACTATGTCTCCAGGAACCAGACATGCAGCATCTTCTTCACTCCAACGACCGTCTCTTAGAACCTGAATTGAAAATATGGAGTTTAGAACAACCTAAGAAGGAGAAACAAAAACTTGTAATATGCAAAAGCTGTAGGGTTTGGAACATGGAAGGACCTTTGCTTTTGGAGCCAACCGGGCCATTAGTGATGCAGCTGCATTGCCAGCATTATTCTCTTCAATAAAACTTATAGTGGAATTGATGACGAGCAATGTCATGATACCAACAAAATCTTGCCAATCAGGAGGCTTCCCCTGCAAACCAACCATGCAATAAGACCCACAAAACATGAACAAACAATTCAAATTCCAAGCAACACATACACATAAAAATAAGGTGGTAAAAACAAGCAATAATGAACTCCAAACATACTCCTCCATTTGCCAATGCAATGGCCATAATTGCTGCAGCTTCCATAACCCATGATAAGGGATTCCACATAAAGCCCAAAAATTTCAGAATCTTACTTTCCTGCAGCCACGCATTGACAAAGCTGATGACTCTTAAAGAAGAATGTAATAAACCATTTGCATAGAGACAAAAGAAGCATCCTCCTCTTCCTTACAGTGGCTTACCTTCTTTTCTTCGAGCTTGTTGTATCCAAATATCTTCAACCGCTCGTCCACCTCGTTTGTGCTCAAACCTTCCTTGGTACATCTAAGATTTTCAAACACCTCCTCAATGGGTATGTTTTCCTGCGTTGAAACCCAATGCAAATCTTAGAATTTAAAAAAATATCAAGCACTTACTCAGCGGAAATCTTTTCCTGCATTGGAACTCAACAAAAAATCTTAGCATTTGTAAACGCTTAATCCCTGAATTAAAATATTTAAAACCTTATAAAATTGTCCTCCAAACAATATATTGAAAAGTAATATGTAGCATGTCACAAGGGAGTCAGATCTACAAAACTATTGAAATAAACTTGCCAGTATTGTTTACAAAAGCATTGAATAAATATGCCAATATGTGTTTTTCACAAGCAGTCTTCAGTTTAATTTCCAATAGAATTGCAGCAGGAAGGTGTTATGTCACACAAGGGCTGCCGAAAGCCCCCATCCTATTGTCAATCAGGTTAAGCAGAGACAAGACTATTGGGATTTATTGTTCACAAGCTGGGTGATTTACCCTGCTATTAGCTGTACACCGTAATCCTAAAATCAGCAGAATAGCCCTGGCTTCTGTTAGAGACGTTTACCTTTACGGAGAGTCTTCTTTTCAGCTTAGATTTAAATTCACTCATCTTTATAACCCTTAAGCCTTAACAACTCAAAATCAAGGGTTAGCCTTTGAGCCTTAAGCCTTACCAACTGAAAATCAATATCAATCAAATCATTATTCAGTGATATGAAACAAGCTTAACCTAGGTATTTTCTACGAATTCCTCTGGTACCAATACAGTTTTTGCTAGTGGGTGTTCCTTCTGATAAAATAAATCGCTAGTGGGTATTCATCCTGATAAAAGTCTGAAACATGCTGCAGAACAATTTAAAGCATGTCCAAATTTTGTGGAATATGCTTGACCTATGATAAGAAGAAAGCACATGCCACAAGATAAAACTTATTCCCAGCAGTGCCAAGACAACCGAAAAACATAACCTCCTCCCACAGAATCCTCAACAAAGTAAATTTATGGGCAAAGGAGTTAAGACTCTCCACCAAAATCAATGATCAAAATTGCCTGCAGTACTAAATCACATTATTCGCAAAAGCAAAAACGCTTACCAAATCAACAGCTTCTTTATTGATCATTTCAAGGCTGCCATCCTTCTCAGCCATTGTAACGCAGCTTTTATTACTCCTCCCCTTAAACCAGACTTCTCCCAAACCAATAAGCCAAGCAGTTCAATGGCTCATCTAGGAACCAAAAAATTCCTTTCAGGCATATCCATCCAAAAAACAATCAAACAAAAATTGGAGAATATATACTTAAACTTGACAGACACCACATGAAAATCATGTAAACTAGTGGATACACTAGTTGGCCCAAAAGTTGTTTAGTCTCATCTCAATACTGTTTAAAAGGAAAATTTCTTTAGCCGTAAACATATCTACAAGATATAAGCCGGGGCTTTGGCCAAATCAAATGTACCACTTGGGATTTATCTTAATAATATCATGTAGCGGATCTCTAAGTAGGAGGTATATCATGATTTTTATTCATGGGTCTGTTGAATTATGCACATAGTCACAGCAAGTCCCTCCAAATCTTAAAAGCACATATGATGGCAATGTAGAACTGTCTAATGTTGATGGTTCAGCCGCTTATGTAATGACTACTGTAAGTAACTTAATCAGAAACGTAAGTCGAACCTATATTACTAGAGTGACATGATTCTCATTCACAGATTTATATGGGAGCTGTTGCCCACTGCATGCAGGTGAGGAGGAAGGCCAGGCAATCCTACACCACGCATAGAAATAAATACAACAAAAGCAGTCAAAGTCCACATTCTTACAACACTACCCCCAACATACAGAAAGACCTACTGACTCTTTAATGTGATTGGAGATTTGGTTGGATATTTCCCAGTAAATAATAATAGTGCATGTTGTTGATGAGAACGCTCCATTCATACTCTTTAACTGCAAATATGTCCCTCTGTCCCCACCAAAATATATAAACAAATTGGGAGTTACAAGTGAATCATTGTTTAGATCTAGTATTTTGTCTACCCATCTGAGTAACACGAAATTTTGTTGGCAGTTCAATGTATGTACCTTTAGAAGCTAGGGCATTTTGTTTCTTGATTTATAATGTTTCGTCTTATCTAATTACTTTTGTAGATATATTATTCAAACTCTTTTTTTCTTCTCTCAATGGGTTGATAGAATTAGGTTTTCTAACTTTTGAAAGGAGGTCATTTGGATTCTCCTTCAACTGAAATTGAATTTTGATGGTGTGTCAAGGAAACTTTGACATTTTGGGTGCTGGTTGTAATATAAAAATAAAAAGATGATTGGTGTAATGTCGAAAAAACTCAAACAAAGTACCAATAATGAAGCTGAAATTCAAGCTTTTATCCTTGGTCTTCAAATTCGTAAAATAAAGAATGAGATGTGTTCAAATTATGGAATTGTTACATCCTCTATGTTGTGGAATGGGTTCTTAGGGAGGAGTATATGTTTGCAAATAAGAGGTATCATGTAAATTCAAATGTAGTGTCAATGTTTGTTGTTCTCTTGGACCTTTGTGAAGAAAAATATATGGTTTAGAGGTTAGCAAAGTAGTTAATAAGAAAGCAATTTTTTGGTTTTCTAAGCGTTATTGTCACTAAAGCAATCATTAGAGTAGCTCTTCCTCCTAGCAACAACACCATGCTCATGAACAATGGGATTATCTAGGCCTCATGGAGGCCTTTCATCTCCATAGAAAAACCCACGAAAGAAGTGAGAAGAAAGGGCAAAGTAGCAAAAGGTGTTGCATTTCTAAAACACGCACTAGGTTTACAATTCATTGAAGTTGGTGCAAAGCTTCAAAAAAATTCAATATGGAGTAAGGTCTTCTTATACAAGTTAATATCTACAAAGACTTTGTTTAGCTATCTTAGTAGTTATAGTCTTGTTGATATAAGAGGAATTACAAATTATAATGTAAACCAAGATGGGGGATAAAAAGAATGTTCAAATATTTTGTATGTTTCCTCCTAATATATGTAAAAACGCTTTGAAACTATCAACCTACTTTTTATGATATATATACAAAGGGAGTGGTCCCTTAAGACCACAATTTACTAATTTAAAAAAGAACTCTTTTTTATTTTTTAATTGTTCTTGTGGGTGAATGTTGCAAATAAATAGCTTTGATTTAAACTTAAATTACAATATTGATATGTTAAATTTATTGTTGTAGAGTAGGGTTAGCTCAATAATGTAGGGTTCCATTTTTGTAGATTAGGCCATCCTTTTGGTTTTATCTAGTTGATAAAATTAAATCCACAATCTACTTTTTTAGTTTTAAATTTTAAAATCTTTTGTGTATCAAGCTATTATTTTAGAAATGTGTTTGTTGCTCACTAACTTGCGTGCCAAATTTTTCAAGTCATGTGTCTAGGATTTGTATTTAAGGACACCATCCTATGTTATTTGAATAATAGAATTATAGCACAAAAGCATTTGCATTTAATTACATTAGTCTTAGATCAAACTCAATTACATCAAATTTACACTCTTTATTTAGCATGTATTTGATCTTGTTAATAAACAAAGATAAGAGGGAGGTCCTTCCTTTCCCTGACCTTTCTATAATAGTTGGTGGGGGGGAGATCGTCATTTTTGACTTAGACACAAAGTCTATTTGTGTGAGAGTGGGGGGTTGGGTGAATTTATGGAATGTGCTCTCACCCATTTCAAATGCTTATGTTAATATTTTCTTCATATCCTAGAACTCATAATCCACTTATACTGATACAGGTGTGTGTATAGGCTTCAATGTGTTGGTAGGTAAGTTGATACTTTTTAAGGTATTTCAATCTCTAAATTGTTTTTTTAGCACGAGATTGGTTCATTCTAGGCCTCTCGAGGATCATCCCTACATCCACCTTAAGGCTTGATCAATTGTTATTAAAGAAGTCAATAGTCTTCCTTTTAACTATAGTAGATTTTAGAGGTGCTTTTAGCACCACCAATTTCTTATATGAAAGTGAACATGATCTTCAAATATTGAAGGTGAAAGTCAACTAGTGTCATAGGACCAAGCTATAGATGCAACATAGTAATATCTCTATCTTATGTTCTTGATCATTGGTTTAATTCAAGTTTCTAATCTTTTGGCACATCTTAACCAATCAAAGCAATCAAATTCAACATGTTGGAAACCAAACAAAATATATAATATTCTCAACATTTATATTTCTCTATCTCAATTATTTAAATATTTATTTACATTTTCATTCTATTTTTTTTTTTAATTCTAAATTTTAATCTGATCAAAATTGTATCCTTAAATCATTAATATAATATTTATTTCCCTACAATAATATACCTCAACTATCCTTTTTATAAGTGTCATGATCTGTGAGGCATAAGGAGCACATTCCCTTCTACTAGATAGGCCCACCATCAAATATAAAGCTCTTCCAAATACCTCTTTTAGGCTGATTTTGATGGAGCCACTAGGGCTAACCTAAGTCCTTATGGTATGAGATGCCTTATTAAGGCCTTGAACAGATCTTTATTTCATGTGACTTAAATAAGAAAATTTATTTGGGGATTAATAATAAGGAAATTTTTGAGGACAAGTAATTCCAATCCTCTCATCATTTGCCACGTGTAGGGTGTTGTATCTTATCATTGAAAGGGACTTGATGGTATTGATCATGCTATTAGAAAGAAGGCTACTAAAAATTGTAGGTTGAATTATATTCTCCAATAAGCCTATAGTATTTTGGATTTTTTAATAGTTTATGAATATGGAAATTGATTCACAGAAGTCAATTTGATAATATACAAATTAGAAGATTATGCGATTGATAATGAGAAGATCATTATATCAAATAATACCAAAAATTGGCACATTTTGGAGAATTGTCGAAATAGATATTGATTTGATGTATCATAAATGATTAAGGTCTTTTAATCCTCAATAAATTATAATGATAGATAGGATTCATCTATTGTTTCTCAAACAACTCATCAATTTGAATAATTTGTCAATGATGACATTTCATAGAAATTACATGTGTTTTCAAGTTGGTATTCCCTTCATTCCTTGAAGTGATTAAGCTCCACATGAAAAATGTGAGATTAGATGCACATTGGAAACATCACAAGGATTTGGTTGGATAAGATCTTGTTGTGAACTCAAATCTTATCAACCCAACCATATAAGTATTATTTTAATAGAGAATGTTCTGATGGGGAGTGAGCTTTCGTGAGTGAATATTGATATTGTGAGGAAGTCTATCATGAAATTGTAATTGTATATTTGGGACTAGGGTTATGCTAAAGGCTCTCAATTTTTTATATATCAAGCTTGAATCCAACGATGACCATGATGTGGTCTTGGTTTATTTTGAATTTGGGACCAACCACAAAGATTTTGTCCCCATGGTAAATCATATGGAGTTGTTGGTTGACAACTCTCATGTACTATGGTCAAAGGAATGGAGTGAGTGAAACTTCTCCTCATGTAATATTTTGATAGTTTCAAGTTGGTCATAAACTTTGTTTAAGCCTAAGGAATCCCTTTCATAAAGTGGAGGATTTCATGTGATTAGTGAATATGTAGGAGATGAAGGTTACCATCAAGATTCATTAGGGATCCAAACTTTTAGCTTTAGTGGTGATTGGAGAAGTGGGTGAGGGTTTAGTAGAGTTCTCATTGGTTACTTTGGACTAATAATTTGCAATATTTATAGGTTTGGGTTTTGGTATGTTTTCCCTTAATTCATAGATGCTATTTATTTTACACATTGTATCATTTCATTTAGGTGAAGTTAGGATTTTTAGAATTTATCAATGGTTGGCTTGTGGTAGGTCCCTTGTCACACCAAAGGTTTTGTAGCTAGGTTATTTGAGGACTATTGCTTTTTCTTTTTTGACAAGTATCCTACATCTTCTTTAGGTTTCATTGGTTTCCAAATCTTGTATGGGTGTCATATTAGTTAATAATTACTATGTATTTTGCATGAATAACCTTGGAAGAAGAAACATATGGTCAACTATAACTATGGTAGCCACATTTTATAATGCATTATACAAAAGGCTCTTGAATTTTTATATTCCTATATTAATATAATAAAAGTGATCCCTACCCACACTTTACCAGTAAGATCAAGTACCTTAATCTTTTAGTTATTCTATTTATAATAAATTAATTATTTATATAAAATATGAATATATAAGATATCTCTATAGCTATAATTTCACCTTATGGTAATTCAAAAGAAACTTGAAGAAAAAATTATGAAAGTAATTTCCATTATTTAGCTCTTCTAGGTTTTATATTACCTTTTTAATATAAGCTAAATGATTATAGTAAAAATATGATTTTCATGAAAATTGTCTTTTTTTAATTGAATTAAGTTCAATAATACAAAGATTAAATAACAAAATAAAAAATTGTGCTTGCACAACCAACACACCAAATACAAAGAATAAAAATAAAAAATGTGCTTGTAGAACCAACAAATTCTACAAAAGAAAAATAAAAGATAACAAAATCATGAAAATAGTTTTGATCTCTTAGTTCTTCTCATTCACACTGTCACTTTTCAATAAATTAAATTATTTTTCTAGATAATTTAATGTGTGAAAGTGTCCTTAATTTTGATCAACATCTTAGAATATAATTTTACTTTAATATCTTATTTGATTAATTTTATTTAAAAACAAAATATTAGAAAAAAAATATTTTTCCAATTTTTTTTTTTTGATCAGTAAGCAAGATAGTTTGTAGTGATTTGATAAAAACTTTTATAGTGTTCAAGCCCAGCCTAGCAACCTACCAATATTCTTTACATCCCAACAAAAAGCAACAAAAAGCAACAAAATTTATAGACATAGTAGTCATCCCCCACAAGAACTACCCTACACCCAACATGCAGAGTCCATAAACCAGACTACCTGAGATATACAATGGCATTGCCATGCATTAATTGAGCATTAGATAAAAGACACAACACATTTTTACTTTGAACCAAAAAGACAAAACCCACCACCTAAGCCCCATTCACCATACATTATGTTGCACAAAGACCCTAAATTCCCTCTTCTAGGCCGAGTCTGCAACTTGGACCAAACAAAACTTCTTCTTCAGGAAATCTGCCCCTACGACAGCCAAACGCCTATGTTCCACAAGTTCCAATCCATTCATGTCCAATAAGAAAGGAAAATACTTTACCAGTGCCTTTGGGTCGTTTAGAAGGTGAAGATCACACGGCCGAGGGATACCTTTCCCCAAGCGAGTAGCAACTAGAGCCCTATCCAAACCCACCATATATTCTTGTGAAATAAACACGTCATTATTACCCTAACGTCTGCTTTGGAAACCCCAACATCCAACAAGCTCGCCAACACCCGAAAAGAAATGTCAGAATCCAACCGGTACCCTTTAGCTTCCTCCATGAAGCCTTTCCCCACAATGCATTTAATGGTTGCGAAGGTTAGGTAATCAGGGTGACAAATGATGTGTTGCAGACAAAGGGAAGTGATATGTCCTTCAAAAGTCATTTGTCTCTTCGAACTCTTTAACTACACCGGAGTATCCATGCCGCCCATTTCTAGCTCCTTCGTCGACACCAACAAAATGAATCTACTCATTGCCAAACAAAAAACCAGGTAGAAATCAAAATCTAAGCCACCATACAGTTGAAGGAAAGAATGCCCGCTTCCATTAAAAATGAGAGCCAAAGCAACCATGCTTGGCTATAATGCCCATGTTAGCTGGCGAACGTCCTGGAAAGGATACCGCACACTTCACTAAGCCGATGAGTAATGATGGAAATGGCATTGTCTAGAAAATTCCCCCTTAGATGCATGCAAATCAAGAAACCACCGCAGCCAGCTCTCCATGTCATTTGACACCTAGCCACTCGAAACCGGCTTATGGGGATGGAGTGGCGCCCACCCATCCACCCACAATCTTTTTCCAATTTTTATAATCTCAAATTAATTTAAATTATTTTTATATAAATAATACTACATCAAAATCATCTATAACAATCAACCCCATCCAAAAGCTAAACTTTAATAAATAATTTAATATGTCATTAGTTTTTTTCCTTTAAACTCAATTTAAAAAATACTATTTAATAATATTTAATAACTTTTAAGACATTTAAAATTATTTATTTTGTTTTTCTTCAAAATGGATTAGCCCTCCTCTTTATGACCAATATATTTAATTCATTAGAATGGTCATTTTCAAAATACAGTAAATACAAAAGAAAAATAAAATTGATTTATTGTTGTTTTGAATTTACTTCAATGGATTTATTTCTTATGTAATGACAAGTGTAAAAAATGTATGATTTCTATTAAAAATTAGTATATAATTCAAATCTTACCTATATTCATTTGTTGTCACTCCTAAAGATTAGTTTTCATGTAGATTTTCAATTTTTTTATTTCCTACCTAAGTCCAAATCCAACTGATCCACGATTTGTGTCATTTTCAAAAATAAACTTTAAATTTTAAATTTTAAATTCAAAAATTTATATAAGGTCGCCTTCCAACAAACCTTTTGGTTCCAACTTGAAGCACAAGCTATATCTCTTACCAACTTAGAAATTGTATTTAAAGACTAACCTTAATTCATTTTTACACATCCAATCATCTAACACCTAACAACAATTAAAATATTAATTTAAATAATCAAATCACCAATACTATATCATAATTTTCATTTTTAAATTATTATTTTTAATTAGAATTACAATTATATCAATAAATCTAATAATTAGTGAGTAGATTTCCACAATCCATAGAGAATGTTACTAAATTTTTATTTTTATTTTGTTAACGAGAGGGGTATCCCCTCGACCCAGCCTAGCAACCCGTATCTTGGGTTCCTGGGGCAAGCAAACCCATGGCCCAAGCCAATTCCACTACTTGTGTCGGCTAAGAATGTTACTAAATTATTTATAGATTTTAATTGTGTAAGTTTTTGTGCATCAATGTTGCGTGTGTGATCCATAGACGAGTTGAAAAAAGATGAGGCATATATTTTTTCAACTGATCATTTGATATGAAACGTTGATGAAATAATTTAATAAAATAATAATAATATTTATTTCCTAAGATATCAGCCAATGAATAAAAAACAATATGACTGCCACTTGACAACCTTATTAAAAAATAATAAATACATCATTTATTTATTTATAACAGACAAAACACAACGCCTTTCCAATTATCTCTTACATCCGTACGTTTCCTGTTTAACCGAAGATTCTCCCCAGTATATTAGTCAACAGTGTACGTACATACGGTATGTATGTACCACGTTCGTGTTATGTTGACCATATGTAGTTAAGGTTGAGTTAAGTACCCACGGTTAGAAAGTACAAGGAAATCCGTACAGTAGACGTGGCATAGCGTGCGTTGTTATTGTTTGCAAAGCACGTGAGGCGCCAGGTTATTCGGCATAACAACCGATCACATGGGAAGCATTTAAACTAAATAAATACCTAAATTTAGAAAATATTTTCCATGAGATGTCAAAAAACTTCCTTTTCCCTTAGTCAAAAGTGGGTGAATTAGTGCATTTTGGGCAGCTTAGTGATTTCAGGAATTATGTGTCCAATATTGACAATATTTTACAAGCAAAGAGAAAAAAAAGGAAAAAAACAAAGATTTTGAGAGGCATGATATCATGAGTGAATGTGGAAATTTCTAAACATAGACAATGTGGATTCATATTGCATGTTGATTGATAAGTTAGCAAGGAATTTGCCAAAATAACATTGATTATGATTTGGAATGATTCTAAGGTGGTCTTTTTTTATTGAATTTCCTTTAAAAGTTTGAAGATTATTTATTGAATTTAGGTTTGTTTGAAATGCATTTTAGATTTGGATGAAGAAATTGGGATTTTTCATGATTAATGTTTGAAAATGAAATAAGTTGTTAGAGAAGAGTTGTAGGAGAAAATAAAATTGGTTAATGAAATAAGCTGTTATAGAAGAGTTGTGGGGGAAAATAAAATTGGTTATTAGTCAGATTTTAATGATAAAGTTAGTATAGAAGTTTTTTGTTTCTATTCTTAAAATTATTTGGTTCAATTTTGGATTTTGACCAATAAGAATAGGATAGTTATTTACTACTTTTTTATGTGTAAAAATACTATTCACTACTTAGCCACTGAACAAAATGATGTCTAAATAAAGATAAATGTTGGCATAATTCTTTTGAGTCATCATTATGTGCATCCTTTTATTATTCTTGAGTTAACATGGTGTAAGTCTTCTAGTTCATGTTAGATTTTTAACTACTCTGTTGCCTCAATACTTACTAGTGCAAGTTTTATGAGTCTTTATAGTAGAATAAGATTTTCTATTACCACCTTTTTCTAATTGAACAAAATTTGTTGACTTTAGATTCTATGAGAGGTTTTATTCAAGATTTAAGATAAAATCTATGATCAAGATCTAACTATTGTGTTGTCTCTATACTTACTGGTGTAATTTTTCTAAGACTTTATACTAGAATAAGGTTTTATATTACTAATTTTTTTCAATGGAACAAAATTTTTTGACCTTAGATGTTATAAAGGTTTTGTTCAAGATTTAAGATAAACTCTATGATACAAATTTAACTATAAGATCCACTTGACCCCAAAGTTCACAAGTTATGTACCACATGCCACTTGTGTTACAATGTATTAGTTTGTACCTCTATCTTAAGTGCCATGCCTTTATAAATTATTACTTTCTATATTTTGGAGTTGTAATTCTTCCATTCCTACTTTTAAAATATCCTTACATTTATGTGCATCTCTTTACATACTTGGTGAGATTACTATTTTATATGGGTTGGTCTTATCATTTGTCTTGATAAGGCTTATTCCTTCTTTCTTCTAAACCTTCTTTTTAGGATATCCTTTCAATGATGTGCCTTTTTATCATAATTGTTAAACACATTATTTTATATAGGTTAGAGGTCTAATGTAATTCACAATGAAATGAGAAGATCAATATGACAAAAATAAACTATATTTCTATCAAAGAATGCAAATAGAATGATAATGGATTAGTAAGATTACAAAGAGATCCCCTTGGTTATTTAGGCCAAGGTGAAACATAAGATAACACAAGATTATGAAAAATGTCTTAATACTATGATGTGAGACATAAACTGATAAGTATCCTATGTGTACCCTAAGTAAACTTAACTAGACTAGTGTGAATAGGACTTAGGAGATAAACCAATTAGAAAATATCATTCTTCATACCAACATCCCTTTTTAGCAGGGGATCGATCAGAGCTAGAACAACAACAAAATTTCTATCACAAACCACCACAAAGAGGTTGTAGAGCTCCTAGTGGAAGATACACCCTCTAAAAAAATAGTAGAATATAAGGGACATGTCTCATCAAATAGATATATGTATAAGATAAAATATCATGTAACATAAAAGGTAGAAATATATAAGGAAGAAAGAAAAGGATATCAACTATAGGCAATTCTAAAGGGATAAGCCCCATAATATATGTACATGATGGATAAGTTTTTATATATATATAATATGAAATTACCTCTTATATACATTATGGTAGAAGGTAATTAGCTTTTTTATTATAATATGTTGTTTTTCTAACTAGTTTATTCACAATTTGTGTTAACGCCTTAAATCTCTCTCTTACTATTGAGTATAGGGTATAAACACAACATATATAGATTACTTGAGGCTCATTACTTTGTTCTATGTCCCCCCATTTTCTTGCTAACATTGGTTCATTTGTCGAGACCCTTGTTATGTAGTATAGAGAAAATTATGAGGAAACCTTAAAATCTAATATAGATGGGTGATCCCACAATAATGGGTTACAATTTTTGGCCAAAATTGACATTAAAATCAGGATTTTCACCAAACATTCACTTTCTTACACCTATAGCAGCTAAACCATTAAGGTTTTGAAGATGAATCAAAGTAGTTATTTGTTAGATATTTTGTGTAGATTCTAATTATATTTTAAAAAATAAATTGTGAATCATTTTATGTAATTTTAATAACTTATTTTTTCTACTAATCAGCATTTTTAAAAAGTGATGTTTACTTTGGCCCACATAACTTTTTTTATAGATAGGATACAATTCTGATTTTTAAAATACAATTTTTTCACACAAATATCTAGGGGATGGATATTTTTTCATAATTTTTTGTTACATATTTTTTTTTAATTAATTTTCCAAGTCAGTGTAATTATAATTTGGACAGAGGTGTACTTTGGCCTACATAAATTTTTTTGTATTCATTTGAATTAACTTACTCTTTTTTTGTTGGAATAAGAACATCAATACCTAGGGAACATGTATTTTTTAGAATTTTTTAACTCTATTTTTCTATTTTTTCATATGTGTGAAATAAAGAACTTGATGTTCATTGAAAATCCTATATTCACAAGAAATAAAAAATAAATATAATAATCAAATTAAACATATTTAAAATTATACTTTTTAGGAAGCTTATAATAAGGGCTACAAGATTACAAAGCATAAATTTTAAATGAATTCATTTGATCACACAAAAAGTAAATCAAAAGTGGTTTTTTATTAGCATTTTGATAGGTGTAGAGGAGACTCGATTATAGGTATGGTTTAAATCTAACAAGGTTCTATCCAAGGCAGTTTGATCTAAGGGGGTTTGATCAATCCCTCTTTAATTAAAATAATTTAAATGGAACCTTTAAAGTTATAAATCAATGTATTTTCTAAAAATATGTGATTTCAGGCAAAAATTAGGATGTCCCAAAAAGTGTAACCCATTATTGTGGCAGCACCCAGATAGGAATAGAAAATATGATTTTAATCAACAACACTATCTCCTTGGTGTTAGCCTTGTGAGAGGGGGTTAGGCATCAAGGAGATGGAGAATGGAAATGTTGGTATGTGGAGCTTGATAATGCTTTGGTGTTAATATTTTAGCAACTTTGATAGCTTCATTTTCTCCCCAAATTAATCAATGGGGGAGTGCAGGGGGTAGAGCCCTTCATGTGGGGTATGAGGGGACCATCCCCTCAATAGGGGCCCAAGGGTGGAGCCCATGGTGGGTGATCCAAAGCAACCAACACTTAGCACAACTTGACACAAGTGAAAAAATGATCCATCACCAACAATGAAAAAAATGAAAAAAACTTGATTCACTTGACAACTTTCATAAACTAATTCATCTCAAACAATGATTAAGTGCATTCTAGATCACATTGGAAATATTGCCATGGTAGCCTATAATTTAATGCAACGAATTGTCATTAATAACTTTCATAAAACAAATAATGAAGCCAATCGCTTCTGTGAGATTAAAGATAACATAATTATAGAATTTTCCTCCAATTTTTATGAAGATCCAACAGTGGAAAAAAATTTATTGCATTTTTCCCAAAATTGCAAACCCTAGGTAGGGTTCAGACCTGCCCTCATAAAAATGGTCATAACTTATTCAAATCTTAATGAAATTTGATGAGACTTGAATAAAATAAAAGTAGATTCACATGGCAACAAAATACAATTGGTTTTAGATCAAAATATGAACTGCACAATCTGTACCATCACATTTTTTAGACTGCAACTTCTGCACAATATTGTTAAAATAGGGCAGTCTCACCAAAATGATCATAACTCCCACACAACTCAATGAAATTCAATGAGACAAAAATAATTGTAAACTAGAAACAAATATATTTCCATACATATATTATACTCCTTGATATGAGGCCATACTAGGCTGTACAATGCACAACTTCGACCTGAAAACAATGTAAGAATAAAAAAATGCACACAAAATTGAGGTTTTCATTCATCAAACTTCAAAACAATGTATCCAAAAACCCACAATTCGAGTGTTGGAGGGTGTCTTTATACATTTCCAACAAAAAAAAACTATTTTCAACCACCTTTTGATTATTTTGTTGAAAAAACACCTTAATGACACTTTTTGACAAGTTGCTTGACAACTTTTTTTGAGCAACTTTTACAATTTTTACAATATTTGCCTAAATTTCACCAAATGACCAAAAATGGTCCTAAACCACTTAGGATGGTATCAAATGACCTTATTTACATCAATAAAGCCAAAAAAAAAAGAAAAAACCAAAGTTTCACAATATAACTTAAAATTGCATCAAGGGTGCTCCTGCACCATACTCCCAAGGGGAAGAAAAACTCAAGTCCACTTGAGTGTAGGTTTTCTCTCTCTTTCTGGTCTTCCAATTCTTTGAAAAATTGTCCTTCATCTCTATAAATTTCCTTGGATCATTTTTCTTCTTCTTTTACCATCTCTTACTGAGCCTCTTCTCAACTTCAAGGTACCAAAATTTGAATTCTCATTCATATGCCTTAGTTCCACTGTCTATGTCTTCATCTTCATCATTCAAACACAATATGTTAGCATATACATCATCCATAAAATTAGAAAGTGCAGCCATTACCTCATATTTTTCACCATATTGTGCATAACAATCAACATTCACTTCTTTTTCTTCATACCCTTTTCCATCTTCATTTTCATTTGTTGCACCTATAAACACATACTCACACAAAGGAGTAGTTTCAAAAACACAAGATTTTCTTGTCTCTTTAGATGCTTCTAACACCCTTCCTTTCAAAATATCTTGCAACTCATCCATTCTTGTTGTTGTCCTCTTTTTCCTTCTTCTCCTGTGAATGATCTTCTTGATAGGCCACTTTATCCTCTTTCTTATTGGTAAATGCCAACCATTTTCTTTCTCAAGTAATTGTTGCATCTCAAGATTCATTATTTTGTTCATTCCTTCCATTATTTTGTTAATTTCTTCCAAGTACTTCCTCAAATCTGCTATTTCTTGCTCAATGTCAATTTGCTTCACCTTCCCATCCTTTTTCTTTATCTCACTTTTCTCTTTTTTCTTGCTTGGTGCCTCCTTACTCTGCAAGTCTCCATGAACAAATCTTCTCAACATCTCCATTTTTATTTCTCAAGCAAGTCTCTTTCACCTTGCTTCTCCTTTTCTTTGTGATACCTCACTTAGGTTTCCTCTCCTTTTCCTCACTACCTAGTCTTTTGGCATCCAGGTTCTTCCTTCAACCTGCAAAAAGATAATACACAAACCCCCAAAACTCCCTTGCCCAGATCTTTGGGCTCTGATACCAATTGATGCAAAGTAACCAACACTTAGCACAAATTGAAACAAGTCAAACAATGATCCATCACCAAAAATGAAAAAAATTTAACAAACTTGATTCACTTTACAACTTTCATAAACTGATTCATCTCAAACAATGATAGTGTATTCTAGATCACATTGGAAACATTGCCATGACATCCTACAATTTAATGCAACAAACTGTCATTAATAGCTTTCACAAAACAAATAATGAAGTCAATATCTAGTGAGATTGAAGATAACATAATTACAGACTTTTCCTCCAATTTGTATGAAGATCCAATAGTGGAAAAGAAAGTTATTGCATTTTTCCCAAAACTGCAAACCCTAGGTAGGGTTCAGACCTGCCCTCACAAAAATGGTCATAACTTATTCAAATCTTAATGCAATTTGATGAGACTTGAATTAAATGAAATTAGATTCACATGGAAATAAAATAAAATTGGTTTCAGATCAAAATATGGACTGTACAATCCATACAATCACATTTTTCAGACTATAATTTCTGCACAATATTGTTAGAATAGGACATTCTCACCAAAATGATCATAACTCCCACACAACTTAATGAAATTCAATGAGAAAAAAAGAATTGTAAACTAGAAATGAATATATTTCCATCCATATATTATACTCCTTGATATGAGGCCATACCAAGCCGTACAATACACAACTTCATCCTGAAAACAATGTAAGAATAAGAAAATGCACACAAAATTGAGGTTTTCAATCATCAAAATTCAAAACAATGTATCCAAAAACCCCCAATTTGAGTTTTGGAGGGTTTCCTTATACATTTACAACCAAAAAAAACTATTTTCAACCACCTTTTGATTATTTTGTTGACAAAACACCTTAATGACACTTTTTGACAAGTTGCTTGACAGCTTATTTTGAGCAACTTTTACAATTTTTACAATATTTGCCTAAATTTAACCAAATGAACAAAAATGGTCCTAAACCACTTAGGATGGTATCAAATGACCTTATTTACATCAATAAATCCAAAACAAATCAAAAACCAAAGTTTCACAATATAGCTTTAAATTGCATCAAGGGTGCTCCTGCACTAGTGGGTGTCTAGGGGTAATGCCCCAAGTGGGGGTTGTTGGGGGAAGTTCCCTTGAAGCAAAAAATATTTATATTTTAATAAAGAAAATTGTAAAGAAAATTAGTTTAAAATAAATTTTGTAATGGCCAAAATTGTGATATTTTCTTGCTACATATTCAAAAGGCCAAGAGGCATGGGTGTGTGAATGTAAAAATAACACACAATAATCAACACGAATTGGAAGTCTACAAGACATGTGGTTTGACAATGAGCACATAGTTGTAGAGCTTCCCCTTTATGTCTAATCAACTAATGTAGATAGCATATATATGACTTAACGGACCTACAAACCCAAAATAAAGCAATTTATTGTTCAAAATGGGGCTTCATTAAATTGTCAACTAGGGAATTGTAATCTTGAGATGATGCTAACACTATATATATGTAGTTGAGAATCCTAGACTTCCTTAATTGATTGAGTATAGACAATTGAACAAGATTACATTCATCTTAAAGATTCCTAACTTGAAATAACTCCTATTTGGAAAATAGGTTAAGAAAATACTAGTTGTTGTAAGTGACCCTAGTAACTTCTACAGGTGCTTATCCTTTCACATACTATAACAAGTGACTCTTTATGTTGCAGCATGACCTATTTCAACTGATTGCTTAAAATCATTCAACATAATGTAAATTATAAATTACAATTCAGAAATTACAATATAACATTTAGCGTAATGTAAATTGGAAACTATAATTCAAAAATCATAATTCGCAATCTAACTAATCATCTAAGATAACATGGATTATGTAGTACCTCATGTGGCCCTTCCTTGAGTTGTTGCAATCCACAATGTCTCCCTTCAAATACTAACTCAGAAATTCATGAAACTGAAGTATTCTTTTTTTATTGTAATTTGAACATACACAAAGCTTTTTTAATAAAGTATAACAAGTCTTATTTTTAATCCATTTCATGCAAAGATCTAGCTAGTCGATCTCTCATAAGGTCATCCCTATATACAAAGTTTGTGAGGGTCCTCTTATTCCAAAACCGAAAATAATTATGACCAACTATCAACTCTTCCAAAAATATAGTGAAAGGACTATGTCTTAACAAAAAAATAACAAATGGAAGTAAGAGTGTAAGAGTCTGATAAGGACTCTACATCAATTAATACGAGTGCTATATCTAGAAAAAATTCCTAATAGGGAAATCTTTATTATAAATTTATATCATGTATTAGAAAGGCCTCTTCTTCCTCCCACAATTTATGAAAGAGATGAAATGACACATGAATATTCATGTTCACATCCTCAAACCATTGCTTGCATCATCTTTAGTAAATACACATGTTGTAGTTGATCACCTCCTCTAGCTAAGCCTTTTGCAACGAGTTAAGAATCCTTTTGTTGGGGGTTGACAAGTTCTTTACTGCAAGGCTTAGTCTTATTTTGAAGGAATTTTCCATTATTAACAACTATAATTAATCATAAAATTCTACTAAATCCCATAGAAATTCAAATATCACACACTCATTCATCATATCATCTTCAGTTCTTTTTAAATACTTAAAGTATATAGAAATGTAACTTGGAAATATCTTTGAAACTTAGTAGAAATAAGATATAAAAAGTAGGAAACTAAAGCAAGGAACTGGACATTTTTAGGGCTCATCACCACCCCCAACTTGGCTTCTTTCTTCTCCTCGAGAAACTTAGGTTCTCTAGTTGTATTGCAATACAATTTCCTTGTAGTTCACTATACTAGTGACCCTTTCACCCTACTTTAGGTAGAACCCTTTTTGCTCTATTA
The DNA here is from genome assembly GCA_007258455.2 of Sequoia sempervirens. Lineage (NCBI taxonomy): Eukaryota > Viridiplantae > Streptophyta > Pinopsida > Cupressales > Cupressaceae > Sequoia > Sequoia sempervirens. Next base: position 74,163,234 of record VDFB02026320.1, read on the forward strand.
TTTTCTCCCCTCTAGCTCGCTTTGTTGTCCCTATCTCCTTTCTTCTTCAAGTATCCACTGTGGAATTGGAAACAAAAGAATAGGAGGATGGAAAGTTAAGGGGAACTAGGTGATAGTATTTTCAAGGGAGGTTGTGATGTATTTGTGAGCTCTTTTAATTGTTGCCAAGTAGTTGACAACTGAATGAGGCTCCTTTTTTAGCTCTGGCATTAATTCCTTTCATCTGTCCTAAGAGAAGTTAAGTGCTTATCTCCTTGTCCTAGTTGCCAGTTCTTGAAACCTTTTATATTATCCTCTACTAATAAGTCAATCCATTCTTCTACCATCCTTCTAGGATCTTCTGCCTCTACTCTGATAAGAAGAGGAAATAACTTCTCCCTTTCACTATAATCTCTTTGCAGTTATCCTCACTGATGTTCATTCCTAATAAATGAGGTCATTTTCTTAATTTGAACATCTCCCACAAAGATAAGTGGGTTCCAAGCAGATTCACAAGGAATGGCCAGATTATGCAAGTAAAATTCACACAACTGGTCTTACATATCTAGGATGGCCTGTTGGTATGCTTCCAAAAATAATGTACATGAGGAAAGTGAAACTTGAAGGTTGTTGGTTAGCTGACTAAATTGAAAACTTAAAAATTGCTCTTGTAAATATAGGGTGTAAACCATAGCAAGTGGTCTACATCTTAGGAGTTGGACTATTTTGTTAGCCATCTCTTCCATTTTTACTTTTAATTTCCTAATCTTGGTATCCTTCCTTTCAATTTCTTTGGTGTGTGTTGATATCAATTTTGATTTTTCTTTATCCCAGTTCTTTTTTACTTGAGAAAATTCCTTTATTTTATTCCACAACTCAATCTTGAGGGTAACCACAATAAGGGTTCTAGGAATTCTTGGGGTTGCATTTTGGTTCATGGGTTATGGAGTTCTCTTATTAATCTAAAAAATGGCCAACTACACCAATTTTTCCAAACTTGACCCTTGCTGGTCAAAATCATGCAGCCTTTTCTCTAATTTCCAAATCCTACTATCCAACCCATTCTCCCTCTATTGATGTCCTTTGAGTTAATCTTCCAATTATTTTAACCTTTGTAGGGCTTCTTGCAATTCTTTACTCTCATATTTCCCTTTTAAAGATATTTTTCTTTATTTTTCAAAAATATCTCTTCATCAACCTCAACAGGTGAAGCAAATCCTTCTTCAGAAGCTGGGCTATTTTGAGGTCTATTCTTTTTCCTTACTTTAAATAAGTCTTCAGAGTTTGAGTTTGAGTTGTTTCCTAGATTCATGTATTGCAATGTTTTACAGTGTTCCCAATCACTGGGCACATTTTTATTTTGTTAGTCTGTTTTAGACTCCACTACAAGGACTCTTTCTTTTTGAGGTTTAGCCTTCCCCCTTGCAGGGCCCTTCTTTTTTAGATGGTTTGATCGCCTTTTGGATTGCACTGACCTTTTCTATCTCTTTTTGGGTACAAAGGTAGAGGCCACACTTTTTCTTTTATACTGCTTGGAGTTGGAAGGGATTCTAGTATAGGTAGGGTTTTTTGATTCCACCAGTGCTATGGGCTACTCCCTAGAAGATGCAAGTTGTGTCTCTTGTACCTTTGGATTTGTTTTCTCACCAATTCTATGGACAAGTGATACAATAAGTGAAGAAGAGGGTGCATGTTCCTCTTCTGCATCTGTAGAAGGATCATTCACCTCTTGTCCCCTATTTATTTCCTCCACCCCAGGCCTCACAAAAATATCATTAATATTTTTGTAAACTAAAAAGTCTTCCCAAGACACATTGGGGAATTGAATTCTAAGACTCCTTTTGATCAACAGGGTGACTAAAAAATAATGTGACAAAGCATATTGATTCATTTTCCTTTTGTATTGAACAAACATCCTCTTCGATAGATTATACAAAAAATTGGGAACACTCACTAGCCTTTGATGGCATAGGTGACTCAAAATTTTAAAATTCACTATATATAAAAGAGACTACCTGACATTGTAGGTTAAATACTTAACTATATAAGAGGCAACAAAAGACCATAACCATTCCAAGGAAAATATTTTTGTACCTTGTGTCGAGGAGTCCAAATTCTCTCCTAGCCATGTGAAATCATTCCTTGTTATGATTGCATCAACTCTTACTGGGAATTATTCTCCTATCTTGGGAAACCTAGAAACTTTTGCTACTACTACTTTCGAGGCATCTACTCTCAACCATCTAATTTTAGCCTCATCATTTTGCAACGTGTTCGTGAATTGTTGTGTCAAGACTTAATTGTATTCTATTAGACAGAAAAAATAGTCTAACCACCCAGCTTGTTGAAAGATTGGTAGACACTGTTGGTCTTCCAATATTAGATTGTGTTGATGGTTCTCTTCTAACAATGTTTCCTCCTATTTTGTAGTTCTATATCCTTTGTTAAGTGAATTTTGCTTTAAAATATTCCTCAATCTTCTTAGTGCTTAGTATGCTTGTTGCTTTTTGAATACGGTCCACCTTTGTGTCTACAAATTCTTATGGCTTATGAAGGGAATTGAGGCATGTGTGCAACTCTTTTGAATTCTTTGACAAATGAAATTTGGAAATGACAACTAAATCAATTTTTCTCCCCCTAATTAATGTTGCTATTTGTCCTCAAATATTAGGGTATGAAAGGATGGAGAATAGAGATTGCAAAGCATTGGAGATATTTGATATTATAAAAATTAAATGTGTGCATGATAGTGAAGTTTAGAGAAAATTAGTAGGATTTAATGTTAATCATAGTTAATAACAAGAAAAGTACCTAAAATTATGTCATGATGGAAAGGTGGTGCATGTGAGGTGAGTTGAGTTTCATCTTGCAACTACTTGGTAAAGAACTTGAAATTATGTAATTAAACGAAAGTACTATGGGAAAATCTACTGTATTAAGATCTAACTAGAATGATGACACGTATTTGAAAATTTTGAATATTGGAAAATAAAGTTGCGGTATGTACGTGATTATTAATGATGGGACAAGATGTTGCATGGAATACATGGTGGAATGGAGTTGTTGCATGTCAAGATGAAAAATGTGATGTGTAACAAAAAGTGCTAGTGGCTATGGGTTTAGTGGAAGTAAACTAAAGGTAAGTGTTGCGAGTAGTAGTAGAACAAGTCCCTTTTGAAATGCCCCTGATTTTGTGCACATCCAAAAACAACTGTTGTTGATGGTACATAGTGCATGTGTGTACATGTGGGATTTTATTATGAGAGTTTATACTTGTTACACATTAGTAGGTGAGTTGGTTGGCTCATCTACGAATGTATCACTTGATGTTTCAACCTTTTCTGCATATTTTGCATGCAATGATGGATCTATATATGGTATAAACTGTTGTTGATCATGTAGAAACTCCTCCTTATGTAATGGCTTTTTATAAAGCTTTAGCCTGTGTCTATCAATCATTAAGGATAATTAGACTGAATCTATGGTAGTTAGCTAGACTACTCCATTCTAAAAACTACTTAATTTCATGAGGTCCAAGCCACCATGTTTGTAGTTTTCCTTTGTGGTCTCTATATTGTGAATCATAAAGAAATTCATAATCTCCTTCATTGAATTATTTGGTTTTAATAAACTGGTTGTGTCATCTTATTCTTTGCTTTTGCATAATATCTATATGATGGATTGCTTTCATCCTTATTTCATCCTAAGTGTTGAGATTTTTTAATATATTCTTCTATATTTTAGATAGGTCTATTCCAATTCCAAGTTGTACTATTGTTCAAAGTGTTTTATGCTCAAATTCAATTGGAAGGGCAACCTTTTTCCCATACACCAATTCATATGGTGTGAACCCTGTTGTGGTCTTCTAGGATTTCCTATATACCCAGACAACTTTAGGTAATCTTGCTGCCCAATCCTTTTGATGTAGTTGAATTGTCTTTGTTAGAATGACTTCTATCTCCCTGCTTGTGACTCCTACTTTCCCATTGGCTTGTGGATGGTAAGGGATTGAATTTCTATGTCTGATTTCATATTCCTTTACTAACTTTGCAATCAAATTAGAAATAAACTGGGGTCCTTAGTCTGTGACTATCTCCCTAGGTACACTGTACCTAGTGAATATTTCTTCATAAAGAAAATTGGCAACATTTCCATCTCTAGAAAACTATAATGATTTAACCTCCACCCATTTTGTTAGATAGTCAATACAAAACTAGAATGTATTTCTTATTGTTAGATGTGGGAGCTATTCACCCAATGAAGTCCAATCCCCATTTGTCAAATGGTGTAATGACCAATTATGGTTGGAGAGGAATTTCATCACTCCTAGTATGTCTACCCTTCCTTTGGTATCTGTCACACCACCTTGTGTATTTGACTACATCTTTATGAAGTGTAGGATAGTAGTAGCTAGTGTTAAGACCTTCAAAGTTGTATTCATATACTTCATCCTTAAGGATATCATACACTTCATCCTCCCTCATGCATCTTCTAATTATTTTATCTGGTCCTATATAAAAGAGATAAAAAACCACCCAGGAATAAGGGAAGTTGTGTTCTACCAAATGATGCCTTTCTCTAGGTGAGAGATGTGGGGGTTTTCTTCCTACAACCAGTTAATTACCTATGTTTGCATACCAAAGTGTTTTCATAGAGAGTAAAATTAAGTGTTCATCTAGAAAGGAATCATCCACTACTTCTATTGATTTTATTTATAGCTTAGAAAGGAAATCAACCACTACATTTTCTTTCCATAGTTTATCCATAATGGTTATATCAATTCCCATAGTAATAATATTCATCTAACAATTCTTCCAAGAACCACTGGTTTGCTCATCAAGTATCTTATTATTGTGTGGTCTATATGAAAAAAGATAAAATATCTAGTGATATAGTGTCTAAATTTGTTATTGACATCTATCTGTTGGATGTTGTGGTTGTGTTGCTGATATGTGGTTGTCATTGATGTCAACACTATTAGCATTGATGTATTAGAAGTTGTATATGTCAAGGTTATTGAGAAAATTGTAATAAGAAGTGTTATAGGTTGTCAGTGGAGTAGTGAAGATCAGTCTATCAGAGTGATCAACACGTTGATGATCAATGGTTGCAAACTAAAGGGTTTCTTGCTGAGTGTATCTAGTTTATCCACATCAAGTTTCAGAGATCCATGTGAAGATTTGGTCAAGTTATGAAGATTTGTATTTTGACAATTTTTTTGTTGATAATTAGGAGGTATTTTCCACAACGTGTCAAATTATGATATTGCTATTAGGATTCAACTGTGTAGTTTTTGAGTCAATATCATTGACCCAAGTTTCCACAATGTGTCAAATTATGATATTACAAATGGAGTTGCAAGTTAAGTGGGCTTAACCTTGGGGAAAACTCCATGGTTAAGCGCGCTTGAGTTGGAGCAGTATTGGGATGGGTGACCTCCCAGGATGGCCCAGTGCTTTACCTTTGTGAGCATCACCTAGATGCAATGAGTGCTAAGTGGACCATTCATTATCATGAGAGATGTGTTCTTGTGAACCACTACTCATGAAACTTGGGTCAATGAGTTTGACTCAAAAATTACATGGTTGAATCCTGATAGCAATATCATAAGTTTTTTTGTTACTTCAGTTTGTGTTCCTAAATGAAGATCATGTGATTTCTGCAAGTTCAGTTGTTGCGGATGATTCTCTAGTGTTTCATGGTGTTTGTGGATGTTTCTAGTTCGTGCTCTATCTATGTTGCATGTCCGCGTTGATCGTTGTGCTCGTGATTTGAGATTTTCTCTTGTGTGTTCATGTTTTTCATGTTCATGGCCAACTAGGTGTTGAAACGTGTTGTGGATCCTCGAGGAGAAATTAATTGAAGTTCTTTTGTGTTGGAGTTGTTGATTTGGGTCTACACTATGTTGGGGCCAACCTTGGTTGATTCACATGAATAATTTTTATGTATTTTGGGTTGATTGTTTGTAATTATTTTATTATTTCTTTGTGGAAGACTTGAAGCAATGTAATTTCATGTTGGGGATATATAAGAGCGATTGTTTTATCATTTCAAAGTGTGAAGTGTGTGAGTCCTGTGTGCGATATTGTTCAAATCATTCAAAGGCAGAGCAAAGTGTGAAGAAGAGTGAAGAAGTGTTCATGTGCTTAACCAAAACTATAATCAAGCATTAGTAGATGTTATTTTCTCAGTTCACAATCTGGATGGTTTTAATCAGAATCTTTCTTGGGCAGTGATCCATCTTGTAATTGAGTAGTGAGCTCTAGCCAGTGTGCCTGAATGCATGTGCATTCCCATTGATACTTTTTTATACTTTTAGTAGGGTATAATATTATGGACTCACATCCACTGTGGTTTTTCCCCTAACAAGGTTTCCATGTAAAAATATTGGTGTTCTTTGTGTTTCTGATGTGTTGATTGTTTATGGTTTATTATTCATTCATTAGATCTGAGATTAAGTTAAGTTAAGTTGAAAAAGTTTAAATATTTTGTGACAACTGATTCACCCCCCCTCTCAGTTGTCGGTCCTTGTTTTTCCAACAATTAGTATCAGAGTAGGTTCCTCTAAAGAATTTTAAAAGCTTGAGGTGATCCGAGATGACATCATACAAGAAGGATAGTCCTAGATTCGATGGAGCAAATTACCAACTGTGGAAATCCAGAATGGAATGTCATTTGAGGTTTATTGGTGAACCCTTCTGGAAGATTACAAAGAACAAATATATTATTCCTTAGAATGGTCCTTCCACTCCTGATGAGATTAAAGAGGTTGAGATCAATATCAGGGCTATTGAAGCTTTGCTGAGTGCTCTGACATATTTAGAAATGACAAATGTGATGGATCTGAAGATAACTCATGAAATTTGGAAGAAGCTGGAGACTTTGTATGAAGGAGATACACTTGTGAAGGTCGCTAAGCTAACAAGTTTGAAAGGAAAGTATGAAACCTTGAAGATGGGTGAAGATGAAAGTATTTCTTCTTATATGCAAAGAGTAAATGAACTTGTGATGGGTATTAGATGTGTCGGTGGTACCTTAGATGAACAAGAAATTGTAGCTAAAGTTCTTAGATCATTGCTTCCTTTTTACAAATCAAAGGCTCATGCTATTGAAGAGCTCAGAATAGTAATAACTGTGACTAGAGATATGTTGATTGGAAAACTTACTACCTTTGAGTTGAGTGAATTTGGTGATTCTTCCCCTAAGACTGAATCTGCATTTAAGGCTTCTCTATCCAGAAGAAACAAGAAGAGATATGATCCGGGAGAAAGTTCTAGAAAATCATTCAAGTATGAGGAAGAGATGAAACAACTTGAAGAAGAAGAAGAAAGAGATGTAGAAGAGCTGGAAGCATTGATTGTGAAGAAAGAAGGCATAGGACAAGGTAAGTATAAAGGAAATCTTCCTATTAAATGTTTCTTTTGCAGTAAAATAGGTCATTTTGCTTCAAGGTGTCTTGAAAGAGTTCCTAGGTCCAAGCCTTACAAACCTAGATTTCAAAAGAAATGCTATTATGCCGAAGAAGGTGTGACTGATGAAGAATCTGATAAAGAAAATGGAAATGAAGATGAATGGGATTTCATTTCTATCAAGGAAAATAGTCTGGTGGCTACGGAATCTACTAAAGTTGAGAAAGCTCTTGGAACCCGAATTGAAGAAAAGGATGAGTGGGTCATTGAAAGTGGATGCTCACATCATATGACTGGTAACAAAAGCAAATTTGTAAGTCTAAAGAAATATGACGATGGGGTTGTAAGATTCAAAGATAACAATGATGGTGTGATTCATAGTAGAGGATCTATTTGTCTTGGTGGTAAACATAACATTGATGATTTCCTTTATGTTGAAGGCTTGAAACATAACCTGTTGAGTGTTGGATAGATGGTGGACAAGGGTTATAATCTTCAGTTCAAAGATAGAAGATGCAAGATACCTGGAAGCTCTGAAAGTGAAATTTCTTTAGGTACAAAGACAAAAGGTAATATTTTTCACATGAGTGTTGATGTAAGTTGTTTGACTGCTCAAATGGATGAAAGCTGGTTATGACATAGGAGGCTGTGTCATGTGAATTTTGATAACATTGTCAAGGTAAGCTCCACTCAAGCAGTAAGAGATCTACCTAAGCTAGTGAAGCCTACTAACACAATATGCAAGGAATGTCAGATGGGAAAACAAACAAGAGTTTCTTTTCAGAGCAAACAACATCATTCTAATGGAATACTGGAGCTGGTACATACTGATCTATGCAGTCCCTCTAGAATTAGAAGTCTACAAGGAGAAAGGTACTTTATGCTACTTATTGATGATTACTCTAGGATGATATGGGTTGCTTTCTTAAGAGAAAAATGTGAAGCATTAGAGAAGTTCAAAAGTTTTAAAGCTATGGCAGAGAATGAGACAGGTCTAAATATCAAATTCCTAAGGTCAGACAGAGGTAGTGAGTTCACCTCCTAGGAATTCAATTCTTTATGTGAAGAGCATGGAATCAAAAGACAGTTATTTTCTCCCTGAACTCCTCAACAAAATGGAGTTGTAGAGAGAAAGAACAAAACAATTCTGGATGCTGCTAGAACAATGATGTTGGAAGGAAATGTGCCTCACATCTATTGGAGAGAATTTGTAAGCACTGTTGTGTACACTCTAAACTGGGTAAATGTCAATGGTGTTTCTGGTAAGACTCCTTTTGAGCTATAGTTTGGTTATAAGTCTATTGTTAAATATTTCAAGATCTTTGGAAGCAAGTGTTATATTAAGAGAGATGAGGACATAGGCAAGTTTGATGCAAGGAGCGATGAAGGAATCCTTCTAGGTTACTCTACCAAAAGCAAGGGTTACCATTGCTATAATAAAAGATTGAGAAAAATGGTTGAAAGTGAAAATGTTAGAGTTGATGAGGACTCTGCTAGATCATCCAGTTATTGTGGATATGATTTAGATGACTAGAAAGTTAGTATAGACCAAGGGAAGAATGCTCAGACATAGAATCAAGTTCAAATTGTTCCAGTGAATCAAGAAAGTTGAGAAGGAGAGACAAGTGGAAGTGCAGAAGAAAGAGCAAAAGAACCAGAAGTGTGAGAGAATCCTAAAATTTCAAGGTATGTAAGGTTAAATCATTATGAAGATCAAATTATAGGAGATAAGAATAAAGGTATGCAAACTAGATGAAGGATTGCAGAGGAGTATTGTCCGATTTCCAAGACTGAGCCTAACAATGTCAATGAAGCTTGTAATGATGAACATTGGATGGAAGTTATGAAGGAAGAATTGATGCAGATTGAAAAGAATGATACATGGATTCTTGTTCCCAGACCTAAAGATAAAAATGTGATTGGTACTAAATGGGTCTTTCGGAATAAGCTAAATGAACAAAGTGAAGTGGTTTGGAATAAAGCAAGATTGGCATGTAAAGGGTATTCACAAATGGAAGGTATTGATTTTGAAGAAACCTTTGCCCCTATTTCCATAATTGAAGCTGTAAGATTATTTCTTGCTTATGTTGCATATAAGAACTATAAAGTCTGTCAAATGGATGTGAAGTCAGCCTTTTTGAATGGTGAGCTATAAGAAGAGGTACAACTAGATGGATTTCAACTGATTGATAAGGAAGACATGGTTTTCCGATTGAAGAAAGCTTTGTATGGACTCAAGAAAGCCCTCAGAGCCTGGTATGCTAGACTGGATAAATACTTACTGAAGCTTGGATTCAATAAAGGTACTGCTAACAACAACTTGTATTTTAAGTTGGATCATGATAAAGAGTTGATTATTGAAGTATTTATTGATGACATTATTTTTGGAGGTGATGATGATTTGTGTATGATGTTTGTTGATGAAATGAAAAGTGAATTTGAAATGAGTATGATTGGAGAGATGAAGTTCTTATTGGGATTGCAAGTCACTCAGCTGGACAAAGGGATTTTCATATCTTAGTCCAAATATGTGAGAGAGTTGTTGAAGAAGTTTGGCATGGAAGACTCAAAGCATGTTGGTATACCCATGGTAACCAGATGCAAGTTAACACAAAATGATGATTCTCCTAAGGAAAATCAAACAAGATACAAGTCAATGATTGTCGGATTTCTCTATTTAACTCAAACCAGACCTGGCATCATGAATGTTGTGTGTATGGTTGCTAGATTTCAAGCTGATCCAAAAGAATCTCATGTAACTGTTGTAAAGAGAATTTTTAGATATCTGAAAGGAATAGTTGATTTTGGGCTTTGGTATCCTAAAGATGATGATCTTATCTTGAGTGCCTATACTAGTGCGGATTGGGCAGGAAATGTAGAAGACAAGAAAAGAACTAGTGGTGGTGTCTTCTTCCTAGGGAATTAGCTGGTGTCTTGGTTGAGTAAAAAGAAAAATTCCTTTTCCCTATCTACTGCTGAGGTAGAGTATATTGCTGTTGCAAATAATTGTACTCAAGTGCAATAAACATATCGAAGAATCTGGTGCTACACTCTAAGACCAAGCATATATCAATCAAGTTCCACTTCCTAAGGGAGAAAGTGAGTGACAAAGAAGTTTAGAGAATGTTCCTACCAAAGAATAGATTGCAGACATTTTCACCAAGTTGTTGCCAAAGGATACTTTTGAGTATCTCAAAGGGATACTAGGGGTGATTATCCCTCCTGATATGAACTAGTGATACATTGGTTTGCATCAATCTGTGCACTTCATGATCATATTTTGATTTGGATTGATGTTGTGGTGCCTGCTACTCAGGGGGAGCAGTCAGATGTGCAGATATGTGTTTAAGAGCTTGTATGTGGAAATATAATCCTTATCTTTGCCATTGATGTCAAAGGGGGAGAAGTGCAATGTGAAAAATATTTCTAGAAGAGAAGAGTTGAGGAGAAGAGTCAGAACCTAAGGAGGAGCAAGTGTTGTTGTGTTGATGGTATTTTTCACATCATGTGTTGCCATCAATGCCAAAGGGAGAGATTGTTGGATGTTGTGGTTGTTTTGCTGATATGCGATTGTCATTGATGTCAACACTATTAGCATTGTTGTATTAGAAGTTGTATATGTTGAGGATATTGAGAAAATTGTAATAAGAAGTGTTATAGGTTGTTAGTGGAGTAGTGAAGATCAGTCTATTAGTGTGATCAACACATTGATGATAAATGGTTGTGGACTAAAGGGTTTCTTGTTGAGTGTATCTATTTTATCCACGTCAAGTTTCAGAGATCCGCATGAAGATTTGGTCAAGTTATGAAGATTTGTATTCTGATAGTTTTTCTGTTACTTCAGTTTGTGTTCCTGAATGAAGATCATGTGATTTTTGTAAGTTCAGTTGTTGCGGATGATTCTCTAGTGTTTCATGGTGTTTGTGGATGTTTCTAACTATTCATGCTCTATCTTTGTTGCATGTTTGCATTGATCGTTGTGCTCGTGATCCGATATTTTCTCTTGTGTGTTCATGTTTTTCATGTTCATGGCCGACTAGGTGTTGAAGTGTTTTGTGGATCCTCAAGGAGAAATTAATTGAAGTGTTTTTGTGTTGGAGTTGTTGATTTGGGTCTACACCATGTTGTGGCCAACCTTGGTTGATTCACATGAATAATTTTTATGTATTTTGGGCCGGCTGTTTGTAATTATTTTATTATTTCTTTGTGGCCGACTTGAAACAATGTAATTTCATGTTGTGGATATATAAGAGCGATTGTTGTATCATTTGGAAGTGTGTTGAGGTGTGCAAGTGTGAAGTGTGCGAGTCTTGTGTGTGAATATTTTTCAAATCATTTGAAGGCAGAGAAGAGTGTGAAGAAGTGTTGATGTGCTTAACCGGAACTATAATCAAGCATTAGCAGATGCTATTTTCTCAGTTCACAATCTGGATGGTTTTAATTTGAATCTTTTTTGGGTAGTGAGCTCTAGGCAGTGTGCCTGAATGCATGCACATTCCCATTGATACTTCTTTATACTTTTAGTAGGGTATAACATTGTGGACTGACATCCACTGTGGTTTTTCCCCTAATAGGGTTTCCACGTAAAAATCTTGGTGTTCTCTGTGTTTCTGATGTGCTAATTGTTTATGGTTTATTATTCATTCATCATATCTGAGATTAAGTTAAGTTAAGTTGAAAAAAGTTTAAATATTTTGTGACAACTGATTCACCCCCCTCTTAGTTGTTTGTCCTTGTTTTGCCAACAATATCATAGCTAGCATTTCCTTCTTAATAAATATGTAGTTGAGATTAGCAGCTTGAATATTTTTACTGATGTAGTAAATTGCATACTCCAAATTTACTTCCTTCTATCCTAGAACAACACCTATGAAAATAAAAAGAACCTATATGTATATAATGGGATGAAATTGTCCAATTAGGGCCTCTCAAAGCATGGGTCTTTATAAGAGTTGTTTTGAGGGCTTCAAAAGCTTCTTGGTAGGTAGACTTGTCTAGTCAAATTTAATGTCTTTAGATAAAAGAACAAATAGGAGGGCTACTATTTTACTAAAATCTTTAATAAACCTCCTATAATATCCTACATGGCCAAGGAAAATCCTAACATATTTTTTCTTTTGGAAAATAGGAAGTGTGGAAATCACTTCCATTTTATTAAGATCCACCTGTATCCCTGTTGAAAATTGAGTTGTTTTCTTAGCTTAATACTTTGTAAAACTTTAAGATTGTTGATCTAAATATGCTTTCCTTTATTACAGATTCTTTGTGGGTGATTATCTGATTAATTCATTTTATCATTTGTAGAATGAAGATAGAAGTTGTAGAAGAAATAGATTGAATATTAGAAAGATTATGCAAGCATATACTATGGAGAGAACCTTTTGGAAAAAAACTTCACCAAATAATTAATCTATTATTTAATCTATTGAATGAAGAGTTCCAATTATTGCTTGAGAATGCTTCTTTTTCCTTCACCAAATATTCTTCACAACCTGCAATAAAACTGATACAAACTCTCTTCAACTTGCTTGAGATAAACGGGTTTTGATCAACTTTGTAAACTCCAACTGAGTTACAATTACAATGCTCAAGCCCTATCCCTAAAAGATACGCCTATCTCTTCCAAGTAGAGTTTAACCGTGAAGAAAAATGTCAAATCCTCATCTTCATGCATTTGGGTGTCCCAAACTAAAGTTCCAACTCAACCTTTATTCTGTAAATATCTTCAAGGCTTCATCCTCAAAGTAGGCACCCAAGAGTGATCCCACTTAACTTAGCCTTCTGAAATATCTTACCATGCAAAGGAGTTAATTCCAAGAAGCCAACTTGGGCACCCAAGTTGGGTCCAAGTCATTTCCTATTAACTGAAACATTTCTCAACACCATTCATGCAAGAATCGTCATCCCCTATTAACTCAAGGTAGTCTTTGTTATCTGTCATGCAACTCAAGTCATTAGTCATGCATTCCAAGTTAATTGAATTCAACTAAAACTAATTGAAGATAACTAAACCATAAATGAACTGAACTAAACTAAACTAAACTAAACTAATCTGATCTGAACTAAACTAAACTAAACTTCATGCATGCAAACATCAAACCCTAATTCCTAGGATCTTTACATGCATTCAAAAGTGTTATCTCTTACTCCAAATAGTTAACTGAACTCAAGGTGAGTGTCACCTACCATGTGGGAACCCCATGTGCCCCTATTATTTAGGAACTCATAATGGACACCCTCACATGCTCCTAACATTTAGAATTAATTACAAATGTCAATTAACATGATTATTTGATCAAATATTAATCTCTTTCTAATCCTAGTGTTGTGTAACACTTTCCAAGGACTTAAGAGATACATGAAATAAATAATGTTTAGGATTGCAATTAAATGGCATCCTATTTCCAACAATCCCCCTACTAGACACAAAGTGTCCCAAGACCACTCCTAGTCATCATCATGAATAATTTTTTATGACTTAAAGAGAGGTTGTGATCATGTGACACATTTGAAGGAATTTCTCCAAATTTTGTAACGCTTCTTGATAAGAGTTGGACCATAAGTGGTGAAGTCATCCATATAAATCTCCATGGAGTCATGTGCAAAGTCTAAAAAATATGCTCAAGCTTACCCTATGAAATGTTGTAGGTGCATTACACAATTCAAATGGTAAGACTAAATAAGCATATGTACCCCATGGATAGGTAAAGGAAGTTTTATATTGGTTTTCTAGAGCTATCTTTATCTAGTTTTATCCACTAAACCCATCTAGGAAGGTAAAATATTTCTTCCCTACTAGTGAAACCAATGCTTGATCAATAAAAGGGAGAGGAAAGTGGCCTTCCTTATGGCTATATTTATCGCTCAAGAGATCCACCAGTGGATATATTTTTCATGATGTTTGGTGGTGCTATTAGTTGGATGAGTAAGCAGTAAGTTGTAGTCACTTTAACCACTACTAAAGTAGAGTACATGGTAGTTACTCATGCTTGTAAAGAAACTATTTGTCTTAAGAGACTATGTTCGGATATTGATTTGATGCAGGACAAATTACTATTTTTTGTGACAACCAGAATGCTATTTTCTTAGTGAAAAACTCTACTTTCCATGCTAGAACAAAGCACATTGATGTGTAGTTTCATTTTATTCATGATATGGTAGAAGATGGAAAGGTTAACTTGGAAAGGGTACTTTGGTGAATGTTGTGGATGCACTAACGAAGCTAGTGAGCATAAAGAAGTTTAGATGGTGTGTCAATTCTATGGGCCTTGCAACTTGAGTAGTGATACAAAGACCCTTGAAGGTCTTTGACAAGTGGGAGAATGTTGGGATTAAGGTGTCTCAACCTTAGTGAGTCCCATGATTAATGTATTAATTATTTAACCCTAAGTTTTTATTTAATTTATTAAATGCAATAATATTTGTTTTCAAATTGTTAAGTCATTTTGTGGGACCCAACGAGGAGTTGACATCCTACATGTGAGGTGTGAGAAGGAAAAATTGTGACACATGACACATGGCACATGGGCACTCTATTGGGAAAAATAAATTGTTTAGACATAAAAAATGGTGCCATGTTGACATGTGCAATTTTTTTTAGAAGCAAGTGTTGGTAGGGTCCACTTGTGTGTTAGTTTATCTCTTTGGAAAAGTGGAAGCAAGGGAAAGTGGCATGTGTCACTTGGGCATCCATTTAAGCTTGGAGAATTGTAAAATACTATAGGATGAGCACCCTTATGCCATGTGGCATGCATTTGACTTAATGACTAAAGCTTTGAAGGGGAACTTGCTTAACGAAGATTGAGTTGTCACTCAGAGTGACTAGGAGTTGTGGGTGAGTTAAGTTTTGACAGTAAATATGATTTTCTCTATGGGATGCCTAGCATGTGAGGTTGCTTTATTTTTGGAGCTTCAAGCCTTGCATGTGCTTACATGTTGTTATATGTATGTGTATGTTTGAAAAGTTACTAATCAAGTCACTTGGGACTATTCC
Source organism: Sequoia sempervirens (assembly GCA_007258455.2). Lineage (NCBI taxonomy): Eukaryota > Viridiplantae > Streptophyta > Pinopsida > Cupressales > Cupressaceae > Sequoia > Sequoia sempervirens. Next base: position 74,178,615 of record VDFB02026320.1, read on the forward strand.
ATGTTGTCGGTTTTAGTTTGCATGCATGCAAAGACTGGAAGATTAACACATGAAAAAAATCAACACCCATGTATGATAATTATTTATTGATTCCTTAGTGCATTTGTGGAGAGAGCTTGATTGTAATTTTATGAGACAATGTTATGCTACTTGATTCACTCTAGATTTGTATCATAGTGAAACAACACTTGCAAGAGTATAGACACTAAGCATTGCATTGGAATTCCTTTTTTACTAGAAATACATTTGATCTATGCTTTGGTGTGTGGGTTTTTTCTTGAAATGGGTTTCCCACATAAATTTTGTGTTATGGTTTTATGCTTTAAATTTGAAATTAATCTAATTGCATGTGCATTCTTAAGTGAAATTGTTAAAGTTAAAGATTTGTAACAAATTTTTGCAACCTCTTCCCTGATTGATTTGCATTAGGGAAGAGTTTTCATACTTGTCTTTCCTTTTAATTTTTATGTGGATGAAATCATGTTAATATTTTTATAAAACTCCTTACAACCAATCAAATTAATATTATAAAAATATTTAATAAGTAGAAAATTAAATTACAAATTAATGAATTATGGTTTTATTAAATAAAATAAAATAACTTTTTAGTAAAATAAATTAATTATAAAATACAATAACCTTATATCATATTTATCTAATTATGTCTCCACAATTTAAGTAAATAAAATTATTTTCCAAATAATCTTATATCATATTTAAGGTTTATAGTAATTGAATTATCTAATGAATCAAAGATTTTAAAAGGTAAAATAAAATAATAAAATAGCTTTAAAAGAATAAAATAGTCTTTTATGTGTTCATGTGGAGAATAAAATATTCTATATATAAGCTATTAAATTATTGAAAAATAAAATTATTTTTTTATATTTTTTAATAATATATTTATTATAAATAGATATATTTAAATATTTATGTTGATTTTTATTTAAGACTTAATTTATTCATTTTAGAATCAACTAATTTATTTTAAATATATTTATTTAAATAAAATTCAGACTAATTAAATATTAATTAATGAATGATAGATTTTAGAAAATTAAAATAAAATAGTTCTTAATTAAATTTTAAAAAATAAAATAAATAATTTTTAAGTAAAATAAATTAAACCTTATATAATAAAATAGTCCTATATTCTACTTTTCTATAAACATGTCTTCAAGAGATTTATGAACTGTAAAAATCACTAACAATGAATGGTAAAAAAAAACTAATATTTTGATATCATCTTGTTATAATGCACATATAATAGAATGACCCACCAAATACCTTTATTTTATAAAAAAGGTTATGATATAAATGAATTACATTATATAGAATTCTCACATAGAAGATTTGCCACCCATATACCATATTTTATTTTACTAAAGGCCCACCACTGGACTACCTTTTCTTTTAGGTAGGGCCTTCATTTATGAGGTCCATTTTGAACCATTATTTAGACAAGAAATAGATATGGGAGGGATTGTATAATATTTTTAATTAAATTTAAATTTTTTTATGGAGCTTTAATATTAAATATGTTTTAAAATATAAATATTTTAAAAAATAGTTGATGAGATGATTGAAAAAATTTAGTTGATGTGGTTGTTTATATATTTAATAAATCTAGACAATTTTTCACCTTTGCTATCATTTTAGATTGAGAAAGAGAGTCATTCAACATCTCATCTTAGTGTAACCATAGAAAATTTAATTTGACATGAAAGAATATGAAGGATTTAACTTTATATTTTAATATTCATACACTTAAATTAATTTAAGAAACTTATTCATTTATAAAAAATACTTTCTTGTAAAAATAATATCAACTAAATAGAGGTTCTAAGAAAATCTAATGTTACATTTTGGGGCCATGTGTTCTTAAGCACTAAAAATAACAACAAACACAATAAATCTATTTGAACTTGGCTAATTAGTATAATAAAATATCACCATTATAGCAATACCATTGATGCAACAATATAGTTAAATATATTAAAATAATTGTAGATTTTTTGAAGTGAATAAAAAATATATATAATAAACATAAATACCTATTTAAAAAAAAATGAATATGAAGAATAATAATAATAATTTACACCTAAAAATTTGGAAGTTAAGCTTGGAGATAATGAGAAATATATCTCAACATAAGTAGAATATAAATCTATATTCATGTCGTTGGGATTAGGTGTATTATTCACCTTACATATCCTAAGGTGTAATTGTTCATATGTGTTAATTATGTATGCATCTCAAAGTTCATTGAAGGGGAAAACAGGACACCTATGAGAGAGTGAGGACATATAACTATTTTATTAATCTCTAGGGACTTGAAAATATCATTTGTAAGAAGGTATTACACATGATGTTACATAATGGAATTGTAAGAGCATCCTCTATTCTTAGTATGCACAAAATGTATTTAGTGCTTTATGGGGGAGTTCTTGAGAGTTGCATCTACCAATTTTAGTCATGGATGTTAGAGATGCTTTTGTGAGAAGTTATATTTTATTTTGGAGGAAAATATCTTGGAGTGGATCATGAAATTATAATCATGGTATTTAAGGACCTTGTTTGGGCCCATGGTATAGATTTTTTTGGTATTTTTTAAGGTCTTCTTAAGTATATCTATTGAGGTCATGAAAATGATGCATTATGCATTGTATTATATAGGTTATGTTACTTGTTTTTGTCTAGGATTGAAGACTTTTGGTCTCCACTTTCTCTTCATAAAGCACTAGAATCTAATGATGTATTGTAGCCAGTGATTGTGCTTTGGAGACTATTTTTTTCTTAGGGTATATTTGTGCCACTCTTATCCATGTGATTGCTTCTATTTTTTCTCTCATCCATATTTTTCTTAAGTGTTATTTTACATAAAAGTGTTGCTAAAATTTATGTATATTAGTTATTTTAATTGTTTAGGGGTTAACATGTATATTTCCTTACAAATGTTAAGCTTAAAGATAAAATATACAAAAAAAAAAGGAAGAAGAAAGTAAAAAATAATAAATTGTATAATGAAAGAACTACATATATCATCTCCACAAAAAAATTAATTTAACATACAAAAAAATCAATTACGATGAGTAACAACACTTTATTCTAATAAATAGTTTGTTTATTTTGGAATCCTTAGGTGTATATATAAAAATTTAAGGTGACTAAATTTATTCATTCTTCTATAAATAATGCAATCTTAATATAATTTTTCACATAATTATGTAAGTTTTGGGCATTACAATATGAATTCTAAGTGACAAATCCTACTTAAATTTTGAGCCAAAATTTAATTTTACAATAAAAATGGATCCAAAAATAAGTATGAATTTAATACTAGTGATGATTATATTTATATTTGTAACATATATTTTAAATTTTAGAGAAAATACGAACCAAAAAAGATATTTTGATAGTAGTGGTGATTATATTTTAATGTGTACTATGCATTTTAACTTTCAGACAATTAGGTGTCAATCATATCTTATTTTATGTAGTGAAATGATTTGATTTAAAGAATTAATTGAATTAAGATGAATGAGGTAAGAAGTGGTCAAATAAAATTTGGTAAAATTATGATGACCTAGTGCCAATTATAGTCTATATTATTTGATAAAATATGAGGGCTCAGTTAGAAGTATTTTTCAATTGACTAATAGTTGTGACTATAAAATCATCAGTCCAAAACAATGATACCAAAACATAGATGAAATAGTTTATTTTATTTCTCTTCTCTAACATGTTTTACATTAGACTTCATGAGATTTTTTGATAAATTCTCCCCTTAAAAATCACATTAAAAGACTTGAAGAGCCCTAAAAACATGTAAGATTGAAATTACAATATTTATAGCATACTAAATATAAATAGATGACATGAGCTTATAATATACGATATTATATAAAAAATATCTCAACCATAAATACTATAACTTTTAATCTTTTATATGAAATATAATCCTTGAAAAATAACTTCAAAGGTGATTCCTTCCCAATCACCTCTATTTTTGCTACTCCTTAATTATTACATTTGAACTCTCAATGACTTTAAGTAAAGAACTCTTCATCTCCCTACATTGTTTCACTCTTGTGGAAACTAACATTTATTTATCCAAGAAATATAGTTTATCCTCTCACCAACTATGGCACTATTATCTAAGTTATTTGAATGATGAATAAAGAATGTAACTTTGAAATATTTAACTCCTCCAAGAGTTGGTAAGATTATCCAAAGGACCCAAGTAATAATAAAAGGATTCAATAATAGTATTTTATAAAATACATGTAATTTCCCAAATATGACATTCATATGAAAGATACATAAGAAATAAGTAAGGTAATATCAAATATAACTCCCATATTTATAATTCCCCCTTAAGTGTATCATACTCCACTAATAAGGGCTAAGAAATAATCTAGGAAGTTATCTTTAACTAGTCAACACAATTAAGTTGAGGCATATAAAATTATCCTCAATTAGTAAGTCCTCCACACATGGGAATTCTATTCAAGAATATTGACATAAAAATGGATTTCAAACATGAAAATTGAATAAGAAACATACAACAATCCCACTATTATAAGTGCTCCTTTAGAAATATGACTCTTGAACTTCCATAAGGAGTTATAATAAGTGTACATGTGTTAAATCAGAAATTATAAATATTACAACCAAAAGGTAGCATCCAAATAAGAGGGAATATACTTAAATTTGAATAATATAAAATGTAGATATCATCTCTTTCACTTGGGAACATGAGGTTAGACCATAAAAATTATAATAAAAATATATTTGTGGTTAATTTTAATGGCACCACCCTTAATGTTCTCTTGCATCAAATAAATCAAGTAAAAATTATGAGTATAACTAACTTTTTATTTGCAAACAAGCATCATTGCTACCTATCAATAGAGATAGAAATCTCAAAATAAATATGTTTCTCTTCCTTCAAATATTCTATCTTCTAGCTAGGTCATGTATCATCCTCATCCATCAGATTCTTCCTCTCCAATATCTTCATTCTATTATGAGTTTTGGTCCACCAATACTTTCTCCACTCTCCACTACCTAATTCTTCCACCTTATCATCTCCCTAAGTTCTCCCCCTTTACATGTGTATTTCCTCCTCTACTATAAGAATATCCTTATTGTCACTTAGCACTTTCTTAACTCCTTCATGTGAATTTTTAGGCACTATTTTCTCTTCTCTTTGTGTATCATAACTTACCTTCTCCACCTCCCCCATTATATCCTACAAATGACACACAAATATTGCATTTTATTCATGATTTTGTTTCTCCATATCCTCCATCATGGGGATCTATTCTTGTATAATCTGCGCACATCCTTCGTTCTCCTTAGATATTTATATTCACTTATAATATGCACTTATACTCTCTTCTCCTTAATTATATCTAACAAATTCTCTATCAAACTCATATATTATCAAACTCATATATTATAGAGGTAATAGATGACCTTCCACCTGATTTTCCACTATCACTATACTTGAACATCTTGGAATTCAATCTAACTTCTTATGATTAATATGTTCTAATGCTTCATCCATTATCTTATATATGGAAAATATCTATCCATGAAGGATATCCAACCTCTCAAGGTCCTCTTCAATACAATCCCTCTCCATCCTCTCCATAATGTAAATATCACATGCTTCCTCAAGATCACATTGAATTTTATTTTAGAAGACCTAACTCAAATTTACCAAAATGACTTGAATGGATTTCAACCTCAAACCCTAAGAACCTTATTATTAGAGCTATTTTATTTGGACATTCAAAGATACATATTGTTGACTCTAAAAAAAAATTGAGTTTCACATATGACATAAAATATAGATAATTACTTTAAAATTTATTAATTTTCAAACCAAATGTTGACAAAGCATAAGAAATAGTTTACTTTTATTCTCATAACATGTTTTACATTAAAACTTATGAGAAATATTTGAAATTGTATCCCCTTACAAAATTAACATTATAAGAATCCAAGAACCATAAAAACACAAAAAAACTTAGAATTACAACATCTATACCATATTGAATATAATATAATGACACGTGCCTACAACCTATAACCCCATATCAAAATAATCGCTAATAAAAAATGTCAATATTCAATATGCAACTGAATCCTTACAAAAAAAATCAAATTTGAATAAGAATTAAAGAATGAATCTGCCAAAAGTGTAAATTGTCAAAAGAGGTGAAAGATTATCCAAGGGACCCAAAAACTAGTGAAATGATTTAATAATTAAATTATACAATATTTAAAATTCCCAAAATATAGTTTTAATATTCAAAAGACATAACCAATAAGGTAGGCAATATTAAATGTAACTCCCTTAATTATTGTTAAGATATTAGGAACTTTAGGTTTAAGCTATGATAATCATTTAACCAATATTAGTAATCATACTTGCTAAACATATTAATATTAATAATTTTAGAAGAATAATTGACAAAATACACAATATTTTATGTGCATAAAAAACCTTATAGTAAGAAACCCCACAAAGCATCATTCAATATTGAGAAAAATTACATCAAGTTTGTACAATTAGAAACATAAGAAACATAGATTATACAGTTCTTTTCTCTCATCCTTCTCACAAACACCTCTTGTATTTAGGGAAAGTTATGAATGCAATACTCATTCACAATATAAAATATCCTAATGGATAGATATATTTCTATTTTCACATAGGAGTGCCTTATATTTACACTGAGTGGATACAATTCACCTATATATAGAGGTAGGTAACATCTTTCAACAAATGATTATAGTATTTAATTAATAAAATAATTAATAATCAATCCCTTATAATATGGCCAAGCCATATTTAATTTATAAATCTTATATATATATGTATGTATATATGTATATATATACATGTACATATATATATATGTATATATATATATATTTATTTATTTTAGGGATACTAACATGAAATGTGACCCCCTAATAAAAATTTTACTCTAACACCCCAGAATATTTATAGGATGAATATATTGCCAATTTATTTTAAAAAGAAGAAAAGAAGATCTAAAATTATGTAAAAAAATTACTAGAATTTCACAAGATCAAATACATTCAAAGATGATGATACTACATTTAAGACTACATGATTACCCTTTTTTCATGACTATCTCCCACATTTTCTATGAAAGATCAAAATTAAGTATTATATATAGTATATGATGCCTTTTATAAACCAAGGAACTTCAATTTTTTTTACTACAATACTAATATAACACAATTTTACAATAGAAGGAATATTATGAATATGAGATTATTAAGTTGGCAAGTAGGAGGTGTCATTTTCATGCATAATTTGTTAGGAAAAACATATAGATTTATCAAACCATTTCCTACATAACCCCAAGAGAGAAAAATTCATACAAGAAATTATAATAACCATATGAAAATATCAAAGACATACCACAAGATAAAACAATATTTACACTAGGAAAGCCCTCAAGAAGGAAAAACCCAACCTCCAAAAGAATCCAAACTCAATGTATTATTTAACAATGAAAATATTACAACACACTTGTAGAGTTTCCATAGATATGTCTACAATATAAAGCTTCTGATGAGGGCCACACCGCCCAAAACCCACAAAAATCACCACAATAGAGACCAACACAGAACAACACAGAAGATGCAAGACAAAAAAAATAACTCACTTTCAATTATTTTCAGAAAATGAAATTATAGGTTCAAAACTTACATGCTACAACCTCATGTGCTTAATTCATTACAACAAAATCAACTCTGAAAACAAAATATTTTATTCGAAGCCATAATCTGCACTAATGGAGCCACCATACAACCCCCCACTTAATCCTTTTTATTTTACCCCAATAACTACCCTAGAATGTTCTAGAATGTTCAACTTTCCCATTTGTTTTGGTGCCAAAAGTCTTGCCGTTTGGTTTCTATCCTAGGAAGAAATTTTAATGAAATTCACTTTTTAGAGGGGAAACTTTGCAGGGCCATAAATTTTGATCCGGGTTTCCAATTTACTATTATTGCATATCATTGGAAAGCTCTTGAAGATATCTACAACACATAAACTAACCATAGGTCGATTTGTCAACTTCTTGAGCTGTTTCGGGGCCTCTAAAGTCTTCATATCTGAATTTTAAGCTACATTGGAGAAATTTCTTGAGACAAAAACTTTAATATCTCCCAAACTGTGCAAGGTATTGAGACGATTTTTTTGTGATAAAAAATGTTATTTAGTTCTACTCCTTGAGGTAAATTTTTAGGTCCATACGAGCCCGGTTAGGCTGACTTACAAAACATAGTAAGTGACCATTTTTCGCTATTTTTGACTCCTTACTGTCGTATGCCCCTTAAGTGCCATCATGGAACTAAAAAAAACTAAAGAAATTAAGGAAAAACAATTTTTTTTTGGGTGATGCAAGATTTCCCTACACCATTGGATGCTCCTGCATCAGAGACCTAGGGTAATTTAAAATGTGACCCTATCACTTCTCAAGAATTAGAGGGAAACCAAGATAGTTAACCTCAGCCTTAGACAACCATGATGAATCTTCAACATGCCTTCCTTTCCATTTAACTAGATATTCTTCATACTACCTGTTCCTTGTACTTCTGCCCACACAACTATCTAAGATTTCTTCTATCTCTTCCTTCTTTGAAGTAGGTGCTGGAATTTTCCACTGTTCTTTTGTCATCCCATCCTACATATCACCTTCATGATACTCTATCAAATCAGCCATGTTGAACATAATAGAAATGTTTATTCCACTAGGCAACTCTACCTCATAAGAATTTACTGAATCATGTTTCTTTAGGATCTTGCATGATCTAAACTTCTTCATCTTTAACTTGTTGTATGTACCAAATGCAAACCATTCCTTTCGCAAATGAACCATGACTTCATCTCCTTCTTGAAACTCCTTATACCTCCTTTTCTGATCTGCCTTAGCCTTATATTGTGAGTTCATCTTATTGATATGTTTCTTCACCTCTTCATGCAAATTTTTCAGGTGCTCAACAAAATCTTCAGCCTCAACACTACTCTTCTCCCCCTTATCCATCTTCCTCAGTTTAGAAGCAGTTCTTGGACTACTCCCATACACAATCTAGAAAGGTGATTTACCAATGCTCCTGTTGATAGAATTGTTGTAAGAAAATTATGCCTGTGGTATAATCAAATACCATCCCTTGGGCTTATCTCCTACTAAGCATCTTAGCAGGTTACCCAAACTCCTATTTACCACCTCTGTTTTTCCATCAGTCTATGGATGGTGTGCAGAACTAAAATTCAAAGCTATATTCAAATTCTTCCATAATGTCCTCCAGAAATAACAAACAAATTTGGTATCTCTAGCTGAAATTATACTCTTTGGTAGTCCATGTAATCCCATCACCTCTCTAAAAAACAACTTTGTAGTATGAACATCACTGGTTTTATGACATGGAATGAAATGTGCCATCTTTGAAAATCTATCCACCACCACAAATATGGAATCATTCCCTCTATGTGTCCTTGGCAAGCCAAGAAAAAAATTCATGCTAATATCCTCTGATGACCTCTCAGGTACAGGTAATGGTTGATACAATCCAGTATTCTGACTTGTTCCTTTCGCCATCTAACATACTCTACAACTTTGTACAAACTTCTTCACATCTTGTTGAAACTATGACCAATAATAATTCTCACTGATAAGAGCAATGGTCTTATCTCGATCAAAATGTCCAGCCAATCCTCCACTATGCTTCTCCTTGATTAGATTCTCTCTCATAGAACTCCTTGGAATGCACAATTGGCTTCCTCTAAACAACGTCCCATCTTGGATTAAGAAATACAACTATCTTGTCCTATCCAAAGTAACAGGTTCCAAACAGGCCTTCCAAGCTTTTGCAAAGTCTAGATCTTCTGGATACAAACTCTTGAGTTCATTGAACCCAACAACCTCTATATTCATCTCTATCAACAAATTTTTCCTTCTACTCAAGGCATCTGAAAATTTGTTTGAGCTTCCACTCGTATGCTTCAAAACAAGTGTAGCTCTATAAAAACTCAACCCATTTTAAGTGCCTTTGATTTAACTTTCCTTGGCTATTGAGATACTACAAAGTATGGTGATCAATATATAAAACAAATTCTTTTGGAAAAAAATAGTGTCTCCATTTCTTCAAAGCCTAAACTATAAAATAAAACTCCTAATCATAGACATAATATTTCTTCTTAGCATCATTCAACTTCTCACTAAAATAGGAAATAGGCTTACCTTCTTGACTTAAAAAAACAACTATGGCAATGCCACTAGCATCACAATCTACTTGAAAGACCTTAAATTGAAATCTAGAAGTGCCATAATAGGTTGCTCTATAAATTTCTTCTTAAACATATCAAAAATTTTGGCTACTCCTGTAGTCCACTTAAACTCTTTTCTATCCCCTCTCATTGCTTCAGTTAGAGGTGCACAAATACTACTAAAATTCTTAATAAACTTTCTGTAAAAACTTGCTAGACCTTGAAATGATCTTACCTCTATAACATTCTTCGGGGTAGGCCATTCAATGATAGCTCTCACCTTCTCTGGATCCATTTTAAGACCCTCTAATAAGACAACAAATCCCAGATACACCAACTCTCTCTTCAGAAAACTACATTTCTTCAAATTAATCAACAACTTCTCCTCCCTTAGCTTCTCAAAAACTCTTCAGATATGCATCAAGTGCTCCTCCAATGTCTTACTGAAAATAAAAATATCATCCAAATAAGCAATAACAAATTTTCCAAAAAATTCTTTCAATACCTCATTCATAAGCCGCATAAATGTGCTCAGTGCATTGGCTAGCCCAAAAGGCATGACTAACCACTCTTACAAGACATCCTTGGTTTTAAAGGTTTTCTTCCATTCATCTCCTTCTCTAATTCGGATCTGGTGATATCCACTCTTAAAATCTATCTTTGTGAAATATTCAGCTCCACTCAAACAATCCATAATGCCATCCATTCTCAACAAGGGAAATCTATACTTGATGGTGATCTTGTTGATGGCTCTAGAATCTATACAAATCCTCCATTCCCCATCCTTCTTTGGTGATAGTACTCTAGGTACTGCACATGGACTCAAACTCTCTCTGATCAATCCCTTCTAAAATAACTCTTGCACTTGTTTGTTCAACTCTTCACTCTCTTCTAGAGTCATACGATGAGTTACCTTATTTGAAAAACTAGCTCCAAGAATCAAGTTAATCTGATGACTAATCTTTCTTATTGGAGGAAAACCTTCAGGTACGTTATCATAAATAATATCTTGAAACTCATTCAACAAATCTAAAACCTCTATAGATACCTTAGTAGTATCTCCTTTATCAACTCTAGGGATCAATGCAAAACACATATGCTCATGCCTCCTACCTTCTAGGAACTTTCCTCCATCAATCAAACAAATTCTTGCATTATCGCATACCTTTTCCTATGCCTCTTTCAAGGGCTTCAACTTATGATGAACCCCATCCTTTGTCAAAGAATAGGTGTTGGCATGTCAATCATGTACTGCTCGCCAACCAAACTTCCACAATCTACTTAACAACATGTGACAAACATCCATAGGCATAATTGTAAGGAAAAGGGGAGGGAATCTCATAGAAACCTCCATAACAGTAGTGCCTTCAGTAACTTTCATTTCGAATAGGTTGCCTCAAAGACATGTACAACTATGTCCTAAAGCAGAAATGGACACAGCTCATTTCCCACATTGATCCTTCTTAGAGAAGCACATGTAAATTCAACAACAAGCAATAACAGATTCTAGAAACAGAACCAACAGACATGAAAGATAAGACAACAAACTAGAACACAAAGATTTACGTGGGGAAAACTCTTTCAGGTAAAAAACCCCACACTCTAAAGATCAAGCTATTGTATTATTCAGCAACAAAACGGTTACAATACAACTTCAGGCTCTTAGCCTTTTTAGAGATTACATCTTGTTCATTTGGATACAACTGGTAGCAACTGGTCAACACATCAGACCATACAACCTTCACACTGTTACAATACCATCACATAGTATACAGTGCAGATCAACAGGAGAGAAATCAAACATGATTCATGATTAGAAGAGATTCCAGCAGAACCCTACTTCTATCTTCTTCTCCTTCGGCCTCATGGCCTTGGCCTTTCAACCAACCACTTTGCCCTTTTTTTCTTCCTCTCGGTCTTCTTGCTTCTCTTATCCTTATCGGCTTTTCCTCTTCATCCTTATCTGCCATTACCCATCATAGAAAGTATCCATTCCATTGTATATTTTTCCTTGCAAGCAGTTCAACTCCAACGTCGCAACTGTTGCAAAAATCCAACCGCCAACCATTTGAATTTTGCTTCCTCTAATTGGTCCACAAGACACCACATAGGATAGTCAAACAGTAAAGGAAACATTCAACTAAGTTCGCATGTCGGTGAGACACAAGAAGTGTCTCCCCAATTCTCAAGGGCTTCATAACGATATCGGCGTAGGTTCCAGCAGTCGGCAAGATGATATAGCGAACATCACAAGTCATACCGAAACCACCGACATCCATTTCATTCCTATCAGCAAGAGTTTCCTTATTGGCAAGACTCATACCGATGTTCACAAGTCACATCGATCTCAAAAAATCCATCGGCAAGACTACCGCAGTTCGCCAAGACTTCATACCGAAGTCTTCAAGTCATGCTGACATGTGTATTCCATTCGGTGAGACAATCATCTTTCGCCAAGACATCACACCAAGCTCAACAGGTTATAATGAAGCATCTCAATCGGCAAGACTCTCCAAGTCGCCAAGACTTCATATCGAAGTCTTTTTGTTACTCTGAATGTTCACACCTTTCGGCGAGAGAATCAACCTTCGGCAAGACCTCTTACCAAGGCTTCCATGTTACCCCGATGAGCATCATTCGCCAGGAGTCACACCGAAGACATCTGATAGTCGGCAAGACTTTCCACTATCAATGAGACATCAGACCGAAGCAAGTCTTTCGGCCAAGGGTCACCCTGATTTCTTCGACTGTTACATTGTCGCCAAGACAAACCTTCATCGGTAAGACTTCACATCGAGACCTTTGTGTCATTTTGAAGTGTTCACTAGTCGATGAGACTTATCGCTTTCGCCAAGACTTCATACCGAAGTCTTCAAGTCATGCTGAGCACCAAACAATAGTGGGAAAGACTTCTAACTTTCACCGAGAGTTCTTATCGAAGTCACATGTTACACCGATGACACAAGTGTATAACCATTCGGCGAGAAAACCCTCCATCGCTAAGACTTCATATCGAAGCAAATGGGTTACATCGATGACTCTAGTCATTGTAGGTCTCCCCGACATCCGCTAGGAATTAAACCGTTGGTGAGACATACCCCCTATCGCTAAGAGATCTTCCTGAATGTTCAAGTCACCCCGATGACTCCAAGGAAATGTTGTCGGCAAGACATCACCCTGTCACCAGGACACATTCCGATAGAAGCAAGTCATACCAATAGTTCCATCGGCCAGACAGACCAAAGGTCACGCCAATATCAGCCAGAATTTCTACCGTCGCTGAGACATTATCCCGACTGTCCAAGGGTAAGCCGAAGGTTTCCAATAATGTCAATCACCAAGACATTTAGGAGGTCACAACAATAGTCCAGGATCAACTAGTAGATCGGCCAGACATCTCGATAGTCTCACCTAAATTGCTTCACAAGAGGTTTCAGCTTGTGGGATTGAGGCACACAATTCCATCAATCTCCCACTTGACGAAGATCACACAGGAACCTCCAAAGCAACCAGAAACTAAGATCACACTTGCTCCACCAGTTCATACCCCGCAACACTCAAGACACCCAATCAACAGGATTCCACAGATTCAGTTCACCAGACAATCTGCAACCAAGACCAGGCATCCAATTGCAACTCACTGTCCAACAAAGCAACCGAAATGCAACCTACCATAGCCTTCCAGGAAACCACATAGACCTCAAATATTCTCTCATGCTGCATCAAGAATTCTGCTCCAACATCCAAGATGTCCACCATTCAGGCAACAAACCCTGTCATCTTCCAACATGCCACCTATGGAAGAAAGATTCAAGCCAAGGTGAATAAACACCATTCCAATGAACACAAGCAAAAGATCCCAGTGATATCATCAACAAGATACTGCTACCACTTCACTATGCTCAAACACTATACATAAGTAATATCAACTTCAAAGCTTCAAACAAAACACACTAGTGTAGTCATTCTCCAGAAACAAGACAAAAACACCAGCTAGAACAACAATCAAACTGATTGCTTCCATCCAACTGATAAACCCACGTGACTGAAAATAGCACCCACAGCTCGTGCTATTCCATCCAATCACACATACCTCACAGGTATCAACATTAGTAAACTTATGCCAAACCAAAACCAACCCATCAACAACAAAATACAAGCTCCAAGTGCCAACCAGTCGAAGAAGACAAGACACATACATGAATTCCCACTGCCTAAGTAATCCAGATCTAAAAGATCAAAAAGGCATTGCAAGTCTACCAATAACAACACATAGAATATGTAACCATATAGTACCAAGGAAATATCCACAATGATATACACAACCTGCAACAAACTACTACAAGAAACATTTCTCTCACCACAAACCTTCACGGCCATAGAGAGAAACTCTGCACATCATATCCCTATAGAACATCCTCCTACATACACTTCTAACAGCTAGCTGTGCCAAGAATGATCTTCCTCACAACCCAAAAGAGAAGCCTTAACAACATCCATCCGTTCAATCACCAAGATCAAACCAATTTAAAAAACATGGATGTAAGCATCTCAAAGAAGATCAAGTTAGGTCATTCTCCATTTCAGGAAATCAGCCCATACATCATCTCCTACCAATTCTCATAAGTAACAAGGAGATAAAACAATTTGTACAACTTCCACTATGAATCCTCCAAAACCATTAGACAACAATTGAAGATCCATATCATGAAAGTAAACGTAAAACACATCTGAAAAATATAATGGGCCAAATACCTTTCAGATAAACTGTCGAGTAGACCAAGAGTGGGAATGAGAATACTCCTTCAAGATATACAATTCATCATGACTAATCCAAGAGCAATCTCCTCATAGGTCTCTTATTGAATTTGCGTTCAACCAAGATGTAGCCTTCTCGTACTTTTAGACCACTGTCAAAGCTCCAATCATCTAAATCAGGAACTTATCATGACACCATGATCTACATATCCCCTTAGGAGATACCATGCTTCAAGTGACTTCACCATGGTCCCAAGTACAATGCACAATGCCAAAACTCTAGTGCGTAACCAAGAGTATACCATGACATAAAGCAAATAGACTCAAAACCAACATCACCTGTCAAGCACCACCAACACCTTAGCCAAAGACTCCAAGCGTCCTCCATGGTTCCAAGATGTTGCACATCTTCAAATAATGTCCATGCAAATGCGAAAGAACCCTTCTGCAGCAACAGGATCAAAGAGCTCTCCTAGAAACATCTGCAACACTAAAGAAGACCATTCACCACCATGTGATGAACCCATAGTCACTGCTAGAGATCCCACTGAAACGTGACATCCGAGCTCTCCAAGCATCATGACCACCTACTTCAGGTTCCCATAACTGACTATTCAGGTACTCAAGAATATCCATCCTCTCATCTCAAAACAATCACACCAATGCACAAGTGACCACAGACAAGGCCAGCTAACAAGTCTGCACCATCAATGAATCAACCTTGTGGATAAAGATAGTCCACATCCAAGTTATCTCATTTCAGCCAATGGGTAGCTAATCCACCAACCGCATAGCTCGTAGATCACTAACATCGAACATGCAAACCCGTTATTGCATTGGAAACTGAGATATCAAAGAGGATAACCACGTAGACAACATGACTCAAACACCAGATCACACCAAACCTGATTTGCCAATCATGTCTACAAAAAAGCACCATAATCAAGGAACCCACAAGCACCACCACAAGAATGTTGAGTAACAAATCACGTACCAAAACTCCCATGCAGAGAAGAAATCACACCTTCTCAAACCATGCACAAAGCATGCATTCAGAACTGCAACTATCTCACCTAGCAACACCCCAAAAGCTAGGGTCTAGAAAATAGTTTAACAACTCCACATGACCACAAGTTTTTCTTAACCATGTAAAATCTGCAAAACCACAGAGCCATGCAAATACAAAACATCCTTAAAAGGAAAACAATAGTTTAGGAAATCCAAGCCTCTATCAGGCCAAATCTAAAACCACCAACATGTACATGCATCTGAGAAAAGGAGAAATGCTATTTCAAAAGATTGCAAATCATCTAATGATTAACTCCATAGCCTTTATGTATTCGAGGTTAATAGGAAACAATGCCTTCCAACACCAGGAAACACCACCTAGCATAAGCACTCTCTTCGATGGCTGAGAAACAAACTAGGCTTCTTCATATCATCAAGGAGCCTCTCAAACAGACACCCAATATGAAAGCTTTACTGCTACACAGCCATGGAGCAAGAAAATCCACCTCATACACCAAGGTTATACAGCTACCAATCAGGAGAGATAGATCACAACATTATCAACTCCCTTTTCCATCTTCACCATCCTTCAAGTTGTGTGCTATCTCTGAATAACACAAGACTTCCACTCACCAAAGGATCAATAAATCAATTCATTCCTCTAGATTTCCTCCAGCCCACAAGCTAAGAAATCTTCAAAGGAGAAATACTCAGAACCAACAACCAGACGAAGGCTCTGATACCACTTGTAAGGAAAAGGGGAGGGCGTCTCATAGAAACCTCCATAACAGTAGTTCCTTTGGTAACTTTCATTTTGATTAGGTTGCCTCAAAGACATGTACAACTATGTCCTAAAGCAGAAACAAACATAGTTCATTTCCCACATTGATCCTTCTGAGAGAAGCACATGTAAATTCAACAACAAGCAATAACAAATTCTAGAAACAGAACCATCAAACATGAAAGATAAGACAACAAACTAGAACACAAAGATTTACGTGGGGAAAACTCTTTCAGGTAAAAAACCCTACACTCCAAAGATCGAGCCATTGTATTATTCAGCAACAAAACAGTTACAATACAATTTTAGGCTCTTAGCCTTTTTAGAGATTACATCTTGTTCATCTGGATACAACTAGTAGCAATTGGTCAACACGTCAGACCATACAACCTTCACACTGTTACAATACGATCACATAGTATACAGTGCAAATCAACAGGAGAGAGATCAAACATGATTCATGATCAGAAGAGATTCCAATAGAACCTTGCTTCTATCTTCTTCTCCTTCGGCCTCATGGCCTTAGCCTTTCAGCCAGCCACTCTTCCCTTTTTTTCTTCCTCTCAGTCTTCTTGCTTCTCTTATCATTACCGGCTTTTCCTATTCATCCTTATCTACCATTACCCATCGTAGAAAGTTTCCATTCCATTGTAGATTTTTCCTTGCAAACAGTTCAACTCCAACGTCGCAACTGTTGCAAAAATCCAACAGCCGACCATTTGAATTTTGCTTCCTCTGATTGGTCCACAAGACACCACATAGGATAGTCAAATGGTCAAGGAAACATTCAACTGAGTTCGCATGTCAGTGAGACACAAGAAGTGTCTCCCCAATGCTCAAAGGCTTCATAACGATATCAGCGTAGGTTCCAGCAGTCGGCAAGACAATATAGCGAACACCACAAGTCATACCGAAACCACCGACATCCATTTCATTCCTACCGGCAAGAGTTTCCTTAGTGTATAGTTTTTCTGGATTTGATTGTGTGCAAATTTTTAACATCAACGTTTCGGATCACACTAAGAGAGCATGAGAAATGAAAGGATGAATGCAGACTTAAACAAGATAAAAAGAAGAGAGGGAGGGAAGGAGAGGATGCACGTAGACCAAGGACAAGGCTAAAGATGAGGGAGAACAAGTTGGAGAAGAAAAGGTCAATTGGTCAATTGACCTTTTCTTCTCCAACTTGTTCTCCCTCATCTTTAGCCTTGTCCTTGGTCTACGTGCATCCTCTCCTTCCCTCCCTCTCTTCTTTTTATCTTGTTTAAGTCTGCATTCATCCTTTCATTTCTCATGCTCTCTTAGTGTGATCCGAAACATTGATGTTAAAAATTTGCACACAATCAAATCCAGAAAAACTATACACTCATGATATGGATTGTGGAAACTTATTATCATTAAGAGTTTCCTTATCGGCAAGACTCATACCGATGTTCACAAGTCACATCGATCTCAAAAAAGCCATCGGCAAGACTACCGTAGTTCTCCAGGACTTCATACCAAAGTCTTCAAGTCATGCCGACATGAGTATTGTATTTGGTGAGACAATCATCTTTTGCCAAGACATCACACCGAGCTCAACAGGTTATACCAAAGCATCTCAGTCGGCAAGACTTACCGCTCTCACCAAGACATCCCACCGAGTTCAACATGTCATCCCGAAGACCTTTTACTATCGGCGAGACTCTCCAAGTCGCCAAAACTTCATACCGAAGTCTTTTTGTTACTCTGAATGTTCGCACCTTTCGGCGAGAGAATCAACCTTTGGCAAGACTTCTTACCGAGGCTTCCACGTTACCCCAATGAGCATCATTCGCCAGGAGTCACACCAAAGACATCCGATAGTTGAAAAGACTTTCTGCTATCGATGAGACATCACACCGAAGCAATTCTTTCGGCCAAGGGTCACCCCGATGTCTTCAAGTGTTACATTGTCGCTAAGACAAACCTTCATTGGTAAGACTTCACATCAAGACCTTTGTGTCATTTCGAAGTGTTCACCAGTCGGCGAGACTTATCGCTTTCTCCAAGACTTCATACCGAAGTCTTCAAGTCATGTCGAGCACCAAACAACAGTTGGCAAGACTTCTAACTTTCGCCGAGAGTTCTTATTGAAGTCACATGTTACACTGACGACACAAGTGTATAACCATTCGGCGAGACAACCCTCCATCGCTAAGACTTCATATCGAAGAAAATGGGTTACACCGATGACTCCAGTCGTTGTAGGTCTCCCCAACATCTGCTAGGAATTAAACCATCGATGAGGCATACCCCCTGTCGCCAAGAGATCTTCTTGAGTGTTCAAGTCACCCCGATGACTCCAAGCAAATGTTGTCAGCAAGAGATCACCCTATCACTAGGACACATTCCGATAGAAGCAAGTCGTACCGATAGTTCCATTGGCCAGACAGACCAAAGGTCATGTCGATATCGGCTAGACTTTCTACCGTCGCTGAGACATCATCCCGACTGTCCAAGGGTACGCCGAAGGTTTCCGATAATGTCGATCACCAATACATTTAGGAGGTCACAGTGATAGTCTAGTATCAACTAGCAGATCGGCCAGACATCTCCATAGTCTCACCGAAATTGCTTCACAAGAGGTTTTAGCCTATGGGATTGAGGCACACAATTCCAACAATAATATCACACAATAGCTCATCATGGTAATTTCCATTCTTGAACTTTACTAGACATTGTTCATTTACCAAGGCTTTATGGTCCTTCTACAACCAAGCAATCTGGTATGGATTCAGATGCCTTCTTTTTTCCAACCATAACTTACTAACCATCTCTTCTAAAACAAGGTTATCAGTACTACCTCCATCAATAATAACATTACAAACTTTACCTTCACACTTACATCTAGTGCAAAAGAAATTATTTCTTGGAGTTGGTTCCTTCTCCTCATTCAACAAGGCTCTTCTAGTAACAAGAACCTCTCCTCTTTTTGCATCCTTAGAATGTGAAGACTCGACATCTTCATTTACATGTGCAACCCATGCATTACCCTCAGGTTTTCTATTTTTCCTTCCTTGATGTTGAGGACACTCATAAGATCTATGTGCTTCTTCTCCACAATAGAAATAAGTTCCACAAAAGCCTCCTCTTCCTGGTCCTCATCTAGATCTTCCTCTTCCTCTTTGGTCTCCATTATTTTGATCACAAGGATGGTAGGTGTTATCTCCTTTCTGTTTCTAGCTACTACTAGATCCTTCACCCTTCTTTTGATCTTCATTTCGATGTCCATATGGTTGTCCACTAGTGTTTTCACCATGACCCCCACCTCTTTGCTTACTATCAAATCTTCTATTCAACTTTTCTTCTACCTTCAAAGCAAAGTAATATGCATCTTCAATGGTAGACATTCTTACCAGACCCAACTCTTCTTGAATACTCAGCTTCAACCCATTTATGTAGGGAAAAAATTTATCCTTATTAGCCTCAGAATGGTCTGTTCTGATCAAGAGATGGTAGAATTCTTCTATATACTCCTTAACAGATTTTCCTACTTATTTCAACCCTTGAATATTCTTCAACAAAGCTAGCTCATAATCCATAGGAATGAACTGTCTTTTTAATTTTTCCACCATACGATCCCATCTTGTTATTTTCTCTTTTCCTCTTCGATTTATGTCTAGTTATACCTCTTTCCACCAAATATTTGCATGACCCTTGAGCTTGGTCTTTGTAAATTTGACCTTCTCAAGATCTCCAACCTCCTCATACTCAAAGTATTCCTCCATATCGTTGATCCAACCAATCAACTCTTATGGGTTAAGATTTCCAAAAAAGTAGAAACATCGATCTTTGGCCTTTTCCCAATTTTAGAGATGGCCTTAAATAATCAGACTTGCTCTAGATCTTTTACTTCTTATTCTTCTTCGAACTATTCCTCATTTTTAGCTTCATCTTCACTTTCATCTCTTCTTGGATCAAACCCTCTACACAACTCCTCTTGTAGTGCTTGAGCTTGTCTATGCATGGCTCTAAAACCCTCTTTTGGTACAATAACATTCATTCCACCACCATGGTTTCTTCGCGAAGGCATTCTGATCACTTTTCTCATAAACCCACAACCACAAGTCCTAAATCAAACTGCCTCATGTTCAACGATATGTTTACACACTCAGGAAAACTGGCTCTAATACCACTTGATGAGGGCCACACTGCCCGAAACCCACACAAATCACCACAATAGATATCAACACAAAAGATGCAAGACATGAAAATAACTCACTTTCAATTATTTTCAAAAAATGAAATTACAAGTTCAAAACCTACATGCTACAACTATGAAAAAAAAAAATTATTTGGAGCCACCCTACCACCCCCACTTAACCCTTTTTATTTTACCCCAATAACTGCCCTAAAATGTTCTAGAATGTTCAACTTTCCCTTTTGTTTTGGTGCCAAAAGTCCCGCCATTTGATATTTGGCTTAGGAAGAAATTTAAATGAAATTCACTTTTTAGAGGGGAAAATTCGCGGGGCCATAACTTTTGATTTGGGTTTCCAACTTGCTATTATAGCATATTGTTGGAAAGCTCTCAAAGAGATCTACAACATGCGAACTGATCATAGGTCAGTTTGTCAACTTTTCGAGCTATTTTTGGGCCTCTAAAGTCTTCATATCTGATTTTGAAGCTGCATTGGAGTAATTTCTTGGGACATAAACTTTAATATCTCCCAAACCGTGCATGGTATAGAGATAATTATTTCACGAATGGAAATGTTTTTTATTTCTACTCCTCGAGGTAAATTTTTAGGTCCATACGAGCCTGTTAGGCAGACTTACTAAAATTAGTAAGTGGCTATTTTTTTCTATTTTTGACTCTTCATTGCTTTAGTTAGAGGTGCACAAATACTACTAAAATTCTTAATAAAATTTCTGTAAAAAATTGCTAGACAGTTAAATGATCTTACCTCTATAACATTCCTTGGGGTAGGTCATTCAATGATAACTCTCACCTTCTCTGGATCCATTTTTAGACCCTTTGCTGATACAACAAATCCTTGATACACCAAATCTTTCTTCACAAAACTACATTTCTTCAAATTAATCAATAGCTTCTCCTCCCTTAGCTTCTCAAAAAATCTTTGGATATGCATCAAGTGCGAAATGGGGATGAAAATGATAGGGAAAGTGATAGATGATAGATGGGGTAAATGATAAGATAGTGACCAAATCAATAAATTTAATTGTTATGCCTTATGTTGCCATGTAATGAGCACTTTATTTAATATAGTATGTGATACTATGCACCAAGGTATGAATAACCAAGGTGACTTTGTATCACATACACAAGACAGACACAATAAAGAAAAGGTCAGTCCAACATATCGTAAAGCCACAAAGGGATTTGGCGGGGCCAATGTTGGAAAACCAAAAACATAAGAGGTTGCCCCAATGTAAGACAAGGATCTTGGTGGGTACAATGTGGGACAATCATGAAAAAACCAAGATATGCCCCTATTTCTACTGGTCAAAGTGCACCATGATATGATGGATCGTGGTAACCTTGAGTAGGTATAGTACAAAGCTCAAAATATAAACAAAACACAAAAGCACCAAGAAATCACAATAAATCTCAAATATCCTTTGCCATGAGGATGATGGATGAATGACTTGATATTGTCTAATGTGAGGGACGATGTATCCTACAAAGACAAAAGATGGATGTGGATAGATTCTAGGACCAACATGACATGGAATACTCAAAATGTATCGAAACCTCAAGGGGATAGTGGATTCTATTGTAAAAACTAGTCAAATAGGGACTCTAGGTGATGCAACACATGAAGATGAACCCTAAAGGACAAACCTAGGCCTCGAGGGCTCATCAACAATGGCCTTTCCTATGATGCAATGTAGGACCTAGTGATGAGTAGATACAATGATGGAACCTAGATGAGGATGCAATATCGACCATATGTACACTATATACAAGTGAAAATAACCAACAAAATCCCAATTAATATTAGGATAGCAGATTTTAAGGACCAATTAAGATTTTGCAGATACATTCCAAAATAAATGGAAAAAGCTCAAGAACCAGGATAGTGAATCTACTCCTAATGATCAATCATGATATACCATGCAGTAGGTAATGAGATGGGTATGAATAGCATATGCAACATGGATAATGTGAATAAGATTTATGGGATGGATAAGGGGATGTGTAAATAAGAAAGCAAATGGGATGCAAGGTAGATAATGATTAACCTTTCTACGAATGACACCTACTTCTAGGTTTTCACCAAATGTACTTATCCAAGGTGCCATCAAGGGTGGTTTTCACCATAGGAATATTTTTTTCTCTTTACTATTTGACAATATTTTTTTATTTTTTATACTTTTTGGGATTTTTTTACTTTTTTTGTATTTTTGTAGGCGGGGTAAGTCATTTGACTCATGTATGAAATGATTTGAGATGAAAAATGTTGATGGGCTCACCCAAGGGATCCCCCTTGGGTGTAGCAAGTTGATAGACCCCTAAACCATATTTTTCTGCTATGATGTATGGAATCAGCCAATTGGCCTCAAATTTCCCTTTCTTTTCTCAATCTTGCTAGGTACATTGATTCTCCTTAAGCACAAGGTTGCCAATATGGAATTGGTGAGTGAAAAATTTCTTATTATAGCTTCTCTTGAGTCAATTTTGATATTCATAAAGATGATTGTAAGCATTGAGACGTTCATCAAGAAGCTCCAATTGACTTAGACAAGAAACACAATACTCCTCATCATTGACTAAATTTTTCAAAGAAATGTGAAGTGATGGGATTTCAACTTCAATGGGAAAGATGGTGTTAGCACCATATATGAGGGAATATGGGTAGCATTGATTGGGTTTGAATGGAGGTATGATAAGCACAAAGGGTGGGATTTAGGTGTAGGTGCCAATCATGACCAGTTTCATTGAAAAATTTCTTCAAGATTTTGATCAAGGTTTTATTGGTTGCTCTAACTTGGCCATTACCTTGAGGGTAATAATGTGTGGTCCAATGATGTTGGATATGAAATGTTTCATATAATTTTTTTACATGTTGTTTCTTGAATGGATTTCCATTATCGGTTATGATGGTGGAGGGGATACCATAATGTAGAGAATATGGTATGGGATGAATTTGGATATTTGGGTGTCGTTAGTGAGAGAGAGTGGAATTTCTTCCATCCACTTGGTGAAGTATTTTGTAGTGGTAATGATGAATGTATGGCCATTGGAAGATGGAGGGTAAATATTGTCAATTATTTCTAAACCCCATTGTGAAAAGGGCCATGGTGAGGTACTTGATTACAGGTCTTAAGCAGGAGCAGGTATCAAATCTACATGTTGTTGGCATGGTACACATTTCTTTATAAAATCACAAGCATCATGTTCAATTGTTGGCTAATAGTAACCAATTCTAAGAATCTTCTTTTCCAAGGCCATCCCATTAGTATGTTCCCCACAAACTCCATTGTGTACCTTAATTAATGCTACTTTGGTTTCTGCATCATTTAAACATCAAAGAAGAGTACCATCATACCCCCTAAAATAAAGTGTGTCTCCAAGTATGGTATAATGGTATGCGTGTTGGATAAATGATTTACATTGATTAAAGGCTAGGTTGGGTGGAAGGATGTTATCATGAATGTAGGTGTATATGTCATGGTACCAAGGAAATTGGGGACCAACAATTTCACACACCATCTTTGTCTCAGGGAGATCAGATGATGGGATTAGCAGTTTCTCAACTAGAAACTCACACTCAACACAATCACGAGACATCCAAGAGGGACATGATACTAGCCATATAATTTGAAACTTTAACCTGTAGTCTAGGTGTTAGAATTGGCTGTGGAAATAGCCACCCAAGAACTAGAGGCCAAATGGAAAGCACAAGAGAGAGAATATGAATATGACAAGAATAAATTGTATTCCTATCAATTATGATTCAATGTTCTAATGTGTTGTACAAATGAAATACCACTTGGTTATATATCCAAGGTGAGATACAAGATGTCATAATATTATGAAAAGTTTCTTAATCATATGACATGAGACAACTAGTCACAACTACCTAGGTCACATGTGTTACAAGTCAAAAGATAATATAAAAACTAATGACAACTAACACCTTCTAGAAAGATTCCTTCCTAGGACCTAAGTAAACTTAACATGTAAATAAGTCCCCTAGTAATGAATTAACTAGGTACAATACTTTATTTACACAATCACCCCACCTTAAGTGCAACTTAGGGAGTAGCAGATTATTATGCAAATGACACAAAGATGCAAGAATGGGTCCCATCTACGAGGCCATGTTAGGTACCCATGTACATATGCAAATGAAATCTCTCACAAATGGAGAAAATGAGAAATCCCAGTAGGAAAAAACTCCCCAAAAGATGGAATACAAAAAAATGAAATGCTCTCAATGAAGAATGAGAAGGAAAAAAGCCTATGTGAGGAAAAATACCCCCCCATAAGAGAGAAGAAGAAGAGAGACAAGGCAGCCCCCCCTCAATTTTGAGTCTCGTGCAATGATGGTAGAATTTTGACATTGAATGTTGAAGATGATCCAATCTTGCCGAACAACGTTGCTCCCCTTAGGAAGAAACAAAACCAAGATGATGTGCAAGAGTTCTTCCAAAACTTGAAAGGAAAATGAAGAAAGATAGATGGTGTATGATGTCTTTGAAGCATGCTCAAGTGTCTCCATTTCAACGTAGAAAGTTGACACACTCCAAACAGGCATTCTAGGCCACACTGTTGAAGAGGACAATCCAAAATCTTGTATAGATGAATGTAGAACATGATCCAAAGAGTAAGATATCCGCTCTGAAGACAAAGAAGCCTCCTTCAAATGTTCTCTAAAAGGATCTATAGTCACGTCAAACTACAAAGAATGATCATGTAGAGATTGAACAAGAGGTTCAAAGTGGTCCCCACAACAACTGAAGAAGAATCTTCTCCATAAAATAGAAGATAAATGTCATCAATGATGTCTCCCAAATCTTCAATACAAGACTGCACAAAAAAGTCTAAAATACATGTCAAGAAGTCATCTAAAGTAGCCAAATCTGAAAGATAATCCTATTGTACTGAATCAGAAGAAGCCATATCTATAGCAACACAATCATCATCAACTACAATAGTAGATGGAGGAGATAGAATGCATGGCTCAAGAACTAGATCTGATGTGAGAACTCCCAAGTTGAAGAAGCCAAATGTCTCCTTTGAATCATGGTTAATGCTAGAAGTGTGATCAATAGTCGAATGAACAATGTCACCATCAAAAGAAAAATATGCAAAGGAATACAACTAAGATGAATGATAAACCATCTAAATAGCAATGATCTCTCTACTCTCCAAGTCCTAAATAATGAATGAATCAGGAGTGAACTCCACAGTCCTCCCATCTACACCATGTGTAATCTGATATATGGAAAGAATATTGTTCTTAAAATGAGGAACACACAAAACATTCTAAAAAGTGTTGTCCCCAAAACTAATAGGCACCTTCCCAATTACACTCATGTATGCATTGTTTCCCATCAAGATAGGATACATAGTACAAGGTTGAAAAGAAGAGAATATAGACTACAAAGATGCCATATGATGAGATGATCCTAAATATAGAAGCCATTTCCCTGATCCATGAATTGAAAAAGTACAAAGAGCATGTCCTTTATATCCTGATGTAGAATCTTGACCTTTGTCCTTTTTAGACTATTTTCAAGAAGAAGGAGAAGAAGGTTCAGGAATTCTAGAAGGAAAATCAATGTGATTCTTTTTTAGAATACTTTTCAACTCATCAATATCTTTCTTATAACAATAGTGTTCTTCATGTCCATCCTTCTTGCAATATGCAAAAGAAGGCCTCTACTTCTTAGATGTTACCCCTTTTGAAGATGAATCTTTATGTTCTTTTGTGGTATTAGATGTGGATTTTGTGTTCTTCTTAGGCTTTTTCTTTTTCTTTTCTTTGCCATTTGAAGACTTCTCATCCTTTGCAATCAAGGCATGTGATTTTGAATACTTCAAAGTACCCATTTGAATAAGCTTGTCTTTCTCCCTAGTGAGTTGCATTGAAAAATATTTAAAGGAAGGCATCTTAAACTCACTCCTAAAGGAATTATTTGTAGCATAGAAAGTAGAGACAAACACTAAATATTCAGGTCATAGCTTTGAAATAACACTTAACACAAATTGTGTTCTTAGTGACTTAAATTTGGTGATGAAGTCTTGTATGCGGTCAAAATTACATGGATGGAAACTGATTAATTCATTCTCCAAAAAACATCTGTGAATTTCATCTATTATCCCAAATGAGTTTAACAATGTAGTCCACATAGCCATCTAGGTGTATCCAAGTGCTCAATGTGAAACAACAAATCAAGAAAAACATAAAATCACAAATATCCAATGGCTTCTTCACAACTAATCAACCACTTATTCTTTTTAGCTTCATCATCTTTTGGTTCACCATCAAGCCCATGAACTATCCTATACAATATTTTCACTCTTAGCAATTTGTTCATTTTATATTTCCATTTAGGATAGTTGTACGGTGTTAAAAGTGGAATTGTAGATGGATCCATGATTAAACAAGAAGGAAAGAACACAAATCAAGAGGAATGCAACCACAACCACAAGAAGAATCCCCCCAAATTCACTCAATAAAAGAACCCCCCATCAATATCTAATTTTTGGCACTTTATACTTAGTGTGTTTATAGTTGCAACTTGCAAAAACAATGAAGTGGAATTTGATCTTGGTACATGAAAATGCCAAAAGTAGGTCATAGGCTCAAAGTAAATCTTTATAGTAGTTGAGATCAAACTGATTACAACACTAGAAAGTACACAAAAAAATATGCACCTTCAAAAAAAATCACCTAAAAATGTTACCGTAGGAGCAAGATATGAGCTCTTGAATTTCCCAAAATGAGGATGAAGCAACAACACCTATGAGAATCTACAATTTCTAGAAAATCCAGACACCAAAACCAAAATCTGATTGCACCACTATGAAGAGCACAAAATTCTACCCAAAATAAAAAAAATTGCTTGAAAAAAGGAGTTAAAATGACCAAGATATGAGCCTTTGAAGTTTTCCTTCCAAAACCAAAATGCAAATAGTGAGGGGGGAAAAAAACATTTAAACCTGCTGACGTATTGCTGATTTCAACAATACACTAGACTAAATTTGACGACTTTGTGAACATCAAAAAAGAATATGCCCTTGGTGTGAGAATATTTGTTGGACTTCTATGCATAAAAATGGCGTTTAAATAAACGTCGTAGTTGTTATGGACTGAAAAAATCTTGGATGAATATTCTGAAGAATCTTTTGTGGTCAGAGGGAATCTACGTACAACGTTGGTATATAGTAAAAAATTTCATTGAATGATTTTATTAAATGGACGTCAAATTTGTTAAAAGATCTACTGGTATTTTTACCTTGTCCGCTTTTTCAGTTGGGCGGTGATGGGATCACTTGGTGGGGCTGCGGGAGAGAGGTACTACCACGTGTACAAAGGTATGGATCTATAGACTATACGTTTGTAGACTGGTCAAATATATATATTTTTAATTTTTTTTATAATGATTTTTCAATAAAATTTGTTCAAAAAAACTTTATTGACTGCAAAAAAAATCCAAATTTTTCTAAACAAATATTTTTCACCTCATATTTTTTTTGCCGATAGAATTTTTTATGACAGTACGATGTGCATTAATGGCGATTTGGGAGTCCCTATGGCTCTCTAGGAAAATTTGGTTTGCCTCGACAAACAACTTCTCTAATTTGGATGATTTGGCAGTCGATCTTACAATTTTTGGCCCTTCTGGACATGATGGAAGGGTTGGATTTGACCCAAAATGCTCCAAAAATGCAGCTACCTTCTAGATCTGGCAACCACTCTGTAACTTCAAACCCTAATATATTTTGCCTCGTATGTCCGATTTGGACAAAAAAAAGGAAAAATCAACTTTCTCGAACCCTCTAGACGTAATGGTGAGCTTAGATTTGCACTAGCAAGCTCTGATTTGAACCTGCAATAAAGAGCCACAAAGAGGAACCCCCAAGATTTGGTATTTCTATCAAGTTTTTCTAATTCTCCATATCATCATATGATGCAAGAGAAGAGAATACTCAACTTCTTAAGATTTACCAAGATATCTCAAAAAAAGGCTATCCAATGGTACCGAACCTGCTCTGATACCATGTTAGAATTGGCTATTGAGATAGCCTCCCAAGAACTAGAGGCCAAATGGAAAGCATAAGAGAGAGAATATGAATATGACAAGAATAAACTATATTCCTATTAATTATGATTTAATGTTATGATGTATTGTACAAATGAGAGATCCCTTGGTTATATAGCCAAGGTGAGATAGAAGATGTCATAATATTATGAAAAGTGTCTTAATCATATGACATGAGACAACTAATCACAGCTACCTAGGTCACATGTGTTACAAGTCAAAAGATAACATAACAACTAATGACAACTAAAACCTTCTATAAAGATTACTTCCTAGGACCTAAGTAAACTTAACATGTAAATAAGTCCCCTAGTAATGAATTAACTAGATATAAGACTTTATTTATACCAACACTAGAAACCTGCTCAAATTGAATATAACCAAATTATTTCTTGAAATCATCTACCATGCATTTATATGGGAGAAGCTTGTCATCTTTAGTTTGAAACTAATCATTGACTTGTTTAATTACAAGTTTTGAATCTCCATAGACATGTAGGTAATTAATTTTTCATTGGACAACGATTCTCAAACTGGTGATTAAGGTTTCATATTCTATAATGTTATTTGTGCATGGAAATTATAGCCTAAATGACTTAGGGATGAAGTCACCTTGTGGAGTGAAAAAAAGGATGCATGCACTTGCTCCATGTTGTGTATAGGACCCATCAAAGTAAAGCTTCCATGGCTCCTCCTTAGAAATAGTGAACATGGATTCATTAGGAAATTCAATGACCAAAGGATAGGCATCTACTAAAGGGGCATCGACCAAATAATATACAATAACTTGTCCCTTAATTGCTTTCTGATCCACATAATCTATATCAAATTTGATCAAGAGCATGAACCACTTAGCCATTTGACTAGTTAATTATGTTCTAGATAGAAAATACTTAAGTGGATCAACCTTAAAGATGAGCTTAATGGGATGACTGAGCATATAATGTTGAAGCTTCTATAAACTAAAAAAAACCACAAGGCATTCCTTTTCCATGGGGGTGTAGTTGAGTTCATACCCAAAAAGTGTGTGGCTAATATAATAAATGGATATTTCCTTCCCATTCTTGTCATGTTGAGCTAGGAGTTCCCCTAGTGCAACTAATGTAGAAGAAGTGTAAAGTAACAAAGGTTTTACTGGTATGGGATCCATGAGGATGGGAGGGTTAGTGAGATACTCCTTGATTTTTTCAAACTCCTGCTGACATACTAGATCCATTTTAAAGACTACATCCTTTTGGAGGAGATGTGTGAAAGGTTGATACTTATTTGCAAGTTAAGCTATGAAGCACCGAATTGATTGCAACTTACCTTGTAGACTCCTTAACTACTTTAAGTTCTTGGGTGGAGGCATTTCCATAATTTCTTTAACCTTTGCAGGATCAACTTCAATTCCTCGTCTAGATACAATGAATCCTAAAATCTTGCTTGAAGTCACATTGAAGATGCATTTCTTTGGATTTAAACGTAGCTGATAATACTGTAGCTGATCAAAAATATGCTTGAGGATCTTATTATAATAATCTCTAGTCTTAGATTTTCCTAATAAGTCATCAACATAATCTTCCATTATGATGTGAATAAGATCATGAAAAATGACTTTCATGGCATACTGATAAGTGGCTCCTACATTTCAAATCAAAGGGGATGAATTGATAGCAGAAGGTTCCCCAAGGAGTAGTGAAAGTTGTTTTATGTTGATACTTAGTTCCAATTCTAATATGATTATAGCCAGAAAATCCATCCATGAGAGAAAGCATAGCTTGACCCATTGTAAGATCAACAAGTATGTCAATATTTGGAAGCCAAAAATTGTCTTTAGGACAAGATTTGTTAAGGTCCCTAAAATTGGTGCAAATATGAATGCCCCCAATGGGCTTAGCAATAGGGATAATGTTGGAGATCCAATCTAAGTAGTCAATGGGTCTGATAAAACTAGTTGCTAGTAATTTCTCCAACTCCTCTTTGACTATTAGGGAAACCTAAAGATGCATTTTGCAAAGTTTTTCTTAACAGGTTTCACATCAAGATGCACATCTAGATGGTGAAACACAAGTGCAAGATCCAATCCAGGCATTTTGGAATAAGACCAAGAAAATTTGATAAATCCCTCTTGAAGTCGCCTAGAAAACACCAGATATTCATCCTTGGTTAGAGACTTGGCTACATAAGTGATCTTTGGTTTAGATTTTGTTCCCAGAGAAATTTCTCTAGTCTCCTCAATTAGGATAGAAGACCTTTATGACAATTGAGTACCCATAAGAGGGAGATGAAAATCCCCATCCTCTAATGCCTCAGAAAGGTTTTCACTAGAGGATACACCCTTCATTTTCAATTTTGATGATTCTAAAAGTGCCTCAAAAAGGTTTTCTCTAGAGAATCCTTGTTTATTTTGTTGTTTTATATTTTTTATGGTTAGGGTGCATTCATCTCCCCCAAAGTAAGTACTTTGATTAAGCTCAAAGACAAATCTTGACAGATAGTATTCTTCTAATCCCATAAAGTGTATATATGTCTTTTTGAAAGGGAAAAATCGATGGGTGTAGTGCCTTGTTGGTCCCAATATATCAACTTGAGATGGTAGAGGGAAAGGATTATGGTGAAAATGGATGTGGATTTGAATAGGAAGGAGACATCCAAGTCATTATAGGAAAGTATGATAGTTTATTCTTCAAGGATTTCTTCAAGAATAGAAGTTTTTTCATTAACATTATTCGAAGCACTAGGTGACAACGTGGGTTGTTTGTGATTTTTGTCATAAATAAGCCCTTGATGTTTTGGTTGAGTAATGGGCTCAATAGGCTTGTGCATGCGTTGTTCATTTACACCCAATCCACTTTGATAATTGACCTTTTGTACTAGTTTGTGAGCTACTGGATAAACTTCTTGAAAGTATTGCAAAAGAGGGGAAGAAGGATAGGTTTCTTCATGATAGATCTACTAAATAACATCATCATCACGTTGTTCTTTTTCTAGAGTTCCTGGAGACTGAAAAGTAATGGAACCCACATTATTAGAGCTCATGTTTTTTTATCACTGGTTCTTGCAGTTGGGGAGATCCCAATGTTTGCTAATATGTTCGTGGAGATGAGGGCATAGTTCCCATGTTAAGTGTTGTACTCATTTTGTATTCTCTACAACCTGTTGATGGTCAAAACAACACAACAACATTGCATAGAATATCTCTATTCTATTTCTCTTGAAAAAAAAGATAACATATAGTAATCTAACTCTCAAGGTCCTGGTAGTTGGTTCTCAACTATGCTGATATTGCTCAATGGTCAATGCAATTGTAATGTTCAAGGGGCCTTTGTTGGTAATAAGGAATAAAAATACATTAGATCAATTAACCTACGTTGGAGGGGTGTTTAAATAAACATAAAAAGATGGTTCAAGGCTTTAGAACACAAATTATATGAATAAAAATTCTTAATATCAAGACATGCACATTAATAATGAGTGTTTCTTTATCCAACCAAAAATACAACATAATGCAATCCATAGAATAATCTACACCACTACATGCATTCATAGTGCCAATTCAATGATAACAACCATTCACTAAAAACTTTACTTTAAGATTCAAAAAAAAAAGATCATTCACTGATCATTAAAATACAGATCAAATAGACATAACGACAATTTCATTCACAGATAATTTAATAAGAAAATCTTGAATCTAGTTTCCTCTATTGATTTGCATCAAATAGAAAACATTTAGGTACAACAAATCACTAGCATACATATTGATTATGATTCATTAAGCTTATAAAAGAGGTACAAACTTAACAACATGTAAATTGTATAAAAACTGTAAAATGTATCCAAGTTCAACTAAAATTTCAAAGTATCTGCTAACAATTCATGAAATCCTAAGACTATGATTCCTATTTTCTTTCATATCAGGTGGGTAATCTTTCTTCAATGATCCGACCTTTACAAAATAGAGCCAAAAATTACATATAGACATGCCATGCGTAAGTTTCTCTCAACAAGAAACTCAGATCCAAAAATTAAGGAATGGGGACTACATGAAGGAACTATACTATTGATCTTCAGTTATAAGGTTGATTGCCTTGTTGTACAAAATTCTAATTTTCCCAAGAGAGAAGGTGGAACTGGTGGAAAATAGGTCAAGTCCAACTTGTGTCAAAATTCTACAAAATAGGAGAGGAAAGGATGTTGTGTCAAGAGGAGAGTGTTCTGCTGCCAGCTCACCCCTGCGTTGTTTGGTCAAGGATACTCTCATCATAGCTAGAGAATACTTGTTGAAGGATATCCAAATCAGGCCCATCTAACTAATTATCCTCAAATCTAATCCTCTTCAATTCTGTTGAGGCGAATTCTTGCATATCCTTCAATTTGATTAATTCCCTCCTAGCAGCTTTCACCTCTTCTTTAACATCCATGAGCCTATCCACCAAAAAATATTCTCCATCATCCTCCTTTGCATCACTTCCTCGAATCTACTACTCCACTTCTCATTCAACTTGTCCAAAGGAAGACCCTCTTTGATTGGGATTTCTACGTTGACCAGAATGGAAACTACTGCCTCCAATTCATCAATCTGCTCATTCAAGTCTTTGCTTGCTTCTTGAACCTCACTCTTATGCTCATAGATGAACTTGGATTTGAATCTTATTATGCTCATAGTCTTCTCAATAAAATTGGCATTACCTTCCTCAAGAATTGACTACTCCAGGAGAGTTGACTTGGGCACTTTGTTGATGTCTTTAAGCTTCTTGACATATTCTCTGTACTCCTCATCTTGCTTGTCAAGGACTTTAGCATGTTAGTTCATATTCTCTACCAACTCAAGTGCTACTTCATGAACCTTGAAACTATTAGCCAATACTTCACCAACCTCTTGATTGAATCTATCAATCCATCTATCAAGCATACCCACCTTACTCCTCATCTATACCAAGTCATCAACTTCCTTTTTGCTTAGTAGGACTAGGGTTTCTGGAGCAGCATCTTGTTGAGAAACTGGAGTGGAGACATCCTTTAAGAACTTGTGCAACTGATCCAATTGGGCCTTAAGCTCATCTTTCTATTTCTACATTCAGTCTAGGAAAGATCCCCCTTCTGGCAGTTGCATAAATCACACAAGAGGTCATGAAGAAACTCTTGGTTTCTCTCACTCTAAGCATTTGATTGTGTATGTATTTTGACACAATCACGGGCCAGTTAAATTTTTTCCTACCATCAAGGATAGTTTGGATGAATAGGAACATCCATTCTTTAAATTGGGGGGCATCTCTCTTCCCAAATACTCTGGAGAGCATCATTATTATGTCCCCAATCTCCTTGTAGAAGTCTGCCCTTTTAGGTTGATCAAGAAGCTTTGCTAAGGACTTATTTTCAACTCTTATCCAAGTCTTATTCATAATATTCCCATTGGTTTCCTTCTTATTACTATAAAGCTTCAATGCCTCTACTTCATTGAGCTACCTAGGATTTTGTGGCACAGGTGCATTGAACATAAACTTGATCATTTGTGGTGTTAAGTCAATGATAACATTTCCCTGTAAATCCACACACTGTCTAGTAGTAGGATTGTAGGCTACAACTATTGTGAGTCAATTTTAGACATTGAAAAAATAAAGGAAAGAGTACATGTGCTAAACCCAATTGACCAATCCTCTTTGTTCTTCCTGTGACATCCTCACTGAAAGTTTCCTCATACAACTCTTCATAGTTGAAGAAGCCAAAATTTGTTTCAGTGATATTAGCCAAAACTAAGTCTACCTTGCTGGTTGCGATGGTAGGACTTTGATGTTTGTACCTTAGAGTATATGGGAGTTGTTCCACCTTGATCTTCTTCGGCTAGGCTCCTTGTCTTGAACTTTCTGTGAGTTGGCTCCTTTTAGAAGCCTCTTTTGATGCTCCTAACATCCCTTATCTCTGCAATAAAACCCCATATTAGATGAACAAAAAGCATAAAAATCAATACATCAACCAATACCTTTCTCTACTTCCTCAGGACAACTTTCATACTTAGCCAAATTTCAAAATTCATCAGAAATGGAGTCACAGATGACTAAGGAACAGGGAACTATTTTGACACAAAGTGGGATTGGGACCGAAACTAGAATGAGACCAGAACTGGGATCAGAATGGAAACCGAAACCGAAACCAATCAATAGTTCCAAATTTGACCTCCACTTCAATTTTGACTCCGCTAAATAACAAGTGTGAAGATCAAAATTAACAATAATAGAAAGCGGGATCACTTTTTTAATGAACCCCAATGCAAACATTCACAGGACGAGTTTGTTCCCGATTCCGCTTCCACCAGTTTACTACTCAAAATAGAGCCATTTTCTCGAGGATGTGGTCATGTGAAATTAAGGACCTAGGTCACTTGGGATTATAAGGAAATTAAAATAAAGGGGCTTAACCTCACCCCTTAACTACATAAAGACCAATTTTAACCCTAGGGCTACATATTTTGTAAAGGTCATCGAGCAAACCCTAGTTTCCACGATGCGTCGATTCAGAAAATTAGGGCATCAAAAACCCTACATGGAAATCACAAAAGATCGATCAGAGGGGTCTCTAAATAGATTTTAATGTATTCAAAGCATGGAGAACCCTATCAAATGAAAAACTAGTTAGAAAGTAGGGCATGCCAAAATGAACCTGCCACAAAAGTGATAGCAGAACGGAAAAAAAATAAACGAAAAGACAGAAAAGAAAACTAAAAACATAAAAGATAAGACAAAACCAAAAAGACACAAAAGAACAAGCGAAGATTCATAGAAAATAGAATCTTGTGAACACACAAGAACATGACAAGCAAGAACACGAAAACGGAGCAACAAAGTAAATGGGAAAAGAGCAGGAAAAGACCCTACCTCAAAATTCCAACAACAAAGGTTGAAATTGGATAAGAATTCACCCACCACGTGCCTCTGCAATCAAATCATGCTCCTCTCACAGTTAACCTAGCTCTGGTTCACTAAAATGACTTAGAAAATAATGATAATGAGCTAGTTAACCTTGATTAAGGTTTAAAAACTATTTCACGGGTGTGAGGAGGCTACAATTAATGCCATAAATGCGGTTAGTTGGGGATAGAGGAAACAACGTTAAAAAATAGTCAACTCATGTGGAAATAAAAGGTAGGGTGAACACATAACCAAATCCAGAATAGAACAAGAAAACATTTAACAATTTTCTTACCCAATTCCACACCCGGTTCTGGTCCCGCAGCAAGGACAAACAACAAAGGAAAACAGGGGTGGAAACGGGACCAAAACCAACATTGGAACTTTTGCAAAGTTCAAAGTTTGGTTTTGGTTCCGGTTCCCCTCCCGACAAAGAAACAAAGATTGAGACAAGGAGAAAGAAATGGCAGGAAGCAAGATCAGAACAAAAACCAAACTCGGCCCAAACATCGATGAAAAAAACAACACAAGGGAAACGAGCGGGATCGAAATTGGGATGAAAAAAAATCTAGAAATTTATAAAGTTCCAAGTTTACCTTCAATTCTGGTTCCACTTCCACTCGGGCAAAGACAACACAAGGAAAACAACAAAAAACTCAAGGGAGAAACAGAACCAAGAGCGCAAAACCAACCAACAAACAATGAAAAGAACAAGGAAGGAGGGTGGAACTGGAACTGGGATCAAATAAGGACTTGGAACCTTACAAAAGTTCTAAGTCCAATTTCCATTTTGGCTCCACTTCCGCCAGACCAAAAGAAACAAAGACTTAGGAGAAAACGAAAAAACTCCTAAGACCCAAACAAAACACCAAGGACAAAAAAAAAACAAGGGGGACACATTTTGTTCCAAAATAAAATGGGGTGGTTATGCAAGGCATAATAAATGCTGACTCAGTTGGGAAAATGGTTTACCCATTTCAAGACATTGAAGAATTCAATCACCTAGAACCTCTGGTTTATAAACATTCTAACTCAAGTAAGATCAGATATATTGAGCAAGGTTGAGTTGGAATCTCAAATGTAAATCAACATGAATTATTTCAAATCTGAGTGTGCGTGCATATATGGTGCATCCTTCTTCATAAAAACCTTCTTCACCTCTGAACCATTATATCTAAGATTCAAGCTACATAAGTTGAGTCCTTTAACTGTCATGCATAAAATCCTGGGCATTGCTTCGTTGCCAGTCAGGCATTCATATCCCTAATGGAGATACCTCTAATTCTCTCAAAGCATTGTTCTACTGCCAGATAGCCATCCATAGCCCTGATAGAGATACTTGAATCACCCATTTGATATTGAGTTTTCCTTCTTTCAATGGTTCTCTCTTTCTTTCCTTTCATAGGCTTTACTTGTAAGAATTATTTATTGACTTTTCCCAATACCTAGATATGATTAATCTGACATGTGGGTTGAGAATTACAATGGACATTATGACAGTATTGGGAATTGGATTTTTCACTTGAACCAAAAGATACAACAACCCTGAGATAAATAGGCATTTTACATAGGCAGATGTTTTATCTATTTTGTGATAGATTTTGATCATGGTTCATGAGATTGTTTACAATATACCTTATTCACAATAACTTTTCAAATCATTATTTAAAAATGATCATAAGACAATAGTTTAAAATGAAATCTTTCAACAGACATGTCTAGAAATACCTAAACCAATTTCACTCCTAGTATCCACAATATTCTTTGAATAAAAACCCCTTCATTTCAAAATGGACATAAATGAAGGTCCCCAAAGACCAAAATAAATAAATAAAAAAAAAAACAAACAAAAGAAAGAAAACATAGGGAAAACAACCAAGCAAACAAACAAACAAAAGCAAGAACAACTAATTACATATATACAATCAATAGAAAACCAGACCTTCATGAGCCAAAGTAGTTCCTAAGAAACTGACCATTGATAGGCAATGAAACAGGTTCTCCCATTAGGGTGCTTAGACAGAAAGCATTCTCACCCAGGATTTCAGCTATTTGATATGGACCCAACCAAAGTTTATCAAACTTTTGGTGCTCTCCCTTTTTCTCCTTAGCTTTATCCCATAGCAACACAAGATTTGATATCCTGAAAGCCTTTATTTTGGCTCTTTTGTCAAACCAACATTTGACGACAGCTTGATGTTTAAAGAACTATTGTAAAGCAATGTCTCTTTGTTCTTCCATGTTCAGTAGACTAGTTAGTCTAACCTCTATCTGATCATCCTTTGAAAAAAATTCTTGCATAAACCTGAGGATAGGTATCTACAAATGTATTGGGAAGACCAGCTCTTGGCCATAGACTAACTTAAAGGGTAAATTTCTTAGGGAAACTTTAATATGATTTTGATCTACCCATAAGGAAAATCTCAGCTAGGTATGCTAGTCCCTAGGGTTGTTTTCTAGCAATTTTTTTCACTTCCAATAGGTTCTTGTTGGTAGACTCTGCTACTTCATTTCCCTAAGAGTAGTAATTAGATGAATACTTCAAAATAATTTTATGTCCATAGGCCCATTATATGAACTTAGCAAATGAGAAAGCAGGGCCATTGTCACATACTAGGGTGAAGGGTACTTCAAACCTGGTTATGATGCTTTCATTGAGAAATCTGATAACCACCTTTATGGTGTTGTTTTTATAGGGTTGAGCCTCAATCCAGTGCATGCAGTAGTCAGTTACTGTCAAGATGAACTTATGACCTACATAATATTTTGGATTAATAACCCCTACGAAATCTAGTGCCCATTGGGTGAATGGTCTTAGCTTGTAGACTGGTTGTAAAGGCATCACATGATTATGTTCCTTGGGTGCAGAGGTCTAACATGTGTGACATGTTTTGACATGTTGATGTGCATCCCTAAACACGTGGGGCCAATAATAGCCTAACCTGAGAATTTGATGGGCCAAGGAATCTGCAGATCCATACCTTGAGCCATGTCTACCATGAAATTCAACAATAGCATGTTTGGCTTCTTGTTGATCCAAACAGCGCAGGTAAACTCCTTCATAATTTCTTCTGTATAAAGATCCTCCTTTGAGCATGTAATGATCTCTCTTCATCCTAAATACTCTCCTTTGAGTAGCATTCATCCCCTCTAGGCATCTATTATTAAGGATGAAGAAGATCAGATCTATGTACCAAAGATATTTTGTGAATGACTGGACTATGTATTGCTGGCAAGTGATACTCCTGTCAACATCTTCCATAGCCTTTGAAAATCCCTGTCCTCAGATGAGCTTCATTGGATTTATTTCTAAATCAAATTCCTATAAAATAGCAATCTATTTTCCTCTTCTCTCCCCCAATTCACTCTGCATAAGGAGAGACTTCACAACTGGATCAGGAACTATGGCAACAACTTGACTCCAAAGATTGTAGTGCCTAAATTTTTTTACTACTCACACCAATGCAAAGGCCTGATTTTGAAGGGGTGGATACCTGACTTCTGCATTTTTGAATGGGGAGCTCATGAAAGCAATTGGCCTTTCATCTCCCTCACTTCTTAGTTGTGTTAAAACAACCACACATGAATGATCAAATGAAAAAGAATAGATATAAAAGGGATTTAGATAATCTAGGCTAGTCAAGGCTAGTGCCTCAGATATTGACTGCTTAATCTGCGAGAAAGCAGATTTAGCCTCGTTGCTCCATTCTATTTTTGCATCTTTTGTCATGATTTTGTTAAGAGGTTTGACAATATCTGCAAACCCTGTTATAAATTTTCTCACAAAATTAATCCTTCCAAAGAAGGATCTCATCTCCTTTTTACTTCCTGGCATTGTCAGTTTCAATATGGCTTCAACTCTATCAAGGTCTATGGATATCCCCTTTTCTGATATTACATGGCCTAAAATTTTCCAATCAGAAACTCCAAACACACATTTTTTTGGATTTAGGGACACACCATAGCTTATACATCTCTTAAGGAATTTTGCTAAATCAACAACATGGTCCTTTTTGTTCTTAGAGAAGATACTTAAGTCATCTACATAGATAATGATACACTTACCTATTAAATCCTTGAATGCTACATCCATTGCATGCTGGAAGGTAGCTCCAACATTGATAAGGCTGAATGACATCCTTTGATAGGAAAATGTCCCCCACTTGGTAGTGAAGGAAGTTTTCATTCTGTCCTCATGAATGACAAGCACTTGATTATACCTAGAATATCCATCTAAGAATGACATCATCTGGGATCCATTGATAGTTTGTAATACCTCATCAAGAGAAGGAAGTGGATAGTTATCCTCGGAGGCCTTATTTAGTTTGCTGAAATCAACATACAATATGATCGCACCATTTTTCTTATGCATAGGAACCAAGTTTACAACCCAAGTGGAATGTCATATTGGCTCGATCAAAGAATTCATCGGGCGCTACTTTTGATGAAAGGGTTTTTCTTCTGGCTTCAGAGGTATGGTATGTGTGATCACCGAAGTGTCAAAGGTCTTTAAATCTTCATAACTCCAAGCAATTGCTGCAATTTCTTTTTCAACACCTTAATTATTTTATCTCTGATATCTTTAGGGAAGGTTTTTCCTATATAGACATTTCTTTTGAGACCTAAATCAACCAGATTAATAGATTTGTACTTCCCTCCATCACTTTCTATTGGCACCCTTTCACGAGCCCGAGGATCAGAGTCAAATATTCTTTCCAAAGCTACCATCCCCTTTGGAATGTTGTTGCTTTCAAATTTAGTATCCCTTCTCTATCACAACTCTTAGGGTCCCAATCTCCCTAATCTCTTTCTGATACATAAATTATTTGTCCTTCAAAGAAATCTAAACTTGCCAAGAAGGAAAGTATGTGTTGGTCATCATCGAAGACCTAAAAATTCTGGACATTATCCGAGACAGCTGGGATCGAGACTAGTTCAATTGAGAAATTTTTTAACTTGGAGTCTTGCATAGGCTCCAAAGTGCTAGCAGTGGTGGCAAGGGAATCTACAATTTTATTTTCTTCCCTAGGAATCAAAGTGATTCCAAAAGTGTTAAAATACTCAATCAAATTCCAAACTCTATTTCTGTATGCAGCCAATCTTTTGTTGTGAAAAGTATATTGGCTGCGGACTTGCTTGAAAATCAATTTAGAATCTCACATAACCATGAGAGATGTGACCTTCTTATGATGAGGAAACATTAGTCCTCAAGAAAGTGCTTCATATTCCACCATGTTGTTTGTGTAGCTAAACTGCAACCTGTAAGATGCAAAGTAGGTCTTCCCTTTTGGGTTGGTTAATTCAATTCCTGCTCCACTTCCTGATTTGGACTTAGAGCCATTAAATTTAAGACTCCTTAAATGATCTAGAGCTGGGATTGCTTTCTTCATTGGGATTACAAGTGATGGCCTGCTAGAAGTGTGTGGTAGCTCAGACTGGTGTTGGTCATCAAGATCTAAAGTTAACTACAATCTAGGTTGGTGAGAAGATTCTCCTATATTCAAAACTTGTTCAAGAACTACTTCTTGAACCTTTTCTTTGATTAGATCACAATTTAATACATTTTTCATCAATGCCTCAGGAATTGGAAGGAAATCTAGGGTAGGTAAAACTAACAAAGACTGAGATTCCTCAGTCTCTCTTTGAAATTCAGAGCATAGAACTTGAGTCTCCTCAAGTTGGGAAGGATCTTCCTCTTGAACTAGACTGGTTCTCATAAAAATGGTAGCATCCTTAGCATCAAATGAAAATTTATTGGTGAGTGCTTGGGGTTGGAATTCACAAGTTTTCCTAGCCTGATAGACATGGTTTAAGATATCTACATAGGGTTGACATGTCAACTTGGAATTATTCTGATAATGAATCCTACACCAATTAGGAAGCAACAAACTCCACAAATCAGCCTCCTCTCCCAATACCAGCCTATCTTGTTGCAACTTTTTGATTAGGACTTGTTGGTTGGCTATGGTCATTGGATCACTCTATTCTAGAGGTAGTGTATCATCAGGATTGAGCATTGAGAATGTCATGATCTCCTCCCTCTTGTAAACTCCCATCTCAGTTTCAAAGTAAGCTAATTCTTTGGGAGAATCATATTCAGTAATCATATGTTTGAGTCTAGGCTCACTCTCAATTATGATATGTGTTGCTATTCCTTTCCAGGGAAGCCACATGTGTGAGAAGTCCAAGGACAAATATCCCCCAATTCTTTTCATTAAATCTCTACTCAGAAGCATGCCATATGTTTCTGGGATATCAACTACATGGATGTCCATGTAAGTTTGGATTCTTGGGTCAGATCCAACCTTTACATGAATATTATTCATTTCTCCTACCACATTGACTTTTGTTTTATCCAATTGAATGAACTTTTTGTTTGTATAAAGGGGAATCAACCCTAACTTTATCCAAATTGGGAATGGAATGACATTTCCTAATGCCCCAAAATCTAGTAAACAATTGTGTAGATTCTTTCCAAAAATTATTAAACTTAAAAGGAAAGGTGGGGTGCCCATCTCACCTTTATAGAGGGTTGCATTCATCTCGTTCATTGGAGTCACCTTATCTTTACCTTTTGATTGGTATGCTTCCTCTAGGGACTTGAACACAATTTCACATTCGGTCAGGCACCACTTCATGATGTCAAATAAAGAAAATGAAGTATTTTTCCTTTGCGCCTCTCCAATGAAATCAAAATCTGAATCATTCTTTACCTGATGCTTAGGAAAAGAAGTTGGGTTACCTTTATTCTAAGATTCAAATGGCCCCTTTGGTGGTGGTGGGTTGTTATCTGCGTTCTGATTTGCTGGGACCATGTTGTTAGGAGGGGTAAATGTAGTAAATGGGCCCTTATTCTGATTTCTTAAGAAATGACCTCCCCTAGTTTGGAATGCCTGGGCATCGTATACGTCTTCCACTATTTAATTCTCCTCCTGGTTGGGGAATGGAAGTTCCTCATTGAATATGTCATAGGCCATGGCAATATTTGTTGATCCACCACATGTTCTAGATGCACCTTGTAATGGAGCATAAACTTGTGCAACTTTGACCATTTTTTCCATTTATGGGCAGTTAACCTCAGAATGAGCTACAATATCATGCAGCCTACACCAATTCATCATAAAGTTGAGATTTGCCACATTTGCAGTGTGTGGATTTTCATCACCCAACTGATAATTATGGGAAACTCTAACATTATTTGGCCCAATATTCCATGGTCTATTTTTGTTAGACCTTTGATTATATCCCCTATTCTAATTTTGATAACTCTTGTTAGAGGAATTTTGGTTTTGGAAGTTCCTATTGGTGTTCTGGTTCAAATTATGATTAGCGTAACTACCCTGATTTTTATACCCTCCCTGATTTTGGTAACTTTGGTTTTGGTTCTAAGGGGGGTTCTGTCTAAGTTGGGCCATATCATTAGACAGCTGAGATAGAGTCTTCTTGAGAGTTTCCATTTTATTAGTCAATTGGGTTGTTTGTCCACTCTCTATAGTCTTCACAACAAATGGTTGATTAACAAGATTTGATCCTCTAGCTTGATTATGGTAATTTTATGATTTTTGGGAGGAGTCTTGAGCATTATTAGTGAAGAATGGTAGGGGAGGTGTTGTTTGTAACTCAGACATGGGTCCATATTGGGAATAAGACATCCCTGGGATCATATTGAATAGAGGATTTGGATTAGGCATTTGATATCCTATGGGAGGAAGAACTCCTCCTAAACTCCCCGATTG
The DNA here is from genome assembly GCA_007258455.2 of Sequoia sempervirens. Classification (NCBI taxonomy): domain Eukaryota; kingdom Viridiplantae; phylum Streptophyta; class Pinopsida; order Cupressales; family Cupressaceae; genus Sequoia; species Sequoia sempervirens. Next base: position 74,222,370 of record VDFB02026320.1, read on the forward strand.
TAAGCTTATCTGTTGTTTCAATTTGATGGAAAGGTGATAAAATTTTGATAGAGAATTAATCTCAATGACAGTATATGTCCTTTGCAAAAATTAGCCAATAAAAGGATCTACGACTCTTAAATATGGCAAAATGGCAATATTCTCAGCAACCAAGTAAGGATCCTGTAGCCTTCAGTACATTCTCTAGAATCTTGTGTTGAATAATGGAAATGGTTCATGTGGTTCCTTTCTTATGGTAGCAAATTGGTGATAAAAAATGGCAGGGTCTACATAGACTCGAAATTGATTGATAAAGGCATTTTCTAAGCCTGTCCAACTCAGAATAGCCCCTTGTGGTAAATTCAAATACCATTTGTATGCCATTTCACCCAAAGAGTAGGGGAATAACCTACACAACGTCATGGTGAGCTACTTGAGCCTGAGTATAGGCATCCTTAAATGCTTGTATGTGCTCTTCAACACTCCTTGATTCTCCATGTATGTATTTAGGAAAAAATATCTTCAGATTCTTTGGCAGATCATGTATACCCCTAGGGATAATCCCTAGTGGAGAGGGTTTATTCAAGAAGAAAGCCATGGATAGTGGTCGGACTGGTTGTGGAATAGGCAAGTTTGGACAATCAGGTGGTGTGGGTGGATTTGGTGGAAACCCAGGTGGAGTAAGCGGTGGTGACAATGGTGGAATTAGGACTCTACGATCCTAGGGCCTATACTTGATAAGGGTTTGGAGTTCAACCAATGGTCTAGGGTTCTCAGAAGATCTAAGAAATCTCTCATACCTATCTAATGACAATGACCCAATTTGAGCCAGTTTGTTCCTTAGGCCCTCCTTCTAGCGCTAGATTTGTTGATGGTTAAAACAACACAGAAACATTAAACATAATATCTCTATTCTATTTCTCCTGAAAAAGAAAGATAACATATAGTAATCTAACTCCCAAGGTCTTGGTAGTTGGCTCTGAACTGTGCTGATATTAATCAATGGTCAATGTAGTTGTAATGTTCAAGGGGCCTCTGTTGGTAATCAGGAACAAAACTGCATTAGATCAATTAACCTATGTTGGGAGGGGTTTAAATAAACAAAAAAAGATGGATCAAGGCTTTAGAACAGTAAAATATGAATAAAACTTCTTAATATCTAGACATGCACATTAATAATGAGTGTTTCTTTATCCAACCAAAACTACGACATGATTCAATACATAGAATAATCTACACCACTACATACATTCATAGTGCCAATTCAACAATCATAACCATTCACTAAAAACTTTACTTTAAGATTTAAAAAAATAGATCATTCACTCATCATTAAAACACAGATCAAATAGACATAACAACAATTTCATTCACAGATAATTTAATGAGAAAATATTGAATCTGGTTTCCTCTATTGATTTGCATCAAATAGAAAACATTTAGGCACAACAACTCATTGGAATATAGATTGATTATGATTCATTAATCTTATCAAAGAGGTCCAAACTTAACATGTAAACTATATAAAAACTGTAAAATGTATCCAAGTTCAACTAAACTTTCAAAGTATCTACTAACAATTCATGAAATAGTAAGACTATGATTCCTATCTACTATCATATAAGGTGGCTAATATTTCTTCAATGAGTCGACCTTTACAAAATAGAGCCAAAAAGTACATATAGACATGCCATGCGTAAGTTTCTCTCAACTAGAAACTTAGATCCACAAATTAAGGAATCACGAATGCATGAAGGAACTAGACTGTTGATCTTCAGTTATAAGGTTGATTGCCTTGTTTTAAAAAAATTTGATGCCCAAGAGAGAAGGTGGAACTGGTGGAAGAGAGTTCAAGTCCAACTTGTGTCAAAATCCTACAAAATAGGAGAGGAAAATATGTTGTGTCAAGAGGAGAGTATTATGTTTCCAGCTCACCCCTGCCTTGTTTGGTCAAGGATATACTCATCATAACTAGAGAATACTTGTTGAAGGATACCCAAATCAAGCTCATCTAACCAATTATCCTCAAATCTGATCTTCTTCAATTTTGCTGAGGTGAATTCTTGCATATCCTTCAATTTGATTAATTCCCTCCTAGTAGCTTTCACCTCTTCTTTAACATCCATGAGCCTGTACAATAACAAATTTTCTCCATCCTCCTCCTTTTGCATCACTTCCTCGAATCTACTACTCCACTTCCCATTCAACTTGTCCAAAGGAAGACCCTCTATGACTGGGATGTCTACGTTAACCAGAATGGCAACTACTGCCTCCAATTCATCAATCTACTCATTCAAGTCTTTGTTTGCTTCTTGAACCTCACTCTTATGCTCATAGATGAACTTGGATTTGAATCCTATTATGCTCATAGTCTTCTCAATAAAAATTTTATTACCTTCCTCGAGAACTGACTACTCTAGGAGAGTTGACTTGGGAACTTTGTTGATGTCTTTAAGCTTCTTAACATATTCTATGTACTCTTCATCTTGCTTCTCTAGGACTTCAACATGCTAGTTCATATTCTTTACCAACTCAAGTGTTGCTTTATGAAACTTGAAACTATCATCCAACACTTGACCAACCTCTTGATTGCATCTATAAATCCATCTGCCAAGCATCCCCACCTTACTCCTCATTTGTACCAAGTCATCAACTTCCTTTTTGCTTAGTAGGACTGGGGTTTCCAGAGCAACAACTTCTTGAGAAATTGGAGTGGAGACATCCTTTAAGAACTTGTGCAACTGATCCAATTGGGCCTTAAGCTCATATTTCTTTTTCTCATCTTTAATCATTCTAGATTTGGTGGAGGAAGCTACAATATCAATTAAATTCATATGTTGGTTCCTTGTAGGTCTCCCAAAATTCACAGTACCCAATTGGTAATTAGTTACTTGCATGTCATCCTTACCCTTATCCACCACTAGAATTGCACATTCAACAATAATTTCCCCTGCGTCCATGAGCATGGTGGAGTGAAGAATTATGGCCTTCTTTTTAGGTCTTTCCTCTTCAATCTCCTTCATCATCTCATCCTAATTGAGAGGCTGAGGTTGAATTATCTATTTCTTTTCCAAATCAAGTTTCAACCATGTAGGAGCAATAGGAGTAGTGACCACTTGTGTTGAAGAAGAAGAAGTAGTGGCAGAAGATAAAGGTTAAAATATAGTGTTCTTAGATTGAGAGTCAACCTCTAACACATTATGCTATTCTCTTTGTGCTTCTTGTGCAAGTTTCTCAGCCTCTTGCTTATATTTTTTCTCTTGTAACCTTTTAGCTTCATGTTCCTTCTTCAAGCACTTTTCTTCCAACCTCCTCTCCTCATACATCTGGTCCCCCTGCTTTTCCAATTCTTTGACATAGTCCCATGCCTCTTTAGATTTATGTTCATGCAGAGCAAGCTCTTTAGCCTCCTTTTCTCTTTCCAGGTGTTCTTTCTCTTCTTTCTTTCTATGGGATTCCTCAACAACTTTGAATTTAGCCTCAAGGGCTTCTCTTTATCTCCTATGTCTAGCCTTTTCCTCCTCAAGATCATGGATCTTATGCAACATTGCCAATTTGTCTCTCTTATTTAGTTTTGAGCTCTTGCTCTCTTTGTTTTTGTTGCTTAGAAAATTCATCAACCTTGGCTTGAGCTTCCAATTCTTGTTGTTTCACCAATGCATCATCTTGTGCCTTAGCATCAATCTCCCTCTATTTAGCCAGTGCCTCATCTTGTGCCCTGGAATCTACTTCACTTTTAGCATCTTCAAACAACTTCAATTGACCTTCTTCTGTCAAAACATGTGTAGTCACTACATCCTCAGTTACATTAAGAGATGCAACCACATGAGCTTCCTTGTCAGATGGGGTAGCCTCAGAATCTGTATCAATGTCATGAATCTTTATTTCAGGCTCCTTCTCCTTCAAAGATTCAACTTCTTTGTGAAGGGTGCCCATAGGAATCTCTCCACTTGGTTTCTCTATGGTAAGAGGCTAGGTTAATTCCTCCCCTACAATATATGTTGAGGCACTAGGTTTAGTTGTGGCCTCTCCTCCATGTACTTCAATAGTTTCAATCTCTTCCCCAGAACTAGGAGGGAAAAAATCTAAGGGCTCCTCAGGAACCAGTCTTATTTTTGTTCTTTTGTACCCTTGAGTGGTACCTGCTGCCTTTCTCTTCTTGGAGGTCTAAGCTTCTAACTCCTTGATTCTCATGACAACCCAATTTATGCTCCTATCCAAAAATGGTCTTGCAATTTGCTTAATGTCAATGGATTCTTCTGCATTCCAGTCCATTGGATCAAGGTCCTTAGTGCCTACATTTTCAGCATCATATTGGGGATCCAAACTTACCCCATCATTTAACAATGTCTCTGAGATGTCCTCCTTTACTCCATACTCAACCATGAGTGGGATGGGAAGCCTTTTATAGTTCCTCCTTCTAAGATCATACTCATCTTGCAGGTCCATCCAAAATTCCTCCAGTAGATTAAAGTGTTTGTCAAAAACAGTAGGCAATAAAGCCTACATCTTGCGTTTAGGATCAAAATGTTTCCTGGAAGTATACAAACCTAACTTCAAATAAATCAACTCATCTCAAATTACCTTAGCTGCCACATTGTGTGGACAACTATATTCATCCAATTTCACAGGGAATTTGTGGCAACTGGGCTTGTGCTTATTAGCAAACTTCATGTTGACTACTAGAGCTTGATAGATGAATTCCATTAAGACGATTCTATTGTTGCAGCACCTAGGAAGTAAATGAGGGTTGCTATCAAAACCACCCAACCTAAAGTAAGTAAATATGGGGTATTGAATATACCAATGTCCCCATTCATTAATGAAGGCCATAACCTCCCTACTCAATCTGTAACAAACATCTCTTGTGAACCGGTTAATGACAACATATAGAAATGCATCATTAACCCTTTTGTAATATGGATTAGAAGTGTTTAAGGTGAGTTGATCATAATGATCCCACACCTTTTTTTGTTGTTCGGCTTCTCCCAATATTCCCACTGCATTCAGTCTAGGAAAGATCCCCCTTCTTGCAGTTGCATAAATCACATAAGAGGTCATGAAGAAACTCTTGATTTCTCTCACTCTAAGCATTTGATTATGTATGCATTCTAAAATAATCATGGGCCAGTCAAATTGTTTCCTACCATCAAGGATAGTTTGGATGAATGGGAACATCCATTCTTTAAACTAGGGGGCATCTCTCTTCCCAAATACTCTGGAGAGCATCATTATTATGTCCCCAATCTCCTTGTAGAAGTATGCCCTTTTAGGCTGATTAGGAAGCTTTGCTAAGGACTTCTTTTCAACTCTTATCCAAGTCTTATTCATGTGATTCCTATTGGTTTCCTTCTTATCACTATAAAGCTTCAGTGCCTCTGCTTCATTGAGCTGCCTGGGATTTTGTGGGGCAGGTGCATTGAATATAAACCTGATCATTTATGGCATTAATTCAATGATAACATTTCCCTACAAATCCACACATTGTCTAGTAGCAAGATTATAGGCTCTAGTTGATGTGAGTATCAATTCTAGACATTGGAAAGATAAAGGAAAGAGTACAACATGTGCTAAACCCAATTCAACAATCCTCTTTGTTCTTCCTATGACATCCTCAATAAAATTTTTATCATACAACTCTTCATAGTTGAAGGAGCCAAAATTTGTGTCAGTGATATCAGCCCAATCTGAGTCCACCTTGCTGGCTATGATGGTAGGACTTTGATGTTTGTACCTTGAGTATATGGGAGTTGTTCCACCTTGATATTCTTCAGCTTGGCTCCTTGTCTTGAACTTTCTGCAGGTTGGCTCCTTTGAGAATCCTCTTCTGATGCTTCTAACATCCCTTATCTCTACAATAAAATCCCTTATTAGATGAACAAAAAGCATAAAACTCAATACATCAACCAATACCTTTCTCTACTTCCTGAGGACAACTTTCATACTTAGTCAAATTTCAAAATTCATCAAAAGCAGAGTCACAGAAGACTAAGGAATAGGGAACTATTTTGACACAAAGCGGGATCAGGACCAGAATCAAGATCGGAATGGAAACTGAACTCGAAACCAATCAATAGTTCCGAATTCGACCTCCACTCTAATTTTGAATTTGCTAAAGGACAAGTGCGAAGATCAAAATTAACAATAATTGAAAGAAGGATCACTTTGTTAATGAACCCCAATGCAAACATGCATGGGACGAGTTTGTTCCTGATTTTTCTTCCACCAGTTTACTACTCAAAATAGAGCCATTTTCTCGAGGATGTGGTCACATGGGATTATAAGGAAATCCAAATAAAGGGGCTTAACCTAACTCCTTAACTGCATAAAGACCAATTTTAACCCTAGGGTTGGATATTTTGTAAAGATCGTTGAGCAAACCCTAGTTTGCAGGACATGTCGATTCAAAAAAATAGGGCATCAAAAACCCTACATGGAAATCATAGAATTGACACTTAAGATCGATCAAAGAGGTCTCTAAATAGATTTTAATGTATTTAAAGAATGGAGAACCCTATCAAACAAAACCCTAGTTAGAAATAGGGCATGAAAAAATGAACCTACCACAAAAGCGACAACAAAATGAAAAAAAAAACAAATAGAAAGACAGAAAAGCAAATGGAAAATGAAAAAGACAAGAAAAAAAAAAGAGACATAAAGAACAAGCAAAGATTCACAGAAAACATAATCCCGTGAACGTGCAAGAATAGGAAAAGCAAGAACATGAAAATAGAGCAACAAAGCAAATGGGAAAAGAGCTGGAAAATAGCCTACCTCAAAATGCCAACAATAGAGATTGAAATTGGATAAGAATTCACCCACCACACACCTCCACAATCAAATCATGCTCCTCTCATAGTTACGCTAGCTCTGGTTCGCTAAAATGACTTAGATAATAATGATAATGAGACAGGTAACCTTGATTAAGGTTTAAAAACCATTTCGCATGTGTGAGGAGGCTGCAATTAATGCCATAAATGTGGTCAGTCAGGAGCAGAGCAAACAACATAAATGAAAAATCCACTCATGTGGAAATAAAAGGCAGGGAAAATGCGGACCCGGATTTGGAACAGAACAAGAAAACCTTTCACAAGTTTCTTACCCAATTCCACACCCGGTTCCGGTCTCACGAAAAGGACAGACAACAAAGGAAAATGGTGGCAGAATTGAGACCAAAACCGGCACTGGAACTTTTGCAAATTTCAAAGTTCGGTTCCGGTTCCGGTTCCACTCCCGATAAAGGAAGAAAGACCGAGACAAGGATAAAGAAATGACAGGAAGCGGGATTGGAACAAAAACTAGACCCAGCCCAAACACTGACAAAAACAAACAACACAAGGAAAATTAGTGGGACCAAAATCAGGATGGAAAGAGAATCTAGAAATTTATAAAGTTCCAAGTTTACCTTCAATTTTGGTTCCACTTCCGCTCGGGCAAAGACAACACAAGGAAAATGATAAACAACTCAAGGGAGAAACAGACTCAAGAGCACAAGACCAAGCAAAAAACAACAAAAAGAATAAGGAAGGAGGGAAAAACCGGAACTGAGTTCAAATCAGGACTTTGAACCTTACAAAAGTTCTAAGTCCAGTTTCCATTCCAACTCCACTTACTCCATACCAAAAGAAACAAATACTTAGGAGAAAACGAACAACTCCTAAGACCCAAACAAAAAACCAACCACAAAACAAAAACAAGGGGGACCCATTTTGTTCCAAAATAAAATGGGGTGGTTATGCAAGGCATAATACAACCCTTGTCTATGATCTTGACCTTGGAAAAGGTGGACTCAAGTGTGGATAATGGAGTTGAAGATGTAACAATGGTGTCAAGATCGACATATGAGGAGCATAGAGTTTCATTTGAGTGTGTCACTTCAATTCTTGGGAAATGTTGAGAATGTGGAAATGAAGCCTCTAGAGCATGATAGTACTCAAAAGGATGAGGATCAGTGTGGATGGTGAATTCAATGCCATTATGTGGAAATTTGAGGCCCTGATGGTAAGTGGATGGGACAACTTGCATGGCATGAATCCATAGTCAACCAAGGAGAAGGTTATATGGTATATCAAGTTCAAGAACATGATAATAGATATATTGCATGGAAGGACCCACCTAAGTGGGAAGACAAATGGTGCCTTCTGAATCTCTTTTTGCATTGTCATAAGCCTTAATGGTGATCACCCGATTGTCTAGATCATCTTGAGTTTACCCCACTTGCTTAAAAAATTCAATGTGCATAAATTGAGGGAAGTTCCATTATATATCAATATTTGTTTGATCTTATGTTTAGCAATGATGACTTCGATGTGGAGAGAGTGGTTATGTTTAGGGTTAATAGGTGGCACATCATTCTAGCTAAAACCTAATTGATATGTGGAAGATAAATGACCCATAAGTGTTTGGAACTAGGTAGGGTCAATGCCATTTGGTACATGTGTGTCCTATAAATCCTTAGTGAGGATTTATTGATGGAGGGGATAAGAATTTAACAAATCCAGGATGGATATTTATGTGGGGTTCTTCCCAAGGTGATCAGGAATATTATACTATTGGTTTACAAGTGGCTTTTGGGATGAGTGGATGGTCTAAGAATGGATATGTGGGTGTTATGAGTGGTAACTACACAATTAGGTTCTTTACCCTTCACACGTATCATGGAGACTTAGGGATCAACTTGTATGATGCAATCAACTATGTTGTTATAGTTAAAAGGAACTTCAGAATAGTCCACATTATTGGTATAGTTGTTTTGACTATTATTGTTATTTGATCTAGTATTAGTATTTAACAAGTCAGATCCTTGATTATGCTTGGGGAAATATTTTTGGAATATTTATAATTGGGAATTAGAAGACATAGAATGATTACCCTCGACAACTATGTCACCTCGATCCATAAGATCTTGGATGTAATTCTTGAGCTTCGTGCATTTGTTTGTTGAATGTCCCTTAATTCCATGATAATCGCAGTACTCACTATAATACTAATTGGGCTTTGGTTTAGACTCATCAAAAGGTTGGGTAACTAGATAAGTAACATTTTCTTGCACTAACCTTCTGAAAACTACATCAAGGTGTTTTCCTAGGGGAGTGAATTTTTATTTAACATTCCCTTGACTGGATTGATTGGACTAATTAGGAGGATGTGGTACTCCTTGAGGCACAAATATTATATTGGTTATTGGTTGGGTTGGTGTGTTTTTATGTCCTTAGGAGGTATTTTTTACTTGAATTTGTTTAGTGTCAGTGACACCATTATTAACAACATTCTTATTCTTGTTTCAATAATGGGATTTATCATTAGATTGTTTGTCTTTGTCTTTCTTGTAAATCTTGACTATTCCCTTTCCTATAAGTGCTTTCTTAATGATGAAACCCTTATCAATAACCTCAAAAAAGGTGGATGCACAATGCAAACATAATAGATATGCCACATCATGATGGAGGTTCTCAACAAATACATTCACTAATTAATTTTCAGGGAGATGGCATGTAAGATGGATTTCTTGTGAACACCACCTTTCTAGGTAATTAGCAAATGCTTCACCAAGATATTTTTTTTACATCAAATCCATCGCGTGCATCTCCTTCTCAAGATTGTAAGAGAAGTGAGCCACAAATTTTTTAGATAAATCAATAAAAGTGGAGATTGACCCGTGAGGGAGATGTAAAAACCATTCTAATGTTTGTCCACCTAAACTATGACAAAACAAACATAAGAGACAATTGTCATTATACAGGAGCTCTTGGTAATGCATATAGAAATTTTTAGATGATTTTTGAGGGTCGCCCTTTGCCTTATACTTTTAAAATTTAGGAATCTCAAAGTTTTTGCGAAAAGGGGTTGTGGCAATGGATGGATCAAATGGATAAGGAAAAATCTTGTTGAGTTTATAGGACTTCTTAGAGGAGGTTCCTGCTCGTAATTCCTTGAGAGTTGCCTTAATTTCTTCCCACTCTTTGTTCATAGGTGTAGATGTGGGAGGAGCTACCACATTGGATTGAGGAGGGGGAGTGTAATTATTATATATAGGTGGTGGTGGAAGATATTTATCAAGTAATGGATTGGTGTAGGTTGATGGTGGTTGGATGTATGAAGGTTGTTGTGATGATGGAGGTGGATTTATGAATTGTTGATATTGATTGGAATATGTTTTTTGTTGTGATGGAGGAGGCTAATAATATTATGGATTGGATTGATATTATGGGGGTGTTTATGATACACCTCCATATGATGGAAGGGGTTGGGATGGATGTGGTTTATAGTATGATGGATTGGATTGGTAATTGTAGGTTTGTTGTTGTTGTTCATGTGGTGGTGGTTGTGGATGAGATTTTTGTTGTGATGCATTAGATTCGAATTTTTTTTGGTTGGTGTATGATTTATGTTGGAATTGTTCTTGTTAATGGTATTTCTATTATGGAGTAGCAGGAGGTGGTGGTGTTTGTTGATACATATCTTGTATGGAAAGCTCCATGAAAGATGATGATTGGGAATGTTGATGATAGTGGGGTGAGAAATAATGAGGTGGGGGATTGGAATATGAATAGAGTGGTTGTTATTGATATTAAGATGTTGGATTACCTTGTGGTTGTGATAAGGATTGTTGTTGTGGTTGAGATGGGATTTTTTAATTGGAATGTGATTGTTTTTTTATATTACAATTGTTTTTTTTTATATAAGACAATAATGGTTGATTAGGTGGTAGTGGAATGGAATGACCGGGATTGAATTGAGGTGTTTGATTTGTAGGAGGTGGAACTTGAGATGAAGATGGAAAAAAATGTATGAGAGGATAATGAGGAGGTGTGGATGCAAAAGCATTGGAAGCATTTCCCCCACTATTTTATGAGTGTGATGGATGAGTGGTTGCTTAAGATGGTTGTTGGAAATTCCATAGGACAGATTGAGTAGATGGCATAGATGTAGGTCCTTCAGCATTACTAGAGTCCAATCTAGGTCCCATAACTAGAATCTAAAGAGGAGAAGGTGGAACCAAATGCACACACCATTCCATAACTAGAGAGAGTTCATTTGGTTCCAAATACAAATATAAATAAGTGGATGAGTAACTTCCTCTTTCACTTGTAACTACCCAAAAATAAAGAGTTTTTCTTAAATAATGATAAAGAATTAAGACAACTAAAAGGTCACGACAACGACGCTTTGTTCACAGGTTTAGTTGATGCGACAAGCCTTTTCTAAAATTCATAGAAATCCTTAGCAACATGTGGAAATTCCTTTTGTTGAGGAATAGTAATGTTCCCAATTTTTAATCTTCATACCATTCAATTGTCGTGAGAAGCTTCAATTCTTTGGTAGTATGTCCCTTCCAATCTAGTTGTTTGAAATAGGACTAGGTCTATCCTACTAAATTTTCTCAAACTCTCGGCATCAAAGGGTTGGGTGCTAAAGATCCCATCAATTATCATCTTAATTTTTTCCCTTAAGACAAAAAATCTTCATTACTACCACCTCCTTCCCAATTAGGTTGCAAACTGAGTGCAACATGATTCTTATGAACTCCTAAGATTGCATTGATTTCAGTGAGCATCTTGTTAAGTTCCTATAAATCTTTCTTTGCATCCTAGAGTTTCCATTCCACACTTTTATTCCAAATCATGCAACAACCATCAACATAATTGGGAATGATTTTCTCACTAGCTATTCTCTCCATTCCCATACTTAGCATTGCTTTAATTTCATTTAAGTATGTAGTCCGTAATGCTTCTTCTTTCTCAGCAACGACAATAACTTTTTCCATTTAAGTTTTTAAAACATATGTTGTCTGATCAATCCTTAGCAATTCTAAGATGGTTTGATTACCTTTATTTACTATGTCATTGCTCCATTCTTTTATGGATTTTCCAAAAACTTTGAAACTTTTCATTTTTCTTACTACCTCCTTTCCCATTATTGATATTGGATCAAAGGAATATTTGGCTTGAGATATTGGTTGAGGAGTAAAATCAAGGACTGACTTCAAGAATTCAGTTAGGACCCTAACCTGATTTTTCAATTCTTTTCTTTTCTTGTACTTTGATCACTCAACTAACCTTGTTGTTGATGCTTGGAAATTGTGCACATCTCCATCTCTTATGGAAGGCCCTAAGTTTATCCTGACAATGTCAAAATCACTTGTAGTTTTTTGGGTGATTTATTTTTGTGTAGTTAGGTGAGCAACTTCCAGACATAAATTACCTGTACTATCATCTTCCATTAATCTAGAGGTAGCCTTCAATATCTTGGACTTAGGATTCCTCTGGAGTAGTTGAACTACCATATCTTGCTTTGGGAGATCTAATTGTATTACCTTTATTTTCTATGATAATGTATTCTCCAACCATGCCGAGGTTGAAAAAATATTAGCAGCCTTAGAACTAGAAGAATCAAACAAGGTTCTCTTTATTGGAGGGGTGACATTTTTCACATCCTCTAGTGATGAAGGTGGAGTGGGCCCAATTTTCAAAGGCTCATTCACTTATTTAATAGGAGATTACCTGTGAAATGAGGAAGAGGTACTGATTGAAATATTACCTAATTCTTCTTCCCCCACAGCAACCTCTTTATCTTTACCCAATTGAGGTAGATCAGGAATAACCTCTCCACAAGTTTGTTTGGAAAAATTCTTCTCAAGAGGCTCATCATCACCACTACCTTGAGCTCTTGATGACATCTAGTGTGAAGATAACCCTGAAGTCCCTAAGATTGTAGAAGGTTGGTTACTTCCAATTGCAGATCAAGTTTCTCATGACCTAGCTTGAGGGCATGACTGCTCTATTTTATTTTTTGCAACCCATTCCTTTGTCCTCTTTAGAACATCTATAGTTTTGACCTCAAATGTTTCAATTTCTTTCATACTCCAATCCATGACAGCAATAGGTCGAGGAGATATATGTTATGTGAATATTGGATCCAAAAAAATTGATCCATCATCGTTAATACCTTGAACATCCCATTCCAAATCAAATGTTATTATCTATCTTAAAGGTAATCTCATCCAACTTTTTATTATTCTTACCTCAAATTCATCAAAACAATCATCCCAACAATCTTCTAAATCGGGCATGTGATGGAAATCTAGACCTAGTTTTAAATTATTTTCACATAATCTTTACTGTAGAAGGGAAAGCGTTCATTATAAAATTGTAGAGTATAATTAGACAACTCCTTTTCAATATTCAATTTGTCTGACATAGAAATGCAGGTGAAATAACCAAATCACATACGAAACTAAATGGTCAACTTCTTGCATTCCTAACATCTTTTGTTTACATTAGCGAGTTGTTTGTAGACTTCAATCGTCACAAACTTATCTTCTACATATCTTGGAAGTTTCAAAGGAAAGTCATTGAAGCCTCCAAACCAAATGTAAGAGAACCTCTAGAATTGAATAAAGTGACTTCCATATATATTAACAAATTGCATAGCTTTTGGAGTCAGCCTCATTTCAACATTCCCCTACATTTCTTGAGTCATTCTCATGGTAAAGGAATAAAAAATCCTTTAGTGATGAGGGAAACTCTTGCCTAGCTATAGCTTTTCATAATACTTGAAGATTGGCACCTCGTCATGGGGAAAGGCACTTGATCTCAAACCTAGCCAGGGCCTAGTACTGGTTATGGAATAGATCATATATGAATACATGTGAAAGGATCTATTGATTTCAAAGAAAACAAAAAACTCATGCATCTAGTCACTAAGAAGTTGTACCCAATCCAAAAATTGGTCCCCCTCAAGTACAATTTTAATGAAGAAATACATCCATTCTTGAAATTCATGTGCCTCTTCATTCCCTCTCAGCTTGTGCAGCAATACAACAATATCTGACATTTCATCAACAAAATGATTTCTACGTAAATTCATCGGCAACTAGGATTTACCTCTCTTGGGTTTAGCTAGCAAATTATTTGCAACTTCATTATGGTAGGGACTCTTCTTGGTTGAGAATTCAATATATGAATTGGTAAAGTCGAAGGTCGAGAATTTTTCCCCTTTTGGAATCTTTAAACATGAGACAAAAGTAGTTCTTTGCATTTTAACTACCAAATTATTGTCTTTAGTCCTAATTTCATAAGTCTAAGAGTCATAATGTCTAATGCATTTGATGAATAAATATAGGCATTGAATTTCTATGGGACATGCAGTTGCTTCAATCAATCCATTGGAAACTAGTTGTTGTGTGATGTGCTATGGATTTGGTTTGTTGACATTCTCCTTGAATTCATCCAAATTTACCTGCCCTAATTTGGTATTCCCTATTTCTAGCATAGTGCAGGTTAGGCCAAAAATGTACTCATAACTCTGATATTTGTACCTCATTTCATCTAAAACCCTAAGGTTTGTGTATATTTGTACCTGGTGGTTCAGAATGTTGAAAACCTTAGTCTAAAATACAATAATAAATAGATATCAGAACAAGTAGGGAAAGGAATACCTTAAATAGCTTTGGAATTCAAAAATCAATGCATGTTCTAGTGTGCTCCTCCTCCATATCTTCTTGTGCCGTAGTTGAAAAATGCTCTTCTTACTAACTTGGATTCCTTTTAATCCTCCACAATAAATGCATAAGTATATAAGAAATTAATGATGCCCCATTGTCATGTTGACATGCATAACCTTTCACATCATCACTTCACTATGTTCACTTTTGAAAATTTGAAAGGAAATGGCTATTTTATCGATAGAATGAGTACAGTTCATATAACCTTGTTGAAGATCATCATAAGTTCTATAACCAATGTGAAATACTACCAACTCTTCAATAAGCACTTTATAATATCTTTAAAACCTTCACTGCCCTTTGAGGTGGTAAAAGAGAGTTTTTCTAACTCATTCAAAGACTGACAAGGTTACATAAAGTCAAAGAAATGTTGAAATGATTTAGGCACTAACCAAAGTGGGAGATACAAAAGTTAAGACAACTTCAATAAACACCGACACGTGAGAAGGAAAGGGAGAAGGAAAACTAGTACAGAAACAACAATATATAATTAAAACAAACTACATAGAAATGACTGAACATGATCACGTGACCATTAGTAGTTTATTGCCAATCATTTATAACATGACTAGATTGATGATTAAACCATTTTTAGTAATTTATTGGTTGTTTTGATTGATTGATTTGGTAGTATATTTAGTCGTTGATCTAGTCATTGATTGTTGTAATCTGGTCACTTGTTTAGTCATTTTTTATTCACTGATATATTTAGTCATTGATTGTTGTTAACTGGTCACTTATTTTGTAACATATTGTATAGGAGAAAATTTGCACCCCTTACACAAATTCCCCTTTCACACACCCTCACCTTAGAAAATAAAATCCTTAGGAAAAATTCCACATCACCCAACTACCTTCCATCCACTTGGAATATGTCCTTTATGTCGGTGAGAATATTTTTTGGGGACGAATGTGCGACGCGCGGACACCTCCATGACACACTGTCATCCCTAATGGATTCCTATGTCTAAAGTTGGTATAGGCGTTACACACCCGATTGGGGTTGAATTGTAACGTCCCTCTTTGACCAACAAACCCAAAAATGGTAGATTCTTCCTCATTCTTCCTTAAAATTCATTCATTCTCACTTCATTTCATCTCTTAGCAATTCAATCTCACTCTCTAGCAATTTTCTAGCATTCTCTCTCAAGCAGCATTCCAACACTCCATTTTAGTATTGCAACAAAATTTTAATCTTTTTCAACTCTACATTTCAAGTGTGAGGCAAGCCATTAAAGTGTGGGCTTGGAGTCTTGCGAGACCTCCCTTTATCATAGTTGTAGTTGTGGTGACTTTGCCAAGTCCATATCTCCTCCATTGGCTAGTGAGCTTTTGGGTGGAGGTGGTAATGTTTCACTCCTCTCCTTTGTGATTTGATAGAAGTGGCATAATATTGTTTGTAGTTACCATTTCTATTTCTTCTTTCCTTTATCACATATTCTACTTCGTTTCTTTCTGGATGTCCATGGAGGTGGAAACATCAAAATGAGGGTATGACTAAGGCAGGCCCCTACACAACACCAAAAATTTTCCCCTTCTTGTGTGTGTAGGTGAATGTACGTGTGGAGCTAGCTAGCGAATTGGAACTTCTATGAGATCATCTTCATCATCCTAGCATTTATATACTTGCTTTATCATCTCCATCTCTATTTCTCATACTTTTTTTTTTCCCATCACAATCAAGTAGCTAGGATGTAACTAGGTTTTTCAATAGTTTTTGTTGTTCTCACTATTTTTGGGTCGTATGGATTCCAGCGCACAAGAGAGATGCTAGCACACCACGCTATCATCCCATAACTATGTTTTTTTCCTCGTACAATGAGTTCTTTGAGGTGCAACACCAACTCCAAAAACCAGCTTGCCTATCCCAAACCTAAGTTAAGGATATGTAGAGTGATAGGAGTACATTATAGTGCTCATCATTCTCGATCCTTAGCCCAAGGAATCTTTTAGAGTGAGGTAAGTTAGGGAATCCCTCTGCTCTCTACTCTTCATGACCTAGAGCCTTGACGTGGTTGGTCCCCCTCTCTTACATTTTTGGTGAGCTTGACATGAACAACGTCTACCCATTAATTGATGTTGAGACTTTTCCCTTATACTTGGTGATTGATGAAACCCTAAGTGTTGTGAAGGTTTATGAGCATCACAACCCAATCCACAACTTCCAGGTACATTATTAGGAGAAGTTTGTGACACCTTTCGATGGAGAAGATGAAGGTCACTACTAGTTTCTCTACAAGCCTTTTCGCCAAATCTGCCACTAGTTTGTCTACCTAGGAGCAGTTGTTGAGGGGAAAGGTAGTATTCTTTGATGATATCGACCACATCCTCACTCCTCCTGTATATCATACACCATCGTCAGTAGATGAGCATGAAGCCATTTGTATTCCTTCAGAATATATATCTACCCTTAGCAAAGGGTTGGGTGACTTGGAGAATCACCTAGAACAGGACCCGAAGTTGGCTAGAGCCGCTTAGGTTATTAGATGACCATGAACTTGTTCACATTCCTTCATAATATATCTCTACCCTTAGCAAAGGGCTAGGTGACTGGGAGAATCACCTAGAAAAGGACCCGAAGTTGGCTAGAGCCGCTCAGATGACTTGAAGAATCACCTGGAAAAGGACCCAAAGGGCTGGGTGACTTGGAGAATCACTTGGAAAAGGACATGATGGAGAAGACGAAGGTCACTACTAGTTTCTCTACATGCCTTTTTTCTAGATCTACCATTGGTCTATCTACCCATGAGTAGTTGTTGAGGGGCGAGGTAGGATTCTTCGATGAGATCGACCATGTCCCCACTCCTCCTGCATCTCCTACACCATCGTCAGTAGATGAGCATGAAGTTGTTCAAATTCCTTCAAAATATATCTCTACCCTTAGCAAAGGGTTGGGTGACTTGGAGAATCACTGGGAAAAGGACCCAAAGTTGGCTAGAGCCACTCGGGTTATTAGCGAGATAAAGTATATGGTGGGAAAAGACAGGAATAGAACTCCTAGCTAGTCTCTCTAGTCTAAATCAAGCATGTGCCCTTCCAAACAATGCTAATGTTATACAAGGGGCCACTCTTGAAGAACATGAGAGACAATTAGGAATTTTGATGCCTACCACGTTAGTGTATATGGTGAACATAGTCTCGTCGATCAACGTATCCTCTGCCTTTGATAAATATGAAACTATCAAATTGAACAGAATACCCTTACATTTTAGTTTCACCCCTCCTATCACCTCTAGTGGTGGAGGTTTTGGCAGGTTGAGTGGTGGGGGCTTTGGTAGTGGTGGTGGCTTTGGCAATAGGGGTGGTGCTAGCAGAGGTGGTTTCAATGGAGGCCATGGTGGTGGCTAAAGAAGAAGAGGTGGCTCTGGTGGAGGCCTAGCTAGTGGTAGTGGCTCTAGCAATGGCTCCAACAGTGGCCATGTTGGTGATTCCAAAGGTCACTCTGGTGGTGGTTCTGGAGGAGGTCACACTGGGCCTTTGTCATACCAAGAACCTATTTTGAATTCTTTTCTTCAAAATATGGGTAAGATGCAATGCCAATAGGTGAGTCTCTCCCAAGCCTCTACCAAGCCTATCTTTCAACCCTTCTTCAGACATAGTCCATTGTTGATAGCAATCTTAAGTACTCCCTTCACACAAGGAATGGGAATTCCAAAATTTGAGAAGTATGGTGGCAAAGGGGACCTGTAAATGCATGTATTTTCCTTTAATTCCATGTGTACAAACTTCTTCTATTACGACACGTTGATGGTAAAATTATTCCCTCGATCTCTTAAGGATACAATGCTTGAATTGTACTGTTCCTTACCGAATAACTCTATTTTCTCATTTTATCAACTTGTAAATCAATTTCTCCAATAGTTCCAAGCCAACATCAGACTGAAGATGACCTTTTCGGATCTCATCCAATGCAAACAAGGGGATAATGAGAAGATAACTAATTTTATAGCATGACATAAAGTGCTTTTCTCATAGATCTCGTACCTGCTACTTGATTCTAACATGCAAAAGGTATTCATAGGGAGCTTGTAGAGACCTTGGAAAGAAAATTTCACCCTTATTAAATACCCTTCTTTCACACATTTATGTGTTGTGCTCTAAGAATATCAACAAATAATAGTCTAGTTTGGGGGATTACTCCCATTCAAAAGGGAAATCCATTCTATCAATCTCTAGAAAGGGTAAGGTTGTCGTGAATGTAGTAGCTACTACGAATGATAACAACCTTAGACACAACAAAAAGTTCACAAAGTTAGCAAAATATTATTCTTCCATCTTGCAAAAGTTGTTGAACAATAAGATCATAACCTTGGAGAACCCTAAACCTCTCAAGGAACCTTACCTTAGTTGGTATGATGCAAATGCCTTACATCGGTACTATTGAGTTAATGAACATGATATTGAACATTGTATGCACCTGCATCATGAGATACATGACCACATCGAGGACGGTACCATTCGTCTCGATGGGAGTAAATAGAATGCAAAAAAATCAATGGAAAAAGTGAATAGTGAGTTGCAGATATACATAGACCCATTTATGTCACATTCTGCCAACTTAATCTCGATCCCTTTGATTCTACCACTTGGTCTGAGGCATACATTAACATGGTCACAATTACTCTTACTACACAGCCTATAACCAGCTCACCGGATGTGACATTCACCTCGTATTCTATGCCCTTGAACAACAAGCCTTATTGCATTTACATTCTCGCTCACCTCAATGGAAACATTGTGATGGGGGTCTTGGTTGACCCTGCAGGTTGAGTGAATGTCATTACAGAAGAAACACTATTGCTAAATTCATTATAAAGGGAGGAGTAAAAAGAAATGAAGTCTACCATTTGTATGCACGATGGTATTTTACTAAAGTCATATGGATCAATAACTCTATCCATCCTAGTTGGGCCTAGGGCTGTAAACACAGTCTTTGATGTTATTCTAGAGTCAGATTCGTTCAGGTTGAAGCTAGGCATACCTTGGCTAGCTTCAATGAATAGAATCACCTATGTCATTCATAAGTGTTTAAAATTCTCCCATTAAGGTGTTATGCATGTGGTGCATGACACTGGATACCAACCATTGGTGTTCCTTGGGGTTACTTGTTGGACCATTTTTGGCCCTCACTAGTCGGTCCACTCCCCCTAAGAATGTTCCTACTTTACAAGAACTATGTGAAGTATAAGACCAAGGGAAAGAGACAATTGAAACTGACCCTTCTAGCAGTGCAGTAGCAAGCTACCCCCTCTTCCCAAAGAGGAAAAGAGAAGCTAGCCCATTCTCAGGAAGCCTCTCATTCTCCCCTTTCTGAGGAAGAGTTTTGGATGTCTACTCTTGGTTTCTACTTAAGGATTCTGATGGTGTCTGCTTGGCACCAACCTAAGATTAGGATTTCAGACCTCCCTAACAAACCTCATGTACCTTTTCCCTACTTGTATGGTAGGAGAAAGGGTCCCTATGGGGAATCCTCTTTGTCTCATCCTCCTACCACTCCTTCCCCCAAAGTAGTGATTGGGAAGAGGCCTACTGATGAGGCACTAGAGTTAGTTCCCCCTGTTGTTTTCCAAACTGCTCCCCCTGCTCCCATCCAGGAGTTTGTCCCTCCACAAAAAATGGATGTGATGGACACTCCTATGGCTAAGCAGGAGCCTTCCAACCCTTCGCAACCCCCAACCTCTAGCTCAATGAGTCACAAAAATCTCCTTGCGCGTGAGTGTAAGCACCAGTGAAATGCTTTGGTGGCTGAGTAGGCTGCTTTGTAGAAGAAGGAAGAGGAAACAACTACCCCTACTTCAGGGCCTCCTAATGCATCCTCCTCTCTCCTCCCTTCTGCTTCCATGCAATCGAGTTTAGTCCTACTTCTAGCTCCTATTGTGAGTGTGAGTGTGCCTGACCCTAAATAGGTGTAGGTGTTTATCGCTCCTTCAGCTAAGCCTCCCCTGTTTATGTCCTTTCCAAACATCCCATTGTTCCCTAAACCTGTGGATATGTCGAATACTTCAGTGGTATCTACATTGTTGTTTTCTCCTCCTCTTCCTCTTTGCCTCTTTCCTCATCTATGGGGAGTTCACATCTCCTAATGAAGGTGAAGGTAGAGGTTGGCCCCTCCATCAATGGAGGGTGTAAGAGGAACCCACCTTCTCCAAAGGGTGGTCTTGCACTAGCTTGTTCTATCCTAGTGATGGAGCAAGCCTCAGCTTCCCCTAATTTTTTCACTGCTCCCAAGTCACTCAGTGAGCCTAGTGATGAATCTCAAGTTTCATCTTCCCCATCCATTGAGGTACAGCATGGCACTCCTATGAAGTGCATGTTCAACTCTTCGGATGAGATCCCGACTTTTTCGGTGATATTCGCAAAATCGTTGATCATAGCTCCACAAGAGCCTAGCAGAGAAGACCTTGTGGGGACTTCTTCCTTATCCCTTTTTATGGCAGGGTCAGAAGCTCCTCCCCTTAATATTCCACCACTGTAGGCTCGTCTGCCTTCCCCTTATAATGATCTAGACTGGGAAGAGAACAACCTCTTGGTCAATGAGTGTTATGTTGGGAATAAGATGCCATTTAATTTCAATCCTAAACATTATTTCATGTATCTCCTAAGTCCTTAGAAAGTGTTCCCAAAAAACTAGGATTAGAAAGAGATTAAATTCAAATGAAATGAACATGTAAATTGACATTTGTAATTAATTCTAAATGATAAGACCATGTGGGGACACCCAACAAGAGTTCCTAAATAATAGGAGCACATGGGGTGCCCACATGGAAGGTGGAACTCATCTCTAGTTAAGTTAACTATGTGGAGAAAAAGATAACACTTCAGTAATTGCATGTAGGGATCCTAGAAGTTAGGAATTGATATTTACATGAATGGAGTTCAATTCAATTCAGTTAAGTATCAGTTCATTTCAGTTTAGTTTAGTTATGGTTCAATTATCTTCAGTTGCATGTAGTTAGTTTGAGTTGCATGTTAGTTGACTTCAGTTGACTTAAATTGCATGCTAATGACTTGAGTTGCATGACAGATAACAGGTGACTACTTATGGTTAACAGGGGATGATCAATCATACATGATATTTGCATGAATGGTGGAGAGATATGTTTCAGTTAACAGAGATTGGATTGGATTGGATGCACCTTGGGTGCCCAAGTTGGCATCTTGGAGTTTAACAGAGATTGGATTGGATTGGATGCACCTTGGGTGCCCAAGTTGGCATCTTGGAGTTAACACTTTTGCATGATAAGTTATTTTATAAGGCTGAGTTAAGTGGGCCCATTCTTGGGCACCAACTTTGAGGATAAGCTTACAAGATATCTTCATAATCAACATTGAGTTATGACTTCAGTTTGGGACGCCCAAATGGATGAAGGACTTGTATTGACATTGTTCTTCATGGTAGAACTCTACTTGCAAAGAATAGGCATCAGTTTTGTGAGATAAGCATTGTGCTTTGTAATTGTAAACTCTTTGGAGTTTACAAGGCTCATTATTGTCTATATTGTGGCAAGTTGAAGAGAGTTTATCAAATTTTATTGCAGGTTGTGAAGAATAATTGTTGAAGGAAAAAGAGGCATCTCAAGGAAGGATTGATAAAGAATTATTGTAATCTTGTTCTAAGGTTAAATAATAGAAGCACTACTGATTCTTGGTGGAGTTTTTTCCTGAAAGGGTTTCTCCACAGTATATGTTGTGTAACTTCTTTCTTCTGGTTTTATTCTTCTACAATCTTCTGTCTACTTCTACAAATGGTAAAATGAATCTAAACAAATAATCATCCACAAAGAAATTGTAATAAAGAACACTTAATTAGATCTACAGTATAATAGTTTTACAAGTTCTAAAGCCACATTATTACCTCCATTTTGAACATGTTAGGGGGAAGCCTCTTCTTTATCTTTAGATTACATGTGTGTGTGTTGTAATGTATTCCATCGTACCTATGCTATGTGTTCCTGGATGACCCTTGTCACCCTTGTTGGTGCTTGGATATAAGAGTGATTTTGTGTCGTGAACCTTCTTCTATCAGTATCATCATTCTTCCATGTTTGTGTTTGATTTTCGGAAAATTGGGGATGATGCAACGTGTTGGGGGAATTTAGGCTTCCCTTCAATGTTGATCCATTTTTTTATTTTTTACTTTTTTTTTCTATGCATTCTTCGTGATTTGGTGGGGATTGATGATCTTTCGCCTTGCACCGCAGTTACCTGTTATTTATCTAAGCATGAGCAGATCTAACCCCGCGAAACTAGATCTCCATGTGTCTCTTGTTCGTGTTATTTCTCTTTCGCTCTTTTCTTATCTTTCTCTCTTATTTTCTTGAGTTGTCCCTTGTATGTGTGAAAACATCTCTTTCATGATGATTTGATTCTCAGTTAATGCATTTGTTTCCAATGAATCTTTTCTCAAAGATCTCGGTAAGATTTTTCAAAAATCGCATTCACGACTTGGACCCCTAATGGAATGTGTTTCCTTCATCATGGGTTTATAAATAAAGAGCTTGAAAACTCTCCTTCGAGGAGGGAGTAGCTTTTTCCTGTGGGAGAAGTCTTAACCTTCCCCTCATGAGGGGGCATTTTCTTCCTTTCTAATTCCTTGATGAAGTGAGCATCTTTCGAAAGGATTCCTTGATGATGAATCGATTTGAGAAAAAATGTCTATATTACACTTTCAAACAACATGTCCCTTGAGTGGACCCCTTTTCTTTTGAAGGGTTCTCGGGGGACCCCTTTGAAAGCTTTCCAATTTTTCAATGGTCTACATGACTATCTGCTTATTTTCCTGTGTGGCTGCTTTGTTTTCTGATATGTTCTATCTGCAGATTAACATGTCACTTTGTAGGTGCACTTATAAACCCGCTTTCTAATACGACTCTATGGAGTCTCCTTCTTTGGGTTTCCTCCATGTCAGAGATCTTGGGGGATGCCTCCTTGTAGGTCTGTGGGCTTGTGATATTCTTACATCTCTGGGATTCCTCCATGTGAGAGATCTTGGGGGATGGCTCCTTGCAGGTCTATGGGCATGTGAGGCACTTACATCTCTGGGCTTCCTTCATGTGAGAGATCTTGGGAGTCACCTTCTTGTAGGTCTCTGGGCCTATAAGGCACTTACTTCTCGAGGTTTTCTCCATGTGAGAGATCTTTGGGGATGCCTCCTGTAGATCTGCGGACCTGTGAGGCACTTACATCTCTTGGTTTCCTCCATGTGAGAGATCTTGGGGGATGCATCCTTTGAGGTCTATTGTCCTATGAGGCGCTTACATCTTTGGGCTTCCTCCACATGAGAGATCTTGGGTGTCTCCTTCTTACAAGTCTGCGGACTTGTAAGGAACTTACTTCTTGGGGATTCCTTCATGTGAGAGATCTTGGGGGTTGCCTCCTTGCAAGTCTACAAGCTTGTGAGACACTTTCATCCTACGATATTTGTCCATCATTGGTCCAAGGGCCTTCAATGTACTTTGTGTAGTTTCATAATTTTGTAGGGCTATGGAGTCTTTTGTTTGAAACTCCTCAGGCAAAGTACCTGTGGAGTCCTTTTCCCATCCTACACTTTCAAGTTCGCCAGATCACGATCTGGTTTGTTGATGGTTTAGGTATAAATTTCTAACCCTACTAACTCTTCAATCTACTTTACTGAATCCTGAAGCACTCATCAGTACTCGTGATCGCTAAAGTGGGGGAAACATGTATATGAGTGAATTTTCACCCCTTACACAAATTCCCCTTTCACACACCCTCACCTTAGAAAATCAAATTCGAAGGAAAAATTCCACATCACCCAAATTCCTTCCATCCACTTGGCATCTATCCTTTGTGTTGGTGAAGAAATATTTATTAGGGATGAATGCACAATGCGTGGATGTCCGTGTGGTGCGATGTCATCCCTGATGGATTCCTACATCTGAAGTTGGTAGAGGCATTACACACCTGATTGGGGTCAAATTGTAATGTCCCTCTTCGACCAACCAACCTGAAAATGGAAGATTATTCCTCATTCTTCCTTAAAATTCATTCATTCTCACTTCATTTCATCTCTTAGCAATTCAATCTCACTCTCTGTCAATTTTCTATCATTCTTTCTCAAGCAGCATTCCAACACTCCATTTTTGAACATTGCAGCAACATTTCAAGCTTTGTCAACTCCACATTGCAAGTGTGAGGCAAGCCATAAAAGTGTGGGATTAGAGTCTTGAGATACCTCCATTCATCATAGTTGCAATTGTGGTGACTTTTCCAAGTCCATATCTCCTCCATTGGCTAGTGAGCTTTTGGGTGGAGGTGGTTGTTCAAAATTGAGGTATTTATGTAGCCTAATACTTTGTAAAACTATTATACTTTTTGATCTAAATATGTATTCTTTGTGGGTGATTATATGATTAATTCATTTTATCATTTGTAGAATTGAGACAAAAGGTTGTAGAAGAAATAGACAGAATATTAGAAGATACACAACATATACCATGGAGAAACCCTTTCAAGAAAAAAGTCCACCAAGAATCAATGTATTATTTAATCTTTGAAGTAGATTACAATAATTCTAATCCTTTCTTGAGAATGCTTCATTTTCCTTCGCCAAATCTTCTTCACAACCTACAATATAACTAATAATAACTCTCTTCAACTTGCTTGAGATAAATAGGCAATAATCAACTTTAAATTCCGAAAGAGCTACAATTACAATGATCAATGCCTATCTCACAAAAGGTACGCCTATCTCTTGCGAGTAGAGTTGCAAGTCATCTCCTTCATCCATTTGGGTGTCCGAAATTGAAGTACTAACTCAACCTTTCTTCCGTAAATATCTTCAAGGCCTATCCTCAAAGTAGGCACCCAAGAATGGGTCCACTTAACTCAACCTTTTGAAATATCTTAGCATGCAAAGGAGTTAACTCCAAGAAGCCAACTTGGGCACCCAAGGTGGTTCCAAGTCATTCTCTATTAACTAAAACATATCTCTCCACCATTCATGCAAGAATGGTCAACCCTTGTTAACTAAAGGAAGTCACCTGTTATCTATCATGCAACTCAAATCATTAGTAATGCATTCCAAGTTAACTGAAGTCCACTAGCATCCAACTAAAAATAACTAAACCATAACTAAACTAAACTAAACTAAACTAAACTAAACTTATTTGAACTGAACTGAACTGAACTTCATGCATTTAAACATCAATCCCTGACTCCTAGGATCTTTACATGCATTCAAAAGTGTTATCTTTTACTCCAAATATTTAACTTAAATCAAGGTGAGTGTGACCTTCCATGTGGGTCCCTCATGTACCCCTATTATTTAGGAACTCGTAGTGGACGCCCTCACATGCTCCTATCCTTTAGAATTAATTACAAATATCAATTAACATGATTATTTCATTCAAGATTAATCTCTTTCTAATCCTATTGTTTGAGAAGACTTTCCAAGTACTTAGGAGATACATGAAATAAATAATGTTTAGGATTACAATTAAATGGCATCCTATTTCCAACAGTGGTAAGGTTTCACTCCTCTCCTTTGTCATTTGATAGAAGTAGCATAATATTGTTTGTAGTGCTCTTTTCTATTTCTTCTTTCCTTTATCACATGTTCTACTTTGTTGCTTTTTGGCTATCCGAGGAGGTAGAATCACTAAAATGGGGGTCTAACTAAGGCAAGCCCCTACACAGCCCCAACAATTTTCCCCTTCTTGTGTGTGTGTAGGTGAACGTATTTGGAGATAGCTAGAAAAGTTACACTTCTATGAGATCATCTTCTTCACCCTAGCCTTTATATACTTACTTTATCATCTCCATCTCTATTTCTTGTACTTTCTTATTTTCTTTTTCCCATCACACTCCAGTAGCTAGGATGTAAGTAGGTTTTTCGGTAGTTTATGTCATATGGACGCTAACACACTAGAGAGACGCTATCCTATCCCATTGTCATCCTAGAACTGTGTTTCCATCCTTAGATAGAGAGTTATCTGAGCTGCAACATTGATTCCAAAAACTAGCTTTCCTAGCCCAAACCTAAGTTCAGGATTTGTAGAGTGATAGAAGTATGTTATAGTGCTCGTCATTCTCAATCCTTATCCCAAGAAATCTCTTAAAGTAAGGTAAGTTAGGGCAGCCCTCTGCTCTTAGCTCTCTGTGACCTAGAGCCTTGACATGGTTGGTCCCCCTCTCTTACATTTTTGGTGAACCTGATGTGAACAACGTCTATCCATTCATTGGTGTTGATACTTTTCCCTTGTACCTAGTGATCATTATAACACTGAGTTTTGTGAAGGTTTATGAGCATCACAACCCAGTCCACAAATTCTAGGTACATTGTTAGGAGAAGTGTGCAACACCTTCTGATGGAGAAGACAAAGATCACTACTATTTTCTCTATATGCTTTTTCACTGGATCTATCGCTAGTTTGTCTATCCAAGATCAGTCGTTGAGGGGAAAGGTAGAATTCTTCGATGAGACTGACCACATCCCCACTACTCCTGCATCTCCTACACCATCATCAGTAGATGAGCACAAATCCATTCACATTCCTTCAAAATATATATCTACCCTTAGCAAAGGGTTGGGTGACTTGGAGAATCACCTGGAAAGGGATCTAAAGTTGGCTAGAACTGCTCAGGTTATTAGCGAGATAAATTATATCATGGGAAAAGATCGAACAGGAATAGAACTCCTAGCTAGTCTCTCTAGTCTGAATGAAGCATGTTCCCTTCCAAAAAATGCTAACATTATTGTTATCTATTTTTCACTACCAACTCAAAATAGGTAGAGCTTAATTGCATCCATCAAAGAAGGTACAAAAATTTTCTACTTAAGTATTCATTATGTTCCAAAAACTTTGATTACTTATGAATTTCAAGTGTTATTATGCAAATTTCAGACAAAGGAACTCATAAATTTAAATAAAAGTGCTTTTTATTCATTTTGTAAAAACACTAAATCTCGCACAAGCCGCGAGAGTAACTGAATTTGATATTTATAATCAAATGATGAATACAGAAAGGAAGTGTATATCATACAACTGAAAATAATGTAAACATAAGATAGAAGGTGATTCATCATTTCCTGGAATGACAAATCATCATTACACTTGAGGTCTTCAGTTGTCGTGCTTTCAAATTGATCCAACTCTAGGCTCCAAAAGCATCTGCAAGAATGATAAAGAATGGCATTAGAGTTGGTCTCTAAGAAATGACAAATCATATCCTATCATATGCCTACACTACCAATAGAAATATAACATACATTCGATCAGGCTTCCATCAGATGATTTCACTGTTCAAAAGGAAAATAATTCAATGGAAGCTTTCAGCTTCTTTTATTTTGCTAACATGTTTGTTTTAGTGTGCAGGAATAGGTTCATCATGTTCGTGATCATCTTATCAGATATGTGGAGTAAAATAGGCTCCCACAAGGGTTGAGCTCGGCATATCAAGGAGGATATATTCTCAAGTTCCATACGCAAGTTCATGAATGTTGATAACAGTGATTAAAAGCATCAATGCTGCTGAAACTAAATCATATAATCATGCAAGCAACCTTATTTCAAAGAGATTTCAAAGTATTTAGCAACATTAATTTCAAAATGTAGTAATCTACTCTTGAATTAGACAGCCTTTGCAAGGTATGGACCATCAATGTCAGAGCTATTTTTCATCTCCATTTTAAGCTGAAAGTAATCTTGGTGTTTGAAAGAATAATATAATGGCAGCTTATGAGTTCAACTTATGAGTTAAGTGACAAATGCATTCTAGTCATGGGGAATGATGAAGGTTACAACTGAATCAAAAGTCCAACTTTGAGTATATGCAAGGAGGTATCAAAATATCAATGGAGCAACAATTATGGCTTAGACAACATTCTATAGCCATGTTTATTTCAAATACTAGATGAGAAATATCAAGACATTAAACATGAAGAATTAACAAAGGTAATTTGCAGCAGCATCAAGTACAGATTTATAATGAGCAACAATTACAGAGAGCAGCAATCATTAAGAGCAACAACTATGAACAACAATATTTAGCAATATATGCTTGAAGTGGACAACCTTAGTAAGGAACAATGAAGCCACAATGTATGGAGTAATATGAAAAGGAAAATTAGAGTCACAATGCCATTCAAAGCCACAACAATGAAATGTCTACAATCTATTTCAAAAGAAGATACCATTATGTTCACATCATAAATTAAGAATGATAATATACTCATGGTGGAGTTCATACACAACAGTATAAAGGATAGCGCTACCATCCATTTGAAAGATTCATATTGTCAAGAATAATAGAAGTGACAGCATGACATTAGTTTTAATCTCATAACATATGCATAAAGTCATGAAATCAAGGAAACATCGTGAACATTCTTTTTGATAAGGTATAAAGATCGCAAGAACACAAAGACTTTATCAGAAATTATAGTGATGATTATTGTCTACAATGAAAAAAATAGAAGCAATGAAGTATGATAGTGATTCATTCATATAAATGTCATTTTTTCTATTACACAGTGTTCTGTAAGTATTCAAAGAGAATAGTGATCACACTGGTCATTAGACAATCATAGCGGAGGCATGAGTTATTCATCAGCAAAAAGATATGCTACAACACTGCCATGATAAAATTGAGATTGCAATATCATAAAATAAACAATCAATTTCTTAGAGACCAACTATTTCATCAATAGTATTTGTCATAAATAAATGGCATCAGTTTGACTGGTAAAATTGAGATTGCAATATCATAAAATAAACAATCATGTTCCAGAGCAGTACTGTAGGTTTATTATGATCAATGATTGAACATGAGTCAGGTAATCACATCATATGTTTTCAATAACTTAGAAGAAAGTATTGATGAACTATTAAATTGAATTTTAACCTGTAGCAGGTTGAGGACATCATTCAAACTTTTTGAGTTACAATCATTTTTCCACCAGAATGGAAGGAGTCTTCATGACTACACACAGTACCTCACAGTGTAATGAAGTAGTACAAAGATTACAAAGTCTATAAGGAGGTGTCTTTAGATAGAGAACAAAATAGGCATGAGAAAATACCTAGAAATTATGCCATGATGGTCATAGTGGTGAACATATAGTGTTTCTTTTATTCTTTTCACATAAAGGAAGATGTTCATTATCTACTTTAACTGAGCTTCAGTCGAGCTGAATTTACCAGTACACAATATCAAGGGTATGATGACAAATGAAATCCACACATCTAGACGAAGGTCCAACCCAGTAAAGAGATGCAAAAGTAATCACTTATATGGAGAACTCTTTAAATTTTCTCATCATTTAAGCTGAGTTGACATAGAAGGAAAAGTACTATATTAAGTGAGCTCCAAACTGGCCCTCAAACCTTCATTTGTGCATAGTAACGAGGCTGCTCTAGCTGTGGGTTTCATAAACCCTTATAAAACGATGAAGAAATATATAGCCACAGCTAGATGAAGGAAATCTCATGGCGGCCAGAATGAATTACACAGGAGAGACCTCAGCCTGAGTTTCCATATTTCATTTTTTTTACATGGAAAAAGGAAATGCATAAACAATGAAGAAAAATTATGCCCATAAAAGAATGAAGGAGATTAATTTGCAGAGGAATTTGCAAAATCATGAAGGCTATGCCATAAAAAGAAATGTATTTCTTGTGAGTAAAAATCTGAGAGCATACAAATAGAATTCTATCACAGGCACTCAAAGCCACAACCATTCAGAAAGACAAGGCACAAATATTGTTTGACAAAATAACTTGAGGAGATTGTCTTCTCAGAAAATGACGCCATGATTTCAACACAGAGGAAAAAAGTTTACCTATTACAAAGCAACAGTTTTGATGTTTTTCCAGCAGCTAGAACTCATGGAAGTAGTAGAGATCTCCAATAAAGAAACTACAAACACTACAAACCCTAGCATGGTGGCCAGTATTCATGAAGTTTCCTTAAACTCAAATGCAAAAAAATGAAATGATTTTAGGGTTCGATGCTTTTAACTAGAAGCTCTAAGCTGATGATTTTATTTTTGACTTTGTTCTCAAATAATCATTTCATTTTAATCATTTCTATGGTTTTGGATTGTGAGTCAACCTAATGAATATTGAAGGGCCACGAGTTTTGGATGGAGTTAAGACTATTACTTCATTTATATTTTCTTTTGCATGATCTTCAATAATAGATGGACAATATAATCAGGCGTTGAGGTATTATTTTGATTTTTTTTATATTTAATCATATAATTACCTTCTTCCAAACCATGCAAAAGAAAACATAAGTAAAGTGGAGTAGATCATGTAAAGATGGGTAGATATTAAGAATTGGGATAAGGGTCAGTCCTTATTAAATTTTAATATAATGTGTTGCATTAATACAATGTAAAGTTAGTTAATTAAATGATGGAGTATAAATCATTTAATTAATTTAACTATTTTAAAAATGCAAACATTAATGCCAAGTTACCCCCAAATCATGCGTGATCAATTTATACAAGACATACAGTTCCAATGTGCATGGGAAAATTGATTAAAGCAAGGAGGATTTTTGCATGTTTTGGCCCACATTCATAGATTTCCAGTTTAGTTTGAGTTGCAGATAAGTTGCATGCTTTATGACTGCAAGTTCGAGACTAAGTTCACTCATTTTTGCATGAGTTTGAACCTTATTTTTCAGGGATTTTTGCTTATGCTCGGATTTCACTTTGGAATTGTCACTTTCGCACTGAAATTGACTTTCAGTTGCTTGTTCATGCACATTGAGGTGCATTCTTATTGTATATATTGAAAAAGTTTATCTTTTTCAAGGAGTTCTTGGTTTTCAGCCTTTGCACTCTACAAAGTGAATCATCTTGTAACTCAATTTTTATTTATAGATTAATACAGCCATAGGTTTACAAGTTCAAATTGTGTTATTGCAGAAGATTCCTTTAATTTTTAGTATTTTAGAATTTTCCTTCTAGATTTCAAGCATCGTTTTGTGAGGAATTTGATCAAAGAATTACTGTGTTTCAATTTTGAAACCTCTAATTTTTTTGTCTTTTTCACATATTTGTATGCAATTTAGTTTAAGTTCACTGGTTATGCATTGTGCTTGTAATTGATTAATCAGTTTAGTCATGAAAACCTCGTTTTCCCTCAATATTGCATTAGGTCAAAGCCTCTGTTTAAATTATTTAAGTAATTAAATTATTAAATCAAGTTCTGCAGATTGGAGTGTTGAGAAGTTTATTGTGAGTCATAGTTGCAAATCATTATCGGTTAGGTGCATCACCTTCAATTTACAATTTTGCATACATTTAGTAATAGTCTTTCTCCCTTTTCTAGCAAATCGCTCAGTTATTAACCAAAAAATTAAATAGGAACCAGCCTAGGATCTGGAGGTCTAATTCCTTATAGGATACCCATAGCTTGGAATTAGTTCCAATGTTTCAACAGATTGTTGAATTTCAATATTCAAGCATTCAGGTGCAATCTAATTGACAACAATTATACAAGGGGCCACTCTCAAAGAACATGAGAGAAAGTTAGGAATTTCAATTCCTATCATGTTTGTGTATACGGCCAGCATAGTCCCGTCGATGAGCATCTCCTCTGCCTCTAAGAAATTTGAAACTATCAAAGTGAATAGAATACCCTTAGGTTTTAGTTTCACCCCTCCTATCACCTCTAGTGGTAAAGGTTTTGGTAGGTTGAGTGGTGGGGGATTTGGTAGTGGGGGTGGCTTCGATAGTGGGGATGGTGCTATCGGAGGTGGTTCTGGTGGAGGCCATGGTCATGGCTTCATAAGCGAAGGTGCCTCT
This sequence comes from Sequoia sempervirens, assembly GCA_007258455.2. Lineage (NCBI taxonomy): Eukaryota > Viridiplantae > Streptophyta > Pinopsida > Cupressales > Cupressaceae > Sequoia > Sequoia sempervirens. Next base: position 74,254,634 of record VDFB02026320.1, read on the forward strand.
GATGGAGACCCAACTGGTGTTGATGGCTCTGGTAGTGGCTTCGATGATGGCCTCGTTGGTAGTTCTGAAGGTGGCTTTGGTGGTGGTTCTAGAGGAGGTCCCACTAGACCTTTGTCATCCCAAGACCCTATTTTGAACACTCTTCTTTAGAATATGGGTAAGATGCAAAGCCAATTGGAAAGTCTCTCCCAAGCCTCTGACCAACCTATCTTTCAACCCTTCTTCTGACATAGTCCATTGTTGGTAGAAATCTTAAGTACTCCCTTCCCATAAAGAATGGAGATTCATCAATTTGACAAGTATGGGGGAAAAGGGGACCTGCAAACGCATGTGTTCTCCTTTAATTCCATGTTTATAGACTTCTTCCATCATGATGCACTGATGGAAAAATTATTCCCTCGATATCTTAAGGATACAGTGCTCAAATGGTACTGTTCCATACCAGATAACTCTATTTTCTCATTTGATCAACTTGTGAATAAGTTTCTTCAATAGTTCCAAGCCAACATAAGACCGAAGATGACCTTTTCAAATCTCATCTGATGCAAACAAGGGGATAATGAGAAGATAACTAATTTTATAGTGTGATATCAAACACTTTTCTCACTGATCCCATACCTGCTACCTGATTCTAATGTGCAGAAGGTATTCATAGGGAACTTGTAGAGACCTTGGAAAGAAAAGTTCACCCTTATGAAATACCCTTATTTCATGCATTTGTGTGCTATGCTACAAGAATATCAACAAACGGTAGTCCAGTTTGGGGGATCCTCCCCGTGCTCCTGTTCAGAAGGGAAATCCATTTTTTCAATCTCTGGAAAGGGTAAGGTTGTCACAAATGTAGTAGTTTCTATGAATGATAACGACCTCAAATGCAACAAAAAGTTCACAAACTTAGCAGAATCTTATTCTTCAATCTTGCAAAAGTTGCTGAAGGATAAGATCATAACCTTGGAGAACCCTAAGCCTCTCAAGGAACCTTACCCTACTTGGTATGATGCAAATTCCTTCTTTTAGTACCATCGAGCTAACAAATATGATACCAAACGTTGTATGTGCCTGCATCATGAGATATAGGACCACATCAAGGACAATATAATTCATCTCAATGGGAGTAAATAGAATCCAAAAAAATCGATGGAGAAATTGAATAGTGAGCTACAAATATACAAAGACCCATTTTTGTCGTATTCTTCCAACTTAATTATCAATCCCTCCAATTCTATCACTCAGCCCGAGGCATTCATTAACATGGTCATGATTACTTCTACCATGTAGCTTGTGACCGACTCGTCAAATGTGGCATTCACCTCGTAGGATATGCCCTTGAACAACAAGCCTTCTCCCATTTACATTCTCACTCACCTCAATGGAAAAATTGTGACGGGGGTCTTGGTTGACCCCGCGAGTCGAGTGAATGTCATTACAGAAGAAACATTGTTGCTAAATTCATTATAGAGGGAGGAGTACAAAGAAACGAATTCTATCATCCGTACACATGATGGTATTTTCCTAAATCCATATGGCTCAATAACTCTATCCTTCCTAGTTGGACCTAGGGCTGTAGACATAGTCTTCAATGTTATTCTAGAGTCGGATTTGTTCAGGCTAAAGCTAGGAATACCTTGGCTAGCTTCAATGAATGGAATTTCCTTAGTCATTCATAAGTATTTAAAATTGTCCCATGAAAGTGTTGTGCACATGGTGCATGACACTGGATATCAGCCGTTGGTGTCTCATGAGGGTTACTCGTTGGACCATTTTTGGCCTACCCTAGTCGATCTACTCCCCCCAAGAATGGATTTACTTTACAAGAACTATGTGAAGTATAAGACTAAGGGCAAGGGACAGCTGAAACTAACCCTTCTGGTAGTGCAGCAACAAGCTTCCCCCTCTTCCCAAAGAGGAAAAGAGAAGTTAGCCAGTTCTCAGGAAGCCTTCTCACTCCCCTTTTCTAAGAGATTTGGATGTCTACTCCTAGGTTCTACATAAGGAGTCTGATGGTTCCTGCTTGGAACCAACCTAAGATTAAGATTTCAGACCTCCCTACCAAACCTCCTAGACCTTGGGCCTACTTGTATGGTAGGAGAAAGGGTCCCCATGGGGAATCCTCTATGTCTCAACCTCCTACCACTCTTTCCCCCAAAGAAATGAATGGGAAGAAGCCCGCTGATGAGGCACTAAAGTCAGTTCTCCCCATTGTTTCTCGACCTGCTCCTCCTGCTCTCATTTGGGAGTCTATCCCTCCACCATAAATAGTTCTAATAGACACCCCTATGGATGAGTAAGAGCCTTCCATCCCTTCGTAGCTGCTAGCCTCTAGCTCAAAGATTCACAGAAATCACCTTTCACATGAGTGCAAGCACCGATGAAAGGCTCTGGTGGCTAAGAAGGCCACTTTATAAAAGAAGGAAGAGGAAACAACCACCTCTATTTTAGGGCCTCCTGATGCATCCTCCTCTCTCCTCCCCTTTGCTTCTATTCAATCGAGTTCAATCTTGCTTTCATCTCCTACTATGAGTGTGAGTGTGTTTGACCCTAAAAAGGTGCACCTGTGTTTATTGCTCTTTCGGCTAAGCCTCCCCTATCGATGTCACTTCTGTAAATCCCATCATTCCATAAACCCATGGATATGCTAAATACCTCGATGGTATCTACTACAATTTTCTCCTCCTCCTCCTCTTCCTCTGTGCCTTTTGCCTCATCTATGGGGAGTTCACATCCACTGACGAAGCCGAAGGTTAGGTTTCCCCCTCCAGCAATGGAGGGAGTAAGAGGATCCCACCTTCTCCAAAAGGTGGTCTTGCACTAGCTTGTTTCATCCTTGTGATGAAGCAAGCCCCGGCTTCCCCTGACTTTATCACCGCTCCCAAGTCACTCGATGAGCCTAGCAATGAATCTCGAGCATCGTCTTCCCCATTTGTAGAGGTACGACATAGAACTCCTATGAAGTGCATGTTCAACTCTCTGGATGAGGTCCCAACCTTGTCAACAATCTTCACAAAATTGTTGACCATAGCTCCACAAGAGCCTAGTGGAGAAGACCTTGCGAGGCCTTCTTCCTTAGCCCTTGTTGAAGGAGGGTCAAAAACTCCTCCCCTTAATATTCCACCACTTCAGGCTCGTCTGCCTTCCCCTAATAATGATCTAGATTGGGAAGCGGATGACCTTTTGGTCGATTAGCATTAGGGGGGGGCCTCTTCTTTATCTTTAGATTAAATGTCTGTGTGTTGTAATGTGTTCCCCTATACTTGTGTTATGTGTATAGGAGTGATTTTTTTTCCATGAACCTTCTTCTATTTGTATCATCATTATTACATGTTTGTTGGAAATTTGGGGACAATGCAATGTGTTGGGGGCATTTAGGCTTCCCTTTCATGTTGACCCAATTTTTTATTTTTACTTTATTTTCCATGCATTCTTCTTGATCTAGTGGGGATTGATGATCTTTTTCTTTGCACCATGGTTACCTATTATTTATATAAGCATGAGAAGATCTAACCCAATGAAACTAGATACCCCTGTGTCTCTTGTTTGTGTTATTTCTCTTTCACTCTTTTCTTATCTTTCTCTCTTCTTCGCTTGAGTTGTCCCTTGTATGTGTGAAAACGTCTCTTTCATGACACTTTGATTCTCAAAAAATGTATTTGTTTCCAATGAATCTTTTCTCGAAGGTCTTGGTAATATTTTTTGAAAATCACATTCACAACTTAGACCCCTAATGGAACGTATTTCCTTCATCATCGGTTCATAAAGAAAGAGATTGAAAACTCTCCTCTGAGGAGGGAGTAGCATATTCCTATGGGAGAAGCCTCGACCTTCCCCTCACGAGGGGGCATTTTATTCCTTTCGAATTCCTTGATGAAGTGAACATCTTTCGAAAGGATTCCTTGATGATGAATCGAATCGAGAAAAGGTGTCTCTATTACACTTTCAAACAACGCATCTTTCGAGTGGACCCCTTTTTCTTTTAAAGGGTTCCTGAGGAACCCCTTTGAAAACTTTCCAATTTATTGATGATCTATGTGACTATCTAATTATTTGAATGTGGCTACTTTGTTTTTTGACATGTTTTATCTGTGGATTAACTTGCCGCTTTGTAAGTACACTTATAAAGCCGCTTTCCAATCTGACTCTATGGAGTCTCCTTCTCTGGGTTTCCTCCATATGAGAGATCTTGGGGGATGCCTCCTTGCAGGTCTACGGGCCTATGAGGTGCTTACATCTCTAGGCTTCCTCCATGTGAGAGATCTTGGGGGATTCCTCCTTACAATTCTACGGGCCTCTAAGGCACTTACATATTTTGGCTTCCTTCATGTGAGAGACCTTGGAGGTCGCCTTCTTGTAGGTCTATAGGCCTATAAGGTGCTTACTTCTCAGGGTTTCCTCAATGTGAGAGATCTTGGGGGATGCCTCCTTGCAGGTCTATAGGCCTGTAAGGTGCTTACATCTCTAGATCTCCTCCAAGTAAGAGATCTTGGGGGATTCCACCTTGTAGGTCTGCGATCCTATGAGGCACTTACATCTCTAGGCTTCCTCCATGTGAGAGGTCTTGGGGGTTTCCTTCTTGCAGGTTTGTGGGCTTGTAAGGCATTTACTTCTCAAGGCTTCCTTCATGTGAGAGATCTTGGGGCTTTCCTCCTTATAGGTATGCAGGCCTGTGAGACGCTTTCATCCTGTGGGATTTTTCCATCGTTGGTTCGAGGACCTTTGGTGTACTTTGTGTAGTTTCATAGCTCTATGGGGATATTGATTATTTTGTTTGAAACTCCTCAAGGAGAGTACCTATGAAGTCCTTTTCCTGTCCTGCACTTTTGAGTTTTCCAGATTGTAGTCTACTTCGTCGATAGTTTAGGTATAAATTTATAACCCTACAAACTCTTTGATCTACTTTACCGAAGCACTCATCAATACTTGTGCTCACTAAAGTGGGGGAAAAATGTATAGGAGAAAATTTTCACCCCTTATGCAAATTAACCTTGCACACACCCTCACCTTAGAAAATAAAATCCTTCAATCCACTTGGCATTTGTCCTTTGTGTCAATGAGAGAATATTTGTCAGGGACAAATGCATGGTAATTTTTCTTTTCTTTATTGATAATTTTCAATCAAGATGTATAACATATTACAACATGAATTCCATTTCATTCCGTATAATACGTCAATGTAAGAAAGCATATATTTACATACATATCTCAATGAGGTTTTGAACAAATAGTTGTAAGATGGTGTAGGATCCTTCCTTTCAAATCTTGGTTCTTTTGGTGCCTATTGTGGAGGAGAAGCATCACTCAGGAACTTTTCCGCCAACCATGGACTCATAATGTGGTCCCACACACATATATCATTTGATAGATGGCCCTTCCCTTTGATGAAGAGATTGGTAGAGTAACTGATAACGACAACCAATTGAGCATAGTGGTGTGTCCTACATATTTAGAACCTTATAAACCCACAATGTAGAGCTAGCATGTAATACTGGATCATGGTGAACTGACAATGTAGTATTGGTAGTCACACAATCTAGAGTGGAGTCTCAGACATTCACACTGTTTTGGCCAAATTCTTCTCATTCAGTACTTTGAATGAAGTCATCTATCACATACACTACTCAAGGACAATTTGACTTAAGGCTATCTTAAGCTACGCATAGGTATTTCCTTCAATGGATAGTCCATCATCCTAGATAACCTATCACCATAATAATCTACTTGGATTAAACCTACTTACTAGTAAGTACACAAGCTAGGTATTTCCTTCATGGATAGTCCATCATTCCAGAGATAACCTACATAGTTGGATTAACCCTACTTACACGTAAGTAATTAAACTCCCTCCCATACTGGATTATCTATCGTAGGAGTCAACACAAGCTTTCCTAGTTTAATCAATAACTTAGCTAAGTGTACCATATGTGCCTTTCATGTTCAATCATACCTAGCATATAATACTTATGATAAACACCCATCTCCTAATATGGAGTACTTAAAAACACATTATGAAAAAAACATAAAAACTTCAATTTCCTTTTCAAAATACTCCAATTTCTCTAATGCACATTCTAGAAAAGAAAACCCAACCATGCATGCAAGACACATCATTCAAAAGTAAAATAAAAAAGAAGAGATCCCCATGCCTATTATCACTTATCCCAACAAATGGCAGCAATGCAACCTTTTCCAATAGTATCAATCTTGGTAACAACTTCTCACGAATGTCACTATAAAATTTAACTCTCAAGTTGATAGCTTACTCCTCTCAAAATATAACTTCCTCACAAAATAAATAAAATCACTTCCTTTCTCTCTCTCTCAATGTAAAACAAAGTATGGTTGGAAAGATACAGAAATTGGAATTGATTGTAAAAGATGTATAATCTTATGGAAGAATGTATCTCTTCCAAATGAAATGGTTCAACTATTTATAGAGCAACTTGGTCACCTCATAGCCTATAGTTTAGGAATGTTAATGGACAACAAGCTCCATGCAAAGCAACACATGAAACATAGCAAAAAGGTGGCGAATTCTTAAGCTAATACTCAACATAATCACCTACAGGTCAACTTGTTTAATAACAACAATCTAAAGACATTCAATTTGCATATGCTTAATTTGAATTGTCACAAAGAATAGACATCTACAAAAACTTAGATTTAAAGGTGGCACCATTTCCATTTTCTCACATTCTTATTTGGCATGGTTTAACTACTAAAAGAAACAGTCAACTACCATTCTATTACAACAAGCATCCATTGTTCTACTTAGAGGATGAATCAATCAAAGCTTTTAAAACAGTTCACAAAGTCAAGGGTGGTCTTACTAATGGCATCGACCAAGTCCAAGCTTATTATCAATAGCAATATCAAATGCAATACAATGTCTTATATCACATGTCATTTTGAATGATAATCGGTTTACACAAAGTCATAAGCTATTTTGTCGACCTCATTAAACATAGTCTATTATGACTATAATTGACCTCCATTATCATAGTCTTTATCGACTATAAACAACCTTTATAAATCAGCTTCTATCAAAGTAAGAGATAGTCAAATTCTAATAACATATATAATATGTTAAATATATATTATTATATATATATAATATATTATAGACATATATATATTTAAATACTATCATGTATATATATATATATAATTGTTTAATATATATATATAAGAGTACAAGCAAGACAATATATAATAAACACATTATATTGAATGTATGCATATATATATATATATATATGTGTGTGTGTGTGTGTGTGTGTGTGTGTGTGTGTATAAATGTATATACCTCTATGTACACGTATATGTAGGTATATCTATATCGATGCATCCATATGAGCATGTGCTAACATACACATGTATCGATACATATACATATGGATACGTGTATATACTATACATATATATATGTCCACATCCAATTCACATATAACCATTCACAATTACTATCATATTGATAATTGTTTATGTGTGGTACATCTATACATGTCGTTAGATCCCATTCACATGTACGTGCATATATATACAAATACTTCCACGCACATCCCACTTGTCAATATAATCATAATAGTACAAGAAAGATCTCAAAAGCTCAAATAGATAAAAATCACCCTATAATGCATGTAGTAGTAAAAAAGATTGTCAAATGCAGACATATTAGCCAAGGATGACTTACCATCTACCCACGAACTGACTCAACTCAATCATTCTAATGTGGTGTGTGTATATGCTCAGATAGTTTGCTTTTACCGATTACCTGACCAAGATTTTCTCCTGAGTGATACTTCCCCTCTGCCTGGAGGAAGGGAACACATACCTACATCCACTAACACATGCACACAATAGTCAATTGTTCATAACATATGCAACATACATAAACATCTCCAAAGTTAGAATAATAATTCAATAACCATCCATTCACATTTATGCAATATTTCTCCATGAAATAAAATGAATTGAGATAACATCAAATGAAATAACATCACATGAGATAACATTCATATTGATAACAAGGTACAAGCATAATTAGTTCATCTCCAGAATTCACATTACATTCATATTTACCATAGTAAATAGTAACTTCACAATTGGGGTGTAACATATTTAGTCATTTTTATTCACTGATTTCCATCCATTGGTAGTGTATTTAGCTAGTCATTAATTTTAATCACCATTTTGATCAATTTGGTAGTTTATTTAATTGTTTTTGTTCACTAATTTTTTGTCAACTGGTAGTATATTGACACATTGTTTATTAATTGCATAATCATTATATTTAATCATATATTCACTGATTTCTGTCAGTTGGTAGTATATTTAGTCAATTAGTAGTTTATTTAATTATTTTTGTTCACTGATTTCTGCCTATAAGTGTTGGAAATAAGACAATGCTTTAATTGAGGTTTAAACATATAAAACATAGAAAAACATAATCAATAATTCATTTGCACATAATGAAACATCTATTAATAAGGAAAAATATTGAAATTTTATTGAGAAAATGTGTTCTTACATCAGATACAAGACATAAATGTGTCTTTGCTTTGAAAAATGTACTATTACAAAGTGTGTTTCTAAGTGTTGTGACTGAGAAAAATGAGTTGCAATGCCTTTTTTTGCTTATACAACTCCAAAACAAATAAAAAAACACTAACATCCCTATAACACATTCAAACTATTGCATAAAGCAGTGGGCCAAGCTATCTAACAACTAGTACTACATGATAAACATCAACTATGTCATATTTTTCAAATATTTTAGTGGCCACCATGTGAAAATAAATGACTGTCTTAAAGCAAAAGAAACAATTAAAGTTGCACAAAGTGAATCAGATACAAAGAATTGGTATAGCGGTATACACCCCGCTATCAATATCGATATGAAGGAGATGTGTCCTTCAATGTCTTGTAAATAGGTGTTTTACCTATCTAGTTCACTAATAGGTCATATTTGCATGTTAATTTTACTTAGGTCCTAGGAATCTTTCTAGAAGTTTTAAGTCTCATGTGATCTTATCTTATCTTATCTTATCATATTATTTAATACTTTTACCTCGGTCATTTAATATTTTTGAGGTAGTTTTCTCATTATACAAGATTAAGACACATGTCATGATCTTGTATAATCCTGTCTCATAATTTTCCTTTATAAGCAAGGCATCATATGTACATTTACATATTCACTCTTGCAATCTTACATCCTTAATCATAGAAGGATATTCTTTCCATTTCTCTCTTGTTGAAGTTATTTTTGTTTTGAAAGTGATCCTAGGGTGTTGGGATTTCACCATTAACTCCTACACAAGGATCATCTAAAAGTGCATCACTTAAAATAATAACACCTATTTTCTATGAATGAGTATGGAAGAATTTTGTGGGCCACCAATGAAAGGTCCAACCTTGTTAAGAGTAGTGTGGGCCTACTAGGAACAATATATGCACTATGAGGTGGTGGATTAAGATCATCATATATATCCTCCTCAAGAATTAAAGTATCCTTAAGTGTGTTGAAATGAACAAGATAACTGAGAGGGAAGGTGAATCAATTGTAGCACTTTGTACCTTCAAAACCCTCAACAGTAATTAGATCCACAATCATTCATTAAACCCTTATTTTGTTAGTTTATTAAACATGGAATGTAGATAACAGAAACTGAAATCACAACACCATACACATAAGAACACCAGATTTACATGGAAAACACAATGAGGTAAAAACCACAGTGAGGATTAGCTCATAATACAAAGAATTCAAAAAAATTATTTAATTAATCAAAAGGAAGAATAAAAGGGAAAACTAAATTAATTAAATAATTAAAATTATTTAATTAATAGAAAAAATGTGACTTTAAACCATAATAAAATAACTAAAATTATTCAATTATGCAGGGGAAGAAGGGAAATTGATGGTGAAAAATAAGGTTCACAAGCTTAGGACATTTTTCAATGTCTACATTATTAAGAGGTCTTAACTCCTCTTGAACATGTATCAAACCATTGTAGCAATCCCTAATAGTTGATTTAGGACTATTATAATAGTATCTTAATGGATATTAGGATCATTTTTAAATTTGCATCAATACTCATTAGATATGACCACCTTGTCCTTAAGATCATCTTCAAGAGATATATTTCACTTGATAATGATAGTTCCATACCCTAAGGCATGATAATTTTTGGGTGGCAATTTAAATTAAATTTGTGACAATTATAATGACTAGTAATAGTCTTCAATGTGTTTGATAGTAATGAAAGATAGTTAATTTTTGACAATCCTTAAGAATTATCTAATGATAACTCTTATACATTTATTAAATATTATTATATATTCCACTAAGAATGATAATCCTATTTATTTTGTGCTAATCTTCCCACATGATGCCAATCAAGTTCAAACCCTTTTGATTATGAAAATGAATGAAAAACCCTTGTTATTGGTCTAACATTAATGTGGAAGCATTTGATAATTCTATGAATCTTAATCATCAAGCATAATCATTCCCTTTTCATCAAAATCATCCTATAGAGTTTGATGGATTGTCATAGCTAGCCAAACCTTAGGTCTTCATATCTCTTAATATCCTAATCTTGTCATAAAAAAACATGTAAACCTTCATTTTATTGGTACAAAACCTTAGATTTTATTGTCATTCTCTTCAAAACAACATATAATAAAAAAAAAAAGGTAATAAATTTTTGGGCCTCTAGGTGAAGGAAAACTAAAGATCTACATGTCCAAAGGCTAAAAATCCTAAAAATAAAAAACTCTTTCCTTATATCAGAAAAATAAATCAAAGATACTAAATATTGATATTAACCTTAGAACCTATCTCATCATGAATATAAGATATCAATGCATAGATTCCTACCTATGCCATCCTAATACCATGAAGTACAACATTGAAAGCTCAAAGAATAAGCATGAAGAGGCACAATGGAATAACCATACTAATAAATCACAACATATGCAATGAAAAATATGATAATACAATAAACCTAGGAATCTAAGATCATCATAAAATATATTTATACAAATAATAAGGTGACCACATAGTAATAAAGTTGTAGCTAACTAAAATCAGCTTCACTCTCATCTAATCAAATTCATACAAAAAATATGGTAAAATCAACCAATTAACCAAAATCACTCCACAAAACATATTAAGACAAAAAATTCATATAAAACATGTCATCCAATCAAGATTATGCATGACCAATCAACATTGACCAACCAAAACCCATACTATCTCAACCAACTAAAACACACCAAGGGTTAGGAAACCTACTCAAAATATCAAATCAAAAGAAGGGTTCCCCATTTTTCTTATAAAACTATGGGGTGTATGTGCAAGGAATAACATTATTAAAGTAACCACAATAAAATACTAGGCATGATTATACATGCCCATGTATAGAAGATATTTCACAAATGGAGAAAAATAGATATTTTTAGGAAAAAAAAATTCCCAAAAAGAGAGAACATAAAAAATAAAAATGTACAAATGAAGAAATGAGAATTCAATATTACCCCTAGGGACAAATTCACCCCAATAATTGATCACATATAAAGATATTCAATCAAAATTAAATGCTTAGTGAGGGTGTCCATAATGTGTTCCTTATTAGGTAACTACTTGAAGATGAAAACACCATCTTGAATGAGTTACTAAATGAGATTCATGTGGATATCTCCATGTTATTAGTTTGATGATCCTCCACTAGGTTGCATGAAATATTAATAAAACTCTAGTTATCACACCAAATAATAGTGATGTTGGTGTGAATAGGGTATATTACCTAACCAATTTCCCTACTAGATCCTATTCACGCTAGTTTACGTAATTTTACTTAGGGAATTCTTATGGAGTTATCACTTTATGTCTCAATTAATAAAATCAAGACACATGTCACAATCTTATTTTTTCCTATGTCTCACCTTTTCCTATATAACCAAGGGTTCTCATTGTAATCAAAATTAATCATATTCATGTACACATATTGCACATTTTCATTCCTTGATAGGATAGGACTATTTTCTCATATTGGGTATCTCTTTTTCTTTCATTGAAGCTCCTAAATCTTGGGTGGATACCTATAGAGATGCATATTCTATAGTACATAGAATTCTATACAAATTCTTATAAGTGGGATACCACTATACCAATATACAAAGAATTCTATACCAATACAAAATTAAACTAAAACTAATTTATATCAATTTCAACACCTACAATTTCACCTTTGAATCCCTTGCAAAATTCAACCTATTGTTGGGATCTTCCTCCATAAATTCTTCCTACTACTTTAGTGTTGCAACCCTCATCAAAAAACTTATTTCTCTACTCTTGGGTGTTGGATACCCATACTTATAGCTATCAAATAAAAATTAAAATCACTCCAATATGCCTCTAAAACCTTCTACAACCCACTACCTATCTTTTGAAGAAAGATGTTTTCAAGAATGTAACTCCCTGCTACATGTTGTTGAACATAATGTTGTGCTGAGAGGGGGGTGAATCAACATAACTTAAAACTTAACCATTTCTTTTACAGATTAACAACACATCACATAAGTTGAAAATATTAGAAGAGAAAACATACACCACACAAAGATTTAAGGATTTTTTTTTGTGGAAAACCCAATGAGGGAAAATCCACAGTGAGGATTAACTCACAATATATGTAGCTCACTACTAACAAGAATTATAATGATGTTTAAGGCTCGTTGCCTATGGACTTGAAAACTAAGGTGTACAACCTTAGAATAAGATAAAAAATACCTGATGAGACTCATTATCTTAGAGCAGGATACATGAAAGTTATAAGAATAAAACTTCATATGAACCGCTATAAAGAAGCATCCACCATATGTTGATGTTGTAGTTCCTTTTTCACACAATTAACCCTTCATACTAACTTTGCATACTTCATCTTAACATTCTACTCAATCACTATTCACTGAAAACTACTCATTCACAAATGAATTTGATCTTCTATATATATCCTCCACAATACTCCAAAACCTTGATTAGGTCAGCTCCAAGATGACCTTTTCGATGAGACATATGTTATCACATTGGTTGGCTCCAAAATACATCCAAAAAGAAAGAAGCTTAATTGTGGTTCAACATACAACATGTCAAGGCCCAAATATATCACAACACCTTTTCCAAATCAAGATTAATTGCAAATGAAAGAGACAAGTCTATCTGCCCAAGAACACCAAGACTGCCATTGTTTGGATTTACACCACTAGGGAGAGACCAAAACCAACATGAAAATTAAGATGAAAGCATTGTAGTCTATGCATAATATCTCTTCAAAATTTTCCTAAAAATTATGATCATCATATGCTGTCGTAATAGAAGAAACCCACTGAATATACAGGAACAGAGCATTCTGGAAAAACTATAGAAAATTTCCATTTGTAACCTGATGTTACAAACCATCAAAACTTTTGAGACTTGCAAGGAATAATTCATATCTGCACAGTTACATTTGTCTCATCAAAGGAATGCAGAGCATTCCAAGAGGCCTTCATCATTGCATTGCACAAACCAAAACATTATCAACTATAACTCTTACTACGGAAGGTGTAAAGACTTTAGCTCTGAGAAATAGAACCTTCACAACACAACCAACTTATTATTTGAACAGCAAGACAAAAACTTATTCTACAAAAGGATGCAGACCAAAAGACCATGACTCTATCATAATGAATTCCATAGCAAATCTTTAATATTTTTTTGTTATGTGCAGTACATCACACAAAGATATTATCAATGTAAATATGTTGTAATCATAAATAAACATGTGTTACAACCTCCACATCATACTCATGTCACCATTTTCCTCATAAAGCTTTGCATACAAGAACGAACACATATCAATTGTTCAAAAACTATCCCCAAAGTGTATACATACCTCAACATAGTCATCAATGACAACTCATATTGATTTGACATCAACGACAACACCTATTGCCAACAATCTCCCCCTTTGTCATTGATGGCAACACATATGCATCTCCCCCCCTTTGAAATCAAGGGAAAAGGGCATTATAACTTCTATTTACAATATCTAAAAATCTATTTGAGAGCCCCTTGACTATATATAATCCCCCTAAGATGGAGATGCCTCAAAATTGATGCTATGTACAAAATAAAACCCAAAAATATACTGCAATACTCTACAAAATTTATAGAAAAACAAAAATTGTCTTAATTATACCTTTGTACCTTCCTTAAAAGGCAAGATTTTCTTGTAAATTTCTTTGAGTTGTGTCAAGGTTGCAACCCAGTTTTCTTTTGCAGAGACAAGAATATGATTCTGACACTCAAATTTTATGCACAAATCCTCAACTTCATCTATACTGTATGGAGCATTTATCATCATAACAGTATTTTCTACTTCCAAAAGTATCCCAGAAAGTGAAGCCAATCTCAAGTTGATTGCTTCCCTCAACTAGCCAAATTATCTCTTTAGTTGATCTCTTTGATCCTAAAGTGACTACATCTACACATAAAGATTTTCCTCGTGTACTCTAGTGGATCCATCCTTATCTTTTGAGACATCATACATCCTAGCCATTTGAGTGATTTGCGACTCAATGGAGTCAATCTAATCCTTGATACTCTTGGTTGAAAGAGGCCATTTAAAAAAAAATTGGTATAAAGTAGTAGCTTCATCCATAACCTTTTTGAACATTTCTAAATTTTCTTACAGTTTATTATGTGCACTAGCACATTGGTCTGATACTTCAGCAATTCTTTTTCCAATTAATTTTCTCAAAGCCTCTTGCTCTACCTTATTCTCAATACATGAAGAATGATCCATAAACTAATCCATTAATAAATTCAATTTTTGTTGTGGAGGCAAAGAGGAATCTATGTTTACCTTTGGTAAACTTTATTGAATTATCTTTACAACATCATCTATCATTTTAGTCTTCTTTAGATGTTCTTACAAAATTTATTTTCTTGATAAAGCATGCAAGATGTCACCAAGCTGTAATTTGTGAAGAGGATAAATATTTTATAGATCTACCTGACCTTCATGAGTGGGAATTCACAAAATTTAAGGCATTACCACATGTTAGAACTGCATCTACAAAGACAATATGTGCTTAAACAAATTTGAAGATGAGGAACTTTGACCTTTACCCACAAAAGCATCTTGCTTCTCAACAACCTTCTCTTTTGTATCCTAAGCAATCTTAGGATTATCTTCTCTCATCTACACATTACTTCCTAAATTCTTCAGAGAAGCAACATTATATTTTGGAGGAGGAAAACCAACTTCACTTTGACTTTTTTTTCATTGTGCATTGGTATTCAATTGAGGAGAAGTCTCCTCATTTTGATTTCATAACCATTAGTCACATTTCCTTAAAAAATAGATAGATCTATGTCCTAAGTAGACACATCAAGAATATCCTACAAAATAATGTCATCCAGAGGAACTTGATCCTCAGAAGTCACTTCAGCCATCTTTATTTTTTCAAAAATCTTGGTTGCCTTTCCATCTAACTCCTCTTCTTCCCTTTCTATCTCCATACCAGAGACAATTTATATTTTTGTGCATATCAAAGATACCTTCTCCTTCTTGCAATCCAAATGGTCCTTGTACTTCTTCCTGACTAGATGGGTTTTTCTCATTTGTAATTTTTGGATTAGATACTTGTGGATCAACTCCACTTTGAAAATAATTATGTTCTTTGTGGCCTCTTCAGTCTCATTCTACATCTTCTTTTTGGCATTTTCATCTAGGTTCGTCAACAGATCTATTCTCCTTTTGGTGTGGAGATTCTTGGCTTGTCTCTAAATAATATTTTTTTTCTCTTCCTATGAGACTGAGATCCCAGATTTATCAATTGCCTATTGTTTCATTTCTTCATCAACCTTGATATCTTCTTCTCTTCTTTGCCTTAGAGCCTCTACAAGGCTATCCAGAGCTTTGTTAACAATGTCATTGAAGGGAATGTTTTACATGAGAATATATTTATGATAACTTTCTCAATTGTTTGTTTGTCTTCTAAGGGGACTTACGGATGAAGCTCCATTGTACTATCTAGTAGACTATATTCAACCATTCCATTTCCTCCTTCTATTTGAGCTTTCAGTTTTCCAATTTCTTATTTTGATTCTTTAGCTTTTTCTTTTAATTTGTCAATTGTTTCCTTTGATTTTTCCAACATACACTCATATTTGATATTTTGCAACCTTGCTTCATCCAGATCATCAAGAGCAGAACAAATTTCTCCTTCAAAATCTACTTCACAATCTTCCAAAATGATGCACCGACCTTTAGGCTCCATTGATTCTAGATCTGGTTTTGAAATAAGCATATAATTGATTTTTGCTATAGGCCCCATGTGTTCAAGAGTAGGATCACCCTTAGTTGTTAAGATTCTCAAGGCACTTGGCTCTGATACCAATTGTTGAACACAATGTTGTGTTGAGAGGGGGAGTGAACTAGCATGACTTAAAACTTAACCATTTCTTTTGCAAATTAACAACACATCACATAAACTAAAAAGAGCATAAGAGAACACATGTACCACACAAAGACACAAGGATTTTTTTCATGGAAAACCCAATGAGGGAAAAACCATGGTGAGGATTAACTCACAATATATGTAGCTCACTACTAACAAGAATTACAATGATTTTTAAGGCTCACTACCTGTGGACTTGCAAACTAAGGTGTACAACCTTAGAGCAAGATAAAAAAGACTTGATGAGACTCACTATCTTAGAGAAAGATACATGAAAATCATACTGATAAAATTGAACATGAATTTCTATGAAGAAGCATTCACCATATGTTGATGTTGTGGTTCCTTTTTTGCACAATTAACCCTTCACACTAACTTCACACACTTCATCTTAACATTATGCTCAATTACTATTTACTGAAAAACTACTCATTCACAAATGAATTTAATCTTCTATTTATATCCTCTATAATACTTCAAAACCTTGATTAGGTTGGCTCCAAGATGACCTATTTGATGAGACATATGGTATATCACATTGGTTGACTCCAAAATACATCCAACAATAAAGAATCTTAGTTGCGGTTCAACATACAACATGACAGGGCCCAAATATATCACAACACCTTTTCCAAAGAAAGATTAACTGATCAAGATTTACCACAAATGAAAGAGCCAATTTTATCGGCCCAATATCACCAAGACTACCACTGTTCGACTTTACACCACCGAGGAGAGACCAAAACCAACATGCAAATTAAGATGCAAGAATTTTAGTCCATGCACAGTATCTCTTCAATATTTTTCTAAAAATGATGATCATCATATGTTGGCGCAATAGAAGAAACTCACTAAATATATAGGAACAGAGCATTCTGAGCAAACTATAGAAAACTTCCATTTGAAACCTGATTTTATAGACCATCAAAAAGCTTGAGACTTGTAAGGACTAATTCATATCTACACAGTTACATTTATCTCACTAAAGGAAAGTGAATCATTCGAACAAGCCTTCATCATTACATTGCACAGACCAAAACACTGAAAACTATAACTCTTACTGTGAAAGGTGTAAATATTTAAGCTCTTGGAAATACAACCTTCACAACACAACCATCTTATCATCTGAACCACAAGAAAAAACTTATTCTATGAAAGGATGCAAACCAAAAGACCATGACTATCACAATGAATGCCATAGAAAAGATTTTACAATTTTTCTTTATGTGTGATACATCACACAAAGATAATATCAATGTAAACATGATGTAAATATATCAGAACATGTGTTCCAACATCCACATCATACTTAGGTCACCATTTTCCTCATATAGCTTCCAACACATGTTAATTGTTCAACAACTATCTATGGAGTGTATACATACCTCGGCATACTCATCAATGACAACTCATATTGAGTTTACATCAATGACAACACCTATTGCCAACACATGTAACCTCTCCTACAACAAGTCTAGTGCATAATTAATTTTATAGTTGCGCATGGTTCTCTTCCATTCCATTATTTAATATCTCAAAATTCAATTTCCTCAACTTGGCGTTAGGTTTTAAAATTTTAACATTTAGCTTAAATGGCATATTAAATATGCACTTACAAATTCATGAATTTACAAATTTTGGGCTAATAAAATAAAATACCAATTACATTAGTTTAGCCCCAATTTTAGCCCAAGAATAATATTAAAACATTAAAATACCTAGATAATTGGATAAATAATTTTTCCCATGTTCTAAGAGTGTCGAAGTAGGTGCCTAAAAACTACCTACAACAAGCCAAAAATCAAACAAAACAGGCATAAAATTAAATATATATTTTTTTAGCAAGATTTCCATACACCTTTAGATACTCCTGTTGGACTCAAGGAACATTGAGAAGGTGGGAGTGAATCAATGTTCAACAATATTCTAAACTTCAATTTAGATTATAAACCATCTACAATATTTAAACAAAAGTAAAGATGCAAGCACATGAAAGAAACAATCATAACACCATAACACCAAGATTTTTACGTGGAAACCCTATTAGGGGAAAAACCATGGTGGAGATTAATCCACAATTTATATACTCTGTTAAAAGTATGAAGAAAAGGGAATGCACATGCATTCAGGCACACTTCCTAGAGCTCACTACTCAAAATAAGGAATGCTCACTACCTTACAAAATGTTTGTGATTACAACAAAATGTTGAACTAAGAAGATAACATCTACAAATGCTTGGTTTCAGTTCTGGTGAAGCACACAAATCAAATTCTGAAGCTTCTGTCAGAATCTGCACTTAGCTCTACTCTGCCTTAATTCGCTTCACAAAATCCTCTTCTGCACAAGCAGAATTCACTCAACTTCCCTTTTGATATTCGCACATGCATCTTCTCTGCTCTATTCACCCACTCACACACCAAAATGAATTGCTCAAACTCGCATATATATCCGCTAGTAAGAATTCAATTGCTATATGTTGGCTTCAAATAAAATACAAAATATTCTCCACATGTCAACTTAAATCATGAGCAATCTTTAATGTGCACCCACACAAGTCAGCTAGACTATAGCTATAACCCAAAACAAAATAACCAACATAAGAAACAATTAAATAATTACTCCTTATACATTTGTGACATGCGACATTTACCAGGTCAGCCATAAAGAGCAAATAAACAGAAAAACATCTTGGCAGATCTCCAAGCTCATACACTGATTAATGAAACATTACAAAACTTAACAGTAAGATAACATATATGCTCAAAAATCTATCCCAAGGATCCACAACATAAATTGATGATCTGGTGAAGCATACAGATCGACTAACTGACTAGATACCCTATTCTTTCTTCTTTCTGTTGATAGAACATTGTTCTCTACTTTTCCTGCCAGTATGTGAAAATCTTGATTTGCGAACCAAAATAATGACTTCAGTTTCCATCAATGACAATACTAGAATCCATATTCCAACAATCTCCCCCTTTGGCATTGATGGCAACACTTAGTGAAAAATGACTAAGTGTCGAGTCCAAGAGATTATGCTACCAAAGCTCAAAATTTCAAAACGTGACTTTCTTTCAAAACACTGCTCCCCCTTAGAATGTCAAGGCATTTTTCACTGCACTCTCTCCCCCTTTGACATCAATGAGAAAAAATTTACTTCCCTCTCTCTCTCCCTTCGCTAATTTAGAAAATTTGAAGAACTACAACTGTTGCACAAGTCACAAAATTATTTTATACTTGTCTTTCATTTCCGGAAGAAATTTCTTCCAAGCATCTACTGTGATCCCAATGATTATGATCAATTTTTATTTTTTTGATGTACGGTTGATGATCTGGATGAGGGATTATGGAATTGTGATTGTTCCTTCTAATTTCTCTCCTTTCTTTAGCACTTCAATTAGCTGCTCCAATCTGCATTCAGTTAAATCCTTCACTTTCCAGAAAGTGTCCACAAGAGTGTTTCTAGCAAAGTGAACTTTTGCATGCTCAGTCTGCAACTCATGAATCCTTTTCTTTACTGTACCTTCCTGGTTCTGAAACATGTTATAGTCTTGACCAAATTTTTTCAACTCACTTTCAATCTACTCTAGCTTGTCCTTGTATTTCCCAACTACATGAGGCCAACAAAGACAATAATTGTAGATGTTATTTGATGAGTTTATAAATTTCCTCAACACATTCATTTTCCTTTTTAATTTGGTAAGGGATAGCCTGAACTGCTCCTTCAAATGTAAAATTATTTCTTCCTCTTTCTTATCCTAAGACTCGGAGGCCATAGTTTCCCTAATACATTCAATCAACTCTTCAGGAAGTACATTCTGCAAACTTTCTAGCTCAATGTTATTATGCACAAAGTAACTGCCTAGAGTGATCTCAATCAGGTCCTACTTATATGAGGGTCTATCTAACCATATATCAACAATCTTCTGCATCCCATATTTTTCTTTAACAATCTACAGTATCGTTGTTTTGACTAAAGCACCTTCTTCTTCGCTTCATTCTGCTATTATCACATCCGGTTCAACTGATTCTGGTTCATCCCTTGGATTGTACTCATCAAAATCTTCATCTGGTCTCTCATTTCTTCCATTGTCACTTTCCCTTTTCCTTTATCATCTTTCTGTGAAATTCTTCCTTTGTATACCGGACCTCTTCTATCCATGTTTTTGTTCCTGCAAAATCTTACAATGTGACCAAATCTATTGCAAATGTAACATACCGAATTTCTTTGTCTAGACCATTCATCCCATTGATTCCCCTTTGACCTGCATTGATTAGCAACATTCCCAAATCTTCCACAGGTATAACATTTAACATTCCTGACACTGACAAACATACTTATGCACTCAATTGACTTATGACCAAACTTATTGCAACTAAAACACTAACCAGGAAATGATGGACTGCTTGAATTTATTTTACTTCTACACTGAGAAGCCCTATGACCAAATTTATTACAAGCAAAGCAGTAACCATTAAACATCTGAGCATTGGTTTGTCTTATTGGATATCTTCTGCCTTTTTTCATCTGATTTTTTTGTCTGGAATCCTTATGTTTAGATTCATAACTTTCACCTTTCTCATAGCCAATCCCTTGCTTATCATTTTCTTCCTTTTGTCCTTTAGTTAGCTCATCAAGCTTAGCAGAACTGATCTTGAACTTCTCCTTGTACTCCATTGCAGTAGTGAGTTCATCTCTGAGAATAACTATTTGTCTTTCAAGCTCTTATTCATTATTTCTGGATTGTTGAAGTTCAATCTCCAGCTAAATGAATCCACTATTAAATTTGATGCATTCTTCATATTTTTCTCTTAAAGACTGGGCCAAATTTTCCTCATTCTTCTTTCTTTCTTCAATCTCCTTAGTTAACTTCATCACCATAGACTCCATCTCAAGCTTTAGAGTAGCATTGTTCCTAGCAAGTTTTCCACATTCTTCAATTATCTCTTTTAGGGTATGATTTAGGTGAACAACTTCCAAGCTTTTTTTTTCTTTCTACTTCAGTTGATCAAAAATTTCCTTACTCTTTTCTCTTGACTCATTGATTTTATCCTTTAATGATTGAATGAATTTTTTGGCATCCAAAGGATTTTCTTTTAATTCCATGACTTCTGCTTTAGACTGATCAAGATCATCAAGTGCCACCATAAGTTGTTGTTGAAGACCACTAGAGTCCATTGCAATCCAAGACCCACCTCAAGCTGTTAAACTTCTTGTAGAGGAACCTACTTTGATACCAATTGTTGGACTCAAGGTACACTGAGAGGGGGGGTGAATCAGTGTTCAACAATATTCTAAACTTCAATTCAGATTATAAACCATCTACAACATTTAAAAAAAAGTAAAGATGCAAGCACATGAAAGAAACAATCAGAACACCATAATACCAAGATTTTTACATGAAAACCCTATTAGGGGAAAAACCATGGTGGAGATTAATCCACAATTTATATACTTTGTTAAAAGTATGAAGAAAAGGGAATGCACATGCATTTAGGCACACTGCCTAGAGCTCACTACTCAAAATAAGAAAGGCTCACTACCTTACAAAATGTTTGTGATCACAACAAAATGTTGAACTGAGAAGATAACATCTACAAATGCCTGGTTTCAGTTCCAATGAAGCAAACGAATCAAATTTTGAAGCTTCTGTCAGACTCTACACTTAGCTTTGCTCTACCTTAATTTGCTTCACAAAATACTCTTTTGCACAAGTAGAATTCACTCAACTGCCCTTATGATATTCACACATGCATCTTCTATGCTCTATTCACCAACTCACACACCAAAATTAATTGCCCGAACTCGCATATATATCCACCAACAAGAATTCAATTGTTATATGTTGGCTTCAAATAAAATACAAAATATTCTCATGTCAGCTTAAATCATGAGCAATATTTAATGCACACCCACGCAAGTTGGCTAGACTATAGCTATGACCCGAAAAAAAATAACCAACACAAGAAATAATTAAACAATTACTCCTTATACATCCGCGACATGCGACATTTACTAGGTCGGCCATAAAGAGCAAATACATAGAAAAACATCATGTTGGATCTCCAAGCTCGTACACCGATTAATGAAACATCACAGAACTTAACAATAAGATAACATATGTACTCAAAAATCTATCCCGAGGATCCACAACACAAACTAATGATCCAGTGAAGCATACAGATCGCCTAACTGACTAGATACCATGTTCTTTCTGCTTTCTGTCGGTAGAACACTATTCTCTACTTTTCCTTCAGTATGAGAAAATCCTAATATGTGGACCAAAATATTGACTTCAGTTGCCATCAATGACAACACTAGAAGCCATATGCAAACAATTCTCGCATCATTATATTCTTATAGTGAAGAGATCTAAAGAATCCATATCATACCATCAAATAATCAAGAAAGACAAGTGGTTTATCTATCTCTAATGGTCATTCTTTCTAAATAACCAAGTGATCTCTTACCTTAGAAAGCAAGTTTCCTATGGATAAAATAATGTTATGGAACCAAAGAATAGTCCATATAGGTGATAAGGGTCAAAGAACCCTAAAAAAATAACACTAAGGGCATAAATGATTGTAATCTTAAATTTGGTTTCTATAAACAATTATTATATGGAAATAGAAACATATTCAATTTTGGTGTAGTTCTGATAAAAAAATTAGGGTTTTCAGCTTGATTTGTTTAGATGAGTTTGGTTTCATTTGTTGGCTCTCAGTTGTTTTTGGTTTGTCCTTGATGTCAAAAGTGGTTTGCTGATATGAGAATATATGTGATGATATGAAAATTGGTTTATTAACATTAGTTGATATTTGATATGCAGTTACATTGGTTGGTGTTATGCTATGCAGTTACAATATTTTGGGTTTATATATGATAATGTTGATAGTGTCTATCATTTTGACAGGAGGTTTTTCAGTTTGATCCTTCAACGTTACAAGTCACATGTATATTCAGTTGATTATTATCAGTTTGTCTTTGAATGATATATTAGTGCATTATTAATCTCATATTATTGCACTACTGCATTGTTTTAAGGCATTCATGGTATTTATACTTTATATGTATGATGGTGTTTACATCTAGCTTCTTGAGATGACTTTGACTCAGTTTGGTTGCATTGGCATCATTGATATCACAGTGGTCTTTACACTTGAAGTAATTCAGTTTGATCAAATAGAGTAATTCAAGTATATACATTGTTGCTAAGGATTCTTAAGCTTCCTTGTTATATTCAAATGTAATGATATTGTTTAAGGAAGTTGATACACACATTTCTTTGTGGTATTGTCAATAATCGATATTTGATATGATTATAAGAATCTTGGTTTATTGTTGACTATCATCAGCATATGAATTTTGGGAAGGTATTTATACCATGTATTACATGGTCGGCATCGCTTGTAAAAGGTATTCATTTACTTTATACTCCTAATGAGTATCAGGCATACTAAATATGTGTTAAAGTTATCCTAAGTCGTCGGGTATATTAAAGGATTAAAAGATTATTTTCAAAGCTTGGTAAAAGGCATTTGATGTTTCATTTTTCAAAATCCCTCATTAGGGCACGAGAGGAAAAGGCTCACATGGAAAACACTAGGGTTTGTTATGATGTTTGATAAAATCAGGTTGAATGTTGTCGACAATTTGGAATGATGATGGTGTCAGCAGCTTGAAGTGACAAAGCTTGGATATACTGGAAAAGATTGGTTGGCGTCTACTAGCTAGATGGTTATGAAACCATTTAACACGTTTTTGAGGTATTCTTTCAGTTGGTTTTTCACTGAATCAGGTATTTGCAAAAAAAATTGATTACAAGCCACATTTTGTTAAGGAAATGATTAGTTTTTAAAAAAAGAGGCATGAAAGAGTTGTTTTGTATATCATTTCTTTCAGTTATAGCATGATTATTGCAACTAGTTTTATAAATAAATTCTTTGTGTTTGAAATGGTATTGTTAAGGATCTTTATGGGCTTAACTTTGTGTTGATTCTTGTTGTCAATTGATTGCACCCAAACTAAAATAGTTAAATTCAGCAATCTGTTGAAACATGGAGATATTCTCGGGCGTGGGTTGCCTGGCGAGGTCAATCTCCGAAGAGGAGCTGGTTCCACTGATGAAAACCTCCTAAAAAACTAGCCCGACAGGCTTTGGGAAAGAGATAGAAAAGCTTGCTTGAATTGAAATTCTAAAGCTTCACAGTGTTACACCTAAATGATAATGCCTTGCAATTATGACTCATAATATATTTACGAAACTCTAAATGCACAAGTTGATTCAATAATTTAATCACTTGAATGATTTAAATAGAGGCTTTGATCTAATGCAATATTGAGGGAAAACGAGGTTTTCACGACAAAATTTATTAACTAATTAATAAGCACAGTGCATAACCAGTGAACTTAAACTAAATTGCATACAAATATGTGAAAAAGACAGAAAAATCAGAGGTTTCAGAACTGAAACACAGTAATTCTTCGATCAAATTCTTCACAAAAATGATGCTTGAAATTTAGAAGGCAAACTCTAAAGTGCTAAAACTCAAAGGAATCTTCTACAATTACACACTTTGAACCTGTAAAAAACACTGCTATATTAATCTGAAAGCTGAGTTACAAGATGATCTTCTTTGCTGAAGGCAAAGGTAGAAAACAAGAACTAGAATGAAAAATAGTTAATTTTTTCAATATATACAAAAAACCCTTCCAAAAGGCATGCAAAAAGAACTGAAAGTCCAACTCCAAGAAAGGGTGATAACTCCAAAGCCAAATCTGAGCAGAAGAAAATATCTCTAAAAAGGAGACCCAAAACCATGCAAAAATAAGTCCAATCAAGTTCAAACTCACTGCCAAGTCATAACTGATACATGCACTATTCCAACTGAACTGCAACGCCCTGAAAAAGTGGCTTAAAGCATGCAAAACTGCCTCATTTTTACCAATCCGCCCATGCAACTCTAAAGTCCACCTCTGCACAATCAATCTTCAGTTTAAGCAAATAGTTACAACTCAGCTTTATATAACATTTATTTATTTGCATTTTAAAATACTAAATTAATTAAATGATTTATAAAATATCATTTAATTAATTAGCTACAAGATTTAATGCAAATAAACAAATGAAAATAATTACTTTAGCAAAAATTGAATTTCCTCTTAAAGCTTCATACACTTCACTCAGCATATATTAAAAGAATATGCATTGTTTTATAAACATTATTGAGATCACCATATTTTTTGGTAATGATTAAATGTTTTGCAAAATATTGACACAAAGAATTCCATCTCGTTGATAAGGCCGACCACTTGTTAGAAGCGAGTTGACTTCAAGCGTGACCAGCAAGACAATTAAAAACAAAATGATTTATTGAAAATCATTTGCAAAAATATCGAAAAGAATTTAGGGTGAATGAATAAGGTAAAACATGAACCCTAAAATCATTATGTCTCTTGACTTTTGAGAAGCTTCTAGAGGAAGTCGGCCGCCACTGCTCAAACCCTAGCCACGAACTTGCTTTTCTGGTATTTCTACCATTCATGAACTTTGAATCTGGTCGTTTTTGGGCCGAACCTGCAATATATAACATTTTTTCTCAAAAATGTGGAGAGAATACTGTTCTAAATGATGTTATTTCATTTTTCTGAGCTTTTCCTACAAATCTAGGCACAAATCTTCATTTTCTTGGCCATTTTTAGAGAATGACGTTTTTAAAAAAATGTTGGAAGGCACATGAGGCACGTTTTTCCCTGATCTGAGTGATGCATTTTCATTTTTCTGTGTCTTGCTATGAATTATGGACGAATTTGCTTCTTTTCCTGGCCGCCATGATCATTTTTTAGCTTCAAACTTGCTGGAGACTCTTCTAAATTCGAAAAAATGAAGATCATAACAGGTATTGATACTTTTATGCGAATTTCTGAAAGTCTGGTTATTTCTTGAAGCCGCCATTGAATATCCTTGAAGTATTTTGACAAACAAAGAACAATCTTTGCTTTAAAAATTCGAATATGTGTCTTTGTTCTTTTGAATCTACAAAAATCTTCACTCTTAAGCTGGTACATGAAGATTTCCTTTTTATTTCTGCAAAAACATTTCATTTTGAAGCTATAACAGATAAAATACTTCATTTTATCATGAAAATACAGCCACGTTTTTCAAATATGGGCATTTTCCTTTCATAGAAATTTGATTTTTGTTTTAAATCTGCAAACACTTCACTTCCAAGTTGCGCCATGAACATCTTCTTGAGATCTTTGCAAAAATATTTCATTTTGAAGCTACAACAGATAAAATATTTCATTTTTCTATAGATGTAAATTTGGGTATTTTATAAATTTCATAGATATATGATTTTTGTTTTAAATCAGCAAACTTTTATCTGATTTGCTAACCCCTTCAATTGTTCTACTGAGTGTGATTCTTTCTCACTGTATTTAAATTTCATGGGTTGCATTTTCTGATTTAATGGCACGATGGATTCAAAAATCTGAAGCTTTTATCCATGAAAACAAAAATATGTTTTGTGCCTTTGTGACTTTCATGAATAAGCATACCTTGTGAGCTTAAGATGTCATGCTATCACTCTGTTGTCTTGACAAAAGAAGCTTTCAAATGGTACATTCTTGTTGTCCTCATAACAACGGAAACACTTTTCTTGTTAATGACTTTGCCTTCACTTAATCATATTTTGAGTTGATGAACATGAAAGCTTTTCCTTTCTGCTGTCTCTTGCACTTGAATGCATGATTACTACATGCTTTTGAAGCTATGAATACTTCAAATGCATGAATACTTTGTCTCTCTTGAATAAAAAGACGCTCTACACTTCATTTAGATGTAATGTAAAGAAAAATAAAGTAGAGCTGAACATAAAATGAAAAAGATGAATGCAATATGCTGCTCTAAATATCTATTATCAATATCCATGTGCTTCAAATGAAAATTATGAATACGTCCTTTTTCATATGCTGAGCTCAACCCTTGTGGGAGCCCGTTTTACTCCACATATTTGATTTTGAACACGATGAACTTGTTCCTGCACACTGAAACAAACATGTCAGCAAAATATAAGAAGCTGAAAGCTTCCATTGAATTACATTCCTTCTTTTCTAATTTTTTGCAATTATCTGATGAATGCTTGGTTTAACGCAAATTACATTTTTGTCTGTAGCATAGGTGTAAGGCAAAAAGTAATTCACTATTGCTTAGAGTATAACTCTAATACCATTTCCTTAACGATTTTGTAGGTACACAAAGTGATGAAGTGAGGCTGCAGCTGCTTGGAAGCACGGCGGCTAGAAGCACCAACGAAAGTGATTCATCATTACAGGCAATGATAAATTGCTTCTCTCCTTTACTCTTATGTTATTTTTTTATTTTACGTGTAGCTTGTGCATTCAAATTTTGTATTCATCTCTTGATTATGCGAAACAAACTTCGATTTACTCTAAGTGGCTTGTCGCAATTCAACATTCACAAAATGAATAAAAGCATCACTACCAAATTTTTCTCAATTTTATGTTTATGGCGTTTGCACAATAAACTATGTCGACTCTTATGTAAGATGCTCTCAATGATGATCAATGAACACTTAATCAACAAAACATAAAAAAAATTGTACTTATAAATGATGAATCTCATCTTGACTCTACTGTTTGAGCTGGAGTGAAATAGAGCTGATTATGATATAAACCCTTTTAGGGTTTTTGGATATTTCTTGCGGGGATTAGTAACAGACTCTTCAGTTAATTCATTTAGGGTTTCTACAACCTTAATCCGGATGGTTTTGGTTTTATAGTTTTAAAAACTACATTTGAAGGCAGTGGCTATAAAAGATAACTATTAGTTTTTCTATTGGGTTACTCTCGAGAAGAATGAAAAGAGATTTCATGAATATTCTTTAAAGACTTTGTGCAGAGGTTGTTTCATACTGAAAAATCGATTATCATTCTAGGAGATTTTGTCACTTTCATACAACATTCTTC